>RPOG01000047.1:600000-910000 GCA_008086565.1 Thalassoma bifasciatum | reverse complement strand
CACACCCTGGTGTAGAAGCCCATTAGCCTAAAATGATTTTGGCAATACTGCCACAACTCAATTTTAGTGATTTAAAAAGTTATTATTGCACAACACAGACGAGACCAAAACATCAGTCATCTTTTACAGGAAGCTTGTTGAGCTGGATCAGACAATACATCTTTTATTCACATACTCTGCTCAAAAAAATAAAGGGAACACTTAAACAACACAGTGTAAATCCAAGTATACCACACACGTGTGAAATCAACCTGTCCAGTTAGAAAGCAGCACTAATTGTGAATCAATTTCACCTGTTGCTGTGCACGAACAAACGTAACAGATCACATGGGAATGAGTGGCAATTAGCAAGACAGTGGTTCTGCAGGTGGTGACCACAAACCATTACTCTGTACTCATCATTTCTGGCTGATGTTTTCGTCACTTCTGAATTTTGTTTGTGTTTTCAGCCCTAGACGTAGCATGAGGCGGTGTCTAAAACCAACAGAAGTTGCTAAGGTTGTGCAGCTCATCCAAGATGGCACATCAATGCAAGCTGTGGCAGGAAGGTTTGCTGTGTCTTTCAGCATAGTGTACAGAGCATGGAGGAGTTACCAGGAGACAGACCAGAACACCAGGTGACGTGGAGGGGGCCATAGGAGGGCAACAAGCCAGCAGCAGGTCCCCTAACTCCTCATCTGTGCAAGAAGGAACAAGAAGAACACTGCCAGAGCCCTGCAAATTTACCTCCAGCAGGCCACTAATGTGTATATTCTGCTCAAGCTGTCAGAAACACTCCACAAGGGTGGTATGAGGGCCCCCCACGCCCACAAGTGGGGCCTGTTCTTACAGCCCAATATTGGCAGATCCGCCATTGGCGCCCTTTGCTCTTCACAGATGAGAGCAGGTTCATACCGAGCACATGTGACACAGTCTGGAGATGTCGTGGAGAACGTTATGTTGTCTGCAACATCCTCCAGCCAGTTTGGCGGTGGGTCAGTAATGGTGTGGGTAGGCATTTCTTTGGATGGCCAAGGTCGCCAGACCTGAATCCAATTGAGCACATCTGGGACCATGTCTAGTTCAATCCACCAACACTGTGTTCCAAATTGCACCACAGACTATCCAAGAGTTGACTGATGCTTTGATCCAAGTCTGGGAGGCGATCCCAGAATCACGCCCAGGCGTTGTAGGAAGGTCATACACGCACGTGGAGGCCACACACTGTTTAGCCTCATTTTGACTTGTGTTGAGGAATTTTCGCTGATGTTGGATCAGCCTACAATGTGATTTTCCACTTCAATTTTGAGTATGGTTCCAAATCCAGAGCTCCATGGGATACAAATTTTGATAAGCATGGATCACTTTTATGTTGTTTTGTTCTCAACGCACCTACTCTATATTGTATAAATATTTTCAGCTGCAATATTTCATTAATTGAGATCTAAGATGTGTTGTTTGAGTGTTCCCTTTATTTTTTTTTGACAGTGTGTGTTCTAAACTGAAAATGTTAGTAAATTTTTTGGGCAAGTTGCAAGTGTCAACAGTTAGTACCCTTCTTAAATTTATGAAAAAGTCAGGTAAGAAACTGTGTGAACATAGCCAGTAAAAGTCAGGAAACTTTGCTACCAGTGAGCAGGGGGGACGACTTGTACATGCAGAGTGCAACTGGTGATATCTGTGTAAAGCTTCTTAACGCTCTTATAGACCCTTTTGGCAGAAGCATGTAGGACTGATAAATCTTGTCAACATCACACAGTGACTGCTGCTTTCTTTGCAACACAAACCCCTAGACCACCCACCAGGAAAAACTTTGTGCAAAGAGGGTTCTGCGCAGATAAGTTCCTTTAGAAATGTTAAGAGCAGGCTGTCCAGAACTGTTCCAAGAGTGCATATGTAAGCAACGCTACAACCTTAGCAAGATATAACAACTCAGGAGGACAACTACTAAACCCATTACTGCAGGGCAGAGTGTACAAGGGGGTATAGACATATGTGTGTACCTGCACTCAGACTGCCTCCTGTAGGCTTACTGGTGGAGGAGAAGGCAAAAGAAGAACCCCCAGTCCCCACCCCACCAAATCCTGGCCCACCACCAAAACCTGTGGGAGAGAGTGACATAGAAGTCAGTTTGGGCTGAGCACAAAGCCTATAATACGAATGAGCACAAGGAGCGTGGCCTTGGGAGTACGCACAGGCAGGCATTGGGAAACAAAGGCAAAATAAATGCCACAAGCTAATGAAGAAGGAACTATGAACAGCTGGTTTGACACAGCGAAAGGAAACAGAGCTGAAATTAAACCATATGGGAAAGAAAATGGGCTGAAAGGAGAGAGAAAAAAGTATGGGAAAACACACCAACAAGACAAAAGTCACTTAGTGTGCGTTCAGACCACCTATGCCTGCACTGCCAACTTATTGTCAGTTTGCCCTGTGAGGGGCAATGCTTTTGTGTAGCAGACTGGTTAGTGCTTGGGCCAATTATCCTCAGATATAGTCCTCCAATTTTAATCATGTAAAAATCCTCAATTACAATATCTTTTTCTCTCTTTTTGTGGTGTGAACGCACTTCACTTTTAACAAAAGAATGAAGAGACATGAACTGCCAGGCTTAGACTGCACCACTTACACACGATATGAGGCTACTTTCATACAGGGGCTATGGGCAAGGAGAGAGTGCAAAATGAAAGGGAGTATTCATCCAGGAACGACAGGGGTAATACCTCCAAGGGTAGAAGAGCCCAAGCTAGTGCCCACTGCAGAGGCAAAAGGGTTTCCAAACCCTGCCCCCAAGGGTGCCTGAGTCCCTAAGGCAGAGAGAGAGTAAATGCTTTACCCCTGGGAATGTAGTGTATGGATAGAAGGGAAACATTGTGGGACTTTTTACCTGTATATATCTATAAATGACATAATGAACTTCTTGGCATGAAGAATGTTTTTATCAAAATCTAGAAAAACCATAATTCATTTGTTTGAGTGCAATGTTTTCAAAACCTTACAAATGAATTCAAACAGGACAGTGTGCCAAATAATGGGTTAAGTAACAGAACTGGGGATGTAGGTCTATCTGAGCACTACACATAATGTTCTGTTATATAGCCCTTATGATGCTGCAGATAATATGCATGATTTTTCTATGTAAGAGAACAAAATACCTTCAAATACATGAATTCATATCTGTAAACAAATCATGGCATAAATGCTGCTAGTTCTTTCACTCAGAAACTTGTCTTTTACTCTCAGTATAATTATTTTTGTATGCTAATGCTTTTTTTTGCATGGATTCCAATTAGTCTGCATTGTCAAAAGAAGTTCAGTGGAAAAGAAACAAGGACAAACGTTTCTTTGTTTAAAAACTGATTTATTGTCAATTTAATATGCAATTCCACTTACATAAAACACAAACACAGCTTAGAACAGAACTGATTGTTAATTGCTAACTGCTACTGCATTTGACAAGTTTCCAAATTTTTCAAGATTTCTGAGAGTGAATGAACTAGCTTACGCCAAAAAGCATCACATAATTATTGAATATAGTTTAAAAGGCACACCATATTATATATTAAATAAACTGTATCAACAGGCATTGGTTATATAGGTTTAAACACATTCATCTACAAGTAAAAGCACTCGAGCTTAGATAAGAAATGTGAATTTGGCATCTATGGCTGCCTCTGTGTAAACTGGTCAAATGAAGAAAACAGAGATATGTTAGTTTGCAAAGGTCAAGTTTTTTTTTTCAATTCGTAAAACAGAAAATAAATAACTTTTGTATTTTATGTTTTTACATCAGTGTAGGTGCAGTGTCCTAGATAAAATAAGAGCCAATATTCTAGGTGCTTTTAAGTTTTGTTCCAGCGACAAAAGTTGATTCTACATGTGCATACAGGCTACTAACTCTCGGTAAGATGAAGAGATAAAATGTTTGACTCAGTCTGGTTTTGAAATGATAAAAACATAAGAAAAATAGCCCAAATGTAGTTTTGTAAGGGATAATACAGCCTCCTTCCCACAAAAAAAGCAAAACTTGAAATAGTAGAACCTCAAAAGGGCAAGTTACACAAACCAGCTTCATAAAGAGTGGGTAGCTGTTACTAATGTGTTCATAAAAACAAATTTTGATAGTTTGCAAAACATTGAAACCCTAAACTTGATTTAAAAAAAAGAAGCTAAAAAGAAAACATTAACGGTTAAAATCTGAGGTGGTTGTGATGACAAAATTGCATTCTCATTTTAAATCTGATGCCAGAAGATGAGGTGAAGGGTAAATATCATTCCATGCTTTCCTGATATGAGATTAAAGCTGCTAAACAATTAACTGATTCCTTTGTTATGATCTCTGTCATGAAGCATTAAATGTTTGATTAGGTGTCAAGTTGGCTCTGCAAGCATCTGTACATGACAACATTTGCAAATGTTTGTGATGGACAGCTGAATGGAACCTGCATCTATGACTTAAAAAAAAATTCAATTTCTCAGAAAGTGTTCAACTTCACTTAAGTCCATCTTAAATGGGCTTGAGACAGAGAAAGGTTGCTTCTTTGTATGCTTTTCTCCAGTTTCTATACGTTTTTTTAAGGGTGTGAGATGCAGCAAAAAAACTGTTGCCTGCTGTCAATGATGATTAGTTTTCAAATAAGATTTTGAGCCCATGCAGAGACTTCCACTACAGAGTCAGATCTGTTTTTATTGCAGTGCGGATTTGATCACAGCCATCCAGTCTTGGGTGTTTGATTTTTTACATTTGAAGTTTTTTCAATGAAATAATGTACAATAACTGCTGCTAATTCATATTTTTGCATAATTATTAGAGTAATTCGCTGTGAGATGTTTTTCTGGACATTTTCAAGTGATTTTTTGTCCTTGTCAAGATTTATTCTCCACACATTTATGGCATCAAATCTAAAACAAGCATATATTTAATCTAATCAACGGATGAGCTACATTTTTTTTTGACTTAAGCATTTATGTTTTCTTCGTAATACTGCTATTGCTTGTAGTGTTTGAATGATTTGCAAACAATCAAATTGAGCTGATGTCAACATTTTCTCCAAATGCCCAAATCCTGTGGAGCATGGGTACAGAAAAATCCACTGAAGGAGCATGAATAAAGTGTGTGGTAAAAGTTAAAAGAAACTGACAAAGTTGAAAAAGAACATTCAAAACAGTTCGTATCAGCTAACACTCAAAAAGACCGGACTGATTTTCTGGATTTGGGCAGCCCTGGTCCATTTTTGAGAGCTACTCTTATGAGGCTCAACGTCACATAGGAATAATTAACGAACAATAAGAAATAAACTCAATAAAATGAGTGAGTTTCAGAAAAATTCGAGTTAAGCAGTGCAGGCCAGTTGTGACGCCAGTGCTGTGCCAACTATCAAAATACTATAAAATCACATTTGATTCCTTCACTTATCATGAAAAAAAAAGATAGAGGTAAATGGGGCTCACTACTGCTATGGTTATGGCATTTATGGAAATACAGCAGTCAGTAATTGCATAAAACTGTAATGTACTGATCAAGTGAACCCTAAAACAGAGGAATAACAAGAATAAGATGATCTTTCAATGTCAAAATAACTTTGACCAGTAGTTTCTCTGTCATCACTGAGACATGTGGAAGACCAAGTGTAACCACATAAGAGTCAAAATTATGGACAGCTGGAGAGTCATGCTAGAAGACGTCACAGTTGGTCCAAAACTGTATCCCAAGTGTAGAAAAAGTTTAGAGTTATTACGTAAAGAACTGGAATGACCAAAGCAGCACTGTCTCCTGAAACATGAAGCTGCTTCATTGAGAAATTATCAGTTTTGAGCACACCTGTAACTAGCAGCAATATGTAGATAAGAGAAAACTAGTTCACCATGGCTCTTTTTCTGCCCAAAAATGCCTCCTGTGACTTCTATTAACATCTTAGCACTGTCTTCATACAGGGAATCAAAACTCTCCCAATGAATAAGCCTCACCAAATAACTCAACACTCAACTGTCCATTTCCTTTAGAGGAGAGGACCACAGTGATCAACACAGCTCTATTTGTTTCCTACCAACTGACTCAAAAATATGACAAATGAGAAGACTTCCTAAACAATCCAAGAACTTGCAACCAACAGTTCTGGATAAATACCTGAAAGAACAACTTGTGAACAGCACTTGACATTTTTACTTCATTGAACCGCAGTGTGAAATGATCCAGCACTGTGACGCTAACAGTAGCCCTTAGAGAAGCATTTAAAATGAAGTAGTAGTGGCTAACCTTTAAAGCCTAAACCACTTAAATTGGTATTGAACAGTTTGATAATGCTAAGAAGAATTACCAGCCTTGCTTATGCCTCTACACCAAATAACTGCAGGAGTTGAAACGATATTTAATTTAATGCACACTTCAGTTGTGAGTCTTTTGGCACCTTTCACCTCATATCTATCGAGGCATTCATCTGTACAAACGTTTGTCATCTACAATCAACTGCAACTTCTCAAACAACAATCCACCTGAGGCTGCATAGTCATATGTGCAGATACTGACCATCCTCCAACAGGCCTGTCCGTTATGGACAAAGTTGCATTAAAAAAAAATCAAATAAATAGGTGAATAAATACTGAAGTGACCAAATTATCCATTCGATATGAGGCTTCATTCTTCTTCTGAAATGCTAGACTCATGAAAGGATAAATACTTTTTAACAACAGGGATGGGTATTTGGCTAGACAAGGTCAAAGATGATTATAAAACATGCATACCACGCACTCAAAGGGTCATAACGCAGAATGATCCAACCAATGGGTTGGTTTTCTAAAAGTTTATTGGGCAGGAATTTGTCCTCAACAGGCACCAGGGTAATGTGCACTTCTACAGAAAGGGTGGGTCTTAACTATTCTAGCAACAGGGCGTCTCAGTGGAGGGCTTTTTTTCTGAAAAAAGTGTTTGAATAATGGTTTGCTAAACTTTTCCCATTTGGCACTTCCTTGAAAAACCCTGGATGTTTGTTTGGTACAGCTCCTGTTTGTCACCCTAAGCTATCAACACAATGTGAATGTTCAAAATGGTTACACTGAAAGTGCCACATTCATAGTCTGGGTAACCTCTAATTGCTTTGTTCTAATAACAGTCAATGCAGTGTAGATAGAATTTGTGAAAAGGAAGCAGCAGACAGTTTGTGTGATCTAACGTGAGAAACTTCATGCTGCCTTTATAACCCTATCCAATTTAAATATTGCTTAACTGCGCTTTATTTTATTTTACAAAAACAAAAAAAGACAGCAGAAACATGCTTATGTACATAGTTAGCTTAGTTTGTTTGTTGTAATTTGGTGCCCTGAAATGCCTTTAAAACGGCCTACGAACCAAAGCCTACAAAAAAGGCTGAACATTTTTAACACCTCAGAGATGTGGCAACAACCATAATGTACAACACTTTTATACATTGTTAGACTAGATAAGAAATTTATAATAAAGTACATCTGTGTGCCATTGAGAGATGAGGTGACTGAAACAACAACACCAGTGTACACGGCTTATCTTTGTTTCAATCCTGGCACTTCCCAACATTCACACAGAAATGTGTGTTACACAAAGATCAGCTTTCACCTGTCTGATAAGACATGGTAACAATCTTGTGTGGATTCTTCTTCATAGATATAGTTTGTTTTCACTGGCAGATAATTGAAACACTTGAATATGTACTTTTTATTAAACATGTAACCACCATAGCTTATGTTATTGTATCAATAAACAGGACTGGCCTCTTTTTTGAATATAAGTGAATTTAATGCAACACTGTGCTCGCTGTATGCTTCAATAACCAATGGCCACAAAACTGTTATAAATTCACTACAAAAATGTTCAGGAGTCTGGCATTAGATGCCACTGGGTGTTTGATCAACAAGAGCTTCTCTACAGAAAAGAGACCTCTTTGAGTGAGAAGAGCAGGTTCTACGTAACAATAAATTTACACCATACACACCTACTCATCACCCAAGCAAGACTGATACAAAATGCTAACCTTCATCCTCAACAGATGAACCAGTTTTGCTTTTCCACTTTAAGTATGAATATTTACATTTATATAAATCACACAGCAAAGGTTTTAATATTTCTATCCTAACAGCCTTCATTGAGTTTGCTCATTTCAAGCATTCACTGTATAATAACTAGAAAATCTGCTGACTACATGAGGTTTAACTTTGACTCCAAGAATTGAGTAAATAAAAAAAGAAAGAAGAAGTTAAGAAAAAACAGGTGCAGTAAGTTTTTCTTTCCTTGGTATTGAGTTATTGTATGACATTCTCAAGAGTACAGGTTTGGCACCAACACTACCAGATCATCATCAGAACCACCTGTAGGATGTCCTCACTGTATTTCTGTAAGGCCTAAATGATTCATGTGTCTAACCCCTGAACTGAAGGTTAGAGTTGGATGGTAAGGCAGCACTAAGGTTTCCTGTTGGATTTTAGCTCTCCTTTTCTCCCAGTCTGAGGTGGGGTGCACACTAAATAGTTTGGCACCAGCTAAGGCTTGTTTTGAAATTTTTTTTAACTCACCTTCTGCCTATCACAAGTGCCTCATTAAAAAAAGAAAAATCAAATACACACATTATGTCCTTTTCAAGGGAGATTATTATTTTTTTCTCTTCTCTCCTTTGCTTTAAGGTGAGAGGAGGAGAACTTTCTAGAACTTGTAGGCAGTCAGACCTGGATTTGGCTGCTGTTGCTGGGTCAACGTGGCTGCCATGGCCACAGCTGCGGCGTTGGGCACACTGGAGAAAGGGGCGGGCCCGGTCGTGACTCGGGGCACACTCTGCCACTTCCTGGTTGATGCTCGTTTGGACTCAAAGACGTCTGTGGAGTCTTCAAGGAAGGCCCGGCGGTAGGAAAGGTACTGGTGCTTCAAAATCTGAAAGAGCAAACAGAGGAAAAAAGACAGAAATGTATGGTTTTCACTCTTAAGAACATGAATCGACGAAGCAAGATCTAGAGGAACAAGTTTGAAACAAGGCAGAGTAAACGAGAAACCTTTTTCTCTTACAGATAAAGCCAGAGGAACAGAACTGACCTTCACATTCTCATGAACAGACTGTAGCTGGGCAGCCTCTGCAACAAATGTCTGGTACAACTTCTGCATGGCCAAAGTCAGGTCTGGAAATAATAACAAAACACATTATTATCTGCGCTACGTCCAGTATATTCACAATGACTGACCACTTTAATATTATGTTGTATTTGTGGAATATTTGATACAGAAAATGTAACACATGGAGTCATTTTCATGTGCTGAGACAATAATCTTCTTACCCTGAGGAGTGATGTGGGAACCGCTGCTCTGTGTTGTGAGGTGGTTCTCAAGTTCTTCTATCTGCTGCCGATACTGCTGCAGCTGCACTTCAAACTGCTCAATAAGGCTACGGAAATAACTTAACACACAAAACATACACATCTTAATCCCCTTCAAAGTTGAATTCTCCATAGAAATGGAGGCTGAAATGGGTACTAATGGAAATGGGTAATGTCTGATTGCTGTGGTTAAGGACTGCTTACTCGGATGGAGCTGTGTTTTCATGTTGAAGTCCTGGAGGAGTCTTCTGTGTACGCAGGGCTATGTCAGCGTTTTTCAGCTCCTGAAAGATGTTACAAAGATAGATGTGACTTTTAAATAAGTCTTGGTTTCCATCTTTGTCTTTGAAATAATTTAATACTTGTTCTTCTTATTTAAAAGATCCAGTTCTTCCCATTTTAAGCCAGCTAGAATTGAACACATTGAAAAAATAATGGTATTCATCTACCTACCAAAGAGTTTATCTCTTCACTGTGATACATGATCATATAAACCATGAAATCTTGCTGAAAAATGTTGCAAGACCAGAGGAACTTTAGTGAACATGGTTTTTCAAAGATTTGTGTTCTTGTTTTGTTCTCTTTTACCTGTGCTGTCTCCAGCTTCAGCTTGTCAATCGCCAGAGCCTGGCGCTGCAGACCACTGGCACTGACAGAGAGCAGCTGTTTGAGACTTTTGATGTCATCTTGGACTTTGGAGATAGCTTTTGACGACATCCTGCTGATGTCCTCCTGAACCTGTTTCTGGTCTTTTACAAATTTTCTACAAAAACGTAAAAAAAAGCAAATATAAAATCATGAGTTGTGAAAAAATAATACAGGCAACTGTAGCTAAAAAACTTGATTTTGTTTGAAGTTTCAATGAAGAGGAGATTGTATTGGGTTTCCTTGATTTGTCTTGCTATGAAAACAACACACAGCACTGTTTATTTACAGGCATATCTAAATTAACATGATCATGTTGCCATGTCAATTAACGTGCAAGGACAGTAACGTAATGATCAGTCAGTACACTGAATCATGTGATAATAGAAAGACATGAAAACACTTACTGGAAATTCTCAACATCCTGACAAATGACTGGGGGTAGGTTCTCATCTTTTAAGGCTTTACTGTCCCTGAGGGAGAGAAAATGTATATTTTTTAGTGTTGCACAACAGAAAAGTTCAGACAAAGTAGAATCTCACCAGACATGAAAAGAGTAGTGAGTTATTCAATGCCTCTTTTCACACTTAAAAAAAAAAGCATATTTAAGAACTTGGTGCTGTTTACATGTTTAATCAGAAACCACATGTTCATTAACAGCACTCACTGTGCAGTGGCTCCAGATGATGTGTCACTCTTGTTTTCAGACGAAGTGCTGAAATCAACCCCACCCAGGCCAACACTGGGTGCAGGTGCTGCTGATACTGCTGTGGGGGCAGTGAGCAGGGAGCCAAGCATTAACCCCCCTGCTCCTCCTCCAAGAGTGGTCTGACCCAAACCTGTAATGTCACATG
Source organism: Thalassoma bifasciatum (assembly GCA_008086565.1). Lineage (NCBI taxonomy): Eukaryota > Metazoa > Chordata > Actinopteri > Labriformes > Labridae > Thalassoma > Thalassoma bifasciatum. Next base: position 899,192 of record RPOG01000047.1, on the reverse strand, counting down.
AAAAATGTGGAAGCATTACAAGATTAAGAAAAACTTTGAAATTACTCAATAGAAGTACATCAAATAGCAACTAATAGAGCCACATAAAGGCTCTCTGTTTATGACCCACCTGCTGCAGGAGTGCTGGAGAACAAACCTCCACCCAGTGATGGCCCTGCAGAGGCTGCTGCTGTGGTTGTTGTGCCACCAAGAGTGAGGGTGAAGCCTGCAGCTGCAGGCTGCTGAGGTGCAGTGGACGTCAGGACAGAGCCAAATGTCAAACCTGCCCCAGCAGGTGCTGATGTGGAGGTGGTAGAGGAGGTGGTGAGGGAGAAAGGTGTTGCTGATGCTGTGGGCTTATTAAAAGCCAAGCTAAAGCCAGTGGATGCAGATGTAGTGGCTGGGGCACCTAAGAAAAGTGAATTTAGAAATCAAATTCGATCCTCGCTTTACAAGGTCTCTGTTCAAGATGATCAGAGGCATGTGAACATACCTAATGTAAGGCCTGTTGTGGGTGCAGCAGTACCTGAAATAAAGAAACAATGAAATGCAAATGAACCCAAAGGTGGCAGACGTGTCTTTTTTTTGCAGAATTCATTTCATCCTTTTTTTTTTAGAGTGCCTGTAAAGTTAGTACTTGAGGCAGGTGTGTTGAAAGAGAATCCCCCAGTAGGTTTCTGACCAAACAGACTTCCACCTAGACCAAGGGATGCCGTGGTGTTGGTGGTGGCAGCTGCAGGGGTTGCAACCGCTGTGCCCAGAGCAGTCCCGAATGAGAAACCACCAGTGCTGGCTGCAGGTGCACTGGAGAGGCAAAAAGCAGGAGAGTCAGTCACATTACCATGGTAGTTTCAGGACATCAGAGGATAAAAGGGAGTGATAAAGCAAAGGATCATTCATGGAAAATCCCTTTTAAACTGTCCTCACTTTCAAAAACCACAAGACAGAAGCATTACTTTATGTCAAATTGGAGAGTGCTGCCTATATCTGGATTAGAGTAAAAGCCACAATGTGTTACACTGTGTGAGAGAGCTGACAAGACAGGTTCTGTTTTCATCAGGATGACCCATGAGAGTGTAACAGACTACACTTTACGCTTCACCTGATCAGCAACACTTGCAAAGACAAAATCATTGTATTATATTAAGAAATCAATCACTATGTACTTCATCATCAAGTTTCACTTTTCTACATCACTAACGGCAGTGTTTCTTTATTTTATATTTTTAAGTTAATTTAGAATAAAGTCTAGAACAAAGTCTATTTCCCGATGAGGGAAAATAAAATTGTCACTTTGGGCTCAAATCCTGCCCACACTATTTTCACAAAGGTGCAAATAACGGTGACAAAAACTATTTCTAGAAAGAAAAAAAATTCTTGGGTCTCCTGCCATTTTTGATGTCAAAATAGGGTCACAGCCCATGAATATTGGAAACTAAAAACGTAGGGGACATGTAAACTTCTGAACTGGAGCGCAAATTCAACTGCCTGCAAACGTCAGGTTTACTCCCGCTATGCTAACGTTAGCTTGGTTCCAGTGATTACCTGGTTGCGGTTCCAAACGCGAATCCTGCCCCAGTGGTGGCGGAACCAAGGGTTCCTGTGCCAAAGTTAAAGCCCGACATTATAACTTATCAGGACACACATTTAATAAAAAGGTCAGCTTGGACCTCAGCTACGAGTGAAGACACAGAGAGCAGCGCCGCATTTCAGCTAACACGTAAGTCAACGTTAGCTCAGAAAGGCGCCCGCGAGGGCCAAATCCACCGTTTGTCTCCACTTAAATCATCGACGCGAAAGGAACGTTAGCCTCCGCGATAAATAGACCCGTCTTGGTGCTGTCTGTTTCGTTTCTAAACTGAACTCGGATTTTCTTTAAGTCTTAAAAGTATAAAATATAGCAGGTTCGACTCTCGCGTGGCTTTACTTTTCCTATTCCCCGCCTGGTATTTCCCGACTACTACTGCATTTTGGGTAATTGTTTTTCACACTACATTTCCCGTCGTCCCTGGCGCTGTTTTTGTGCCGCGTGATTCCCAGGCATGCGCAATGAACCGACTTGTGCTTGCAGACGTTTCCTTTGAGATAACGTCCATCAGTGAGAAAAGAGCAGATGTAGTTCCGGTCAACCTTTCGCAATAAAAGACGCCCTTTCAGGTGAGAGTAATTTGTACAGTCCACACAATTAAGTGGTAATGATGTAAAATAAGAAAATTGTCATAACTAATTTCGTACCCCAAAACCTGGGTATTCATCCCACTTCACGAAGAACTGTGTAATCTACACCCTCACTTGTAAACAGCAGCACTGGTTTTAATAGTGAATTTGTGTATGGCTGTTTATTTTCTATTTATTTATTTATTTATTTATTTATTTATTTATTTATCCAGGCTTGGTGTGATCTTGTATTGTAGTTGTGTCAATAAAAAAAAATATGTGCACAAACCTGTTTCACTCACTCCGCCATGAATATATTCTGGTTTGCTTCAAGTTTCTCTTCCATACAAAGCCAAGTGAAAATTGTAAATTAATCCCAATTGTTTGATCTATCTCAGTTTACATAAGAAGTTTTCAACTATTTACCCTTACCTCTCAAGGTTATATTTCTTTTAGTTCACTAAATTGCAAACTCAAAGTTTTTATTAGAGCTGAACAATTGCGCAAATAATTTAAATGCAATTATTTTTTCATAAACTGCAGTTAAGAGTTATTGTGCGATTAGTATTAGTTTCCCCATCGTATGTGTTTTTGACATCAAATGATTGGGGATAATACGTATATACTTTTGTTATTACTCTCATTTTAAATTAGAAGGCACATGCATGAGGGAGAAAAGTAGGATTTCTGTTTAAAAAAAAAACCTAAGAAACCCTGTTTGCATGTACATCTCAAAGATTACAATATCATGAAAAGTTAAATATATTTTGGTCACTTATTTTATCAGAAAGTGAAACTCACATATTTTACAGACTCATCATACAAAGGGTGAATCATCTCAAACCAAAGGAACTATGTTCAAATACACCTGAATAATTAAAATATATTATTTATATACAAAGAGTAAATTATTTCAAACCTTTATGTCCTGAATGTTGATGATTATGATTATACAGATAATGAAAACCAAGAATTCAGTGGCACAGAAAAATAAAATACCACATAAGACCCATAAAAAGGGATATTTTACACAGAAATGTCAAGCATCTGATTTTTTTTAAATTTTTATTTCTTTTTTATTTCTTTCTGACCATTTTCCAAGTTCCCCCCAATTTGCACCCATTTTTGCTGCCTTTTGACCATTTTCACCACGTTATACTTTTTAAAATTGCATTTTCTTGTCTTTATTGCCACTTTACACTATTTAGATTGTTTCTCTTGCAAAGGTAGTTCTTAACAATTTGTCTCTTTGGTTGAGCAGGGTTGAGTAACACTGGTGCAGAGCATTAAACATCTGCTGCTAAAAAAACTTGTATGTAGTACTCTGACACATTGAAGGTTAAGGAAATTTTTCAGTCTGCATTGAGAATATTGCCATATCGCAATTTAATTTGCAGCTAATTACCCAGCCCTTGTTTTTTTTTTGTCTCATCTTACCCTTTGCAAGCCTGAATTATGAAGTAAGTTTATTTTTAAATGCCCCTTGTCTTTTGATCCTCAGTAGACCCTGAAGGCTTCTGGGTCATCTTGGGGCAAGTGAACAGTGCTGCTATTAACAGAAGCTCCTGTGAGAAGTATTAAAGCTGCAAATGAAACCGTCTGACTTGTAAGGGGGTAGATGTCAGTTAAGATCATGAAAATAAAACGGAAAAAAGCATATCATGAAAGGCTCATTTTAATGTTTGACTATTAGAAACTGGCGTGGATGAGCTCACCAATTTTCAGAAGTTGATGCTTTTACTTCGAAATTCCCTCTCGTGTGTATCGTCATCAGTGCCGTCGCCCTGACGCGGATGGAGGAGTAAAATAATTGACAATAAACACATATCGTATGCCTCCGTCAAAGTAAAGCTAATTGTGAAACAGGTTGATCTGTCATATTATCAATGATACAGTAATTAAAGGAAGGTGTCGTCTAAGGCTTTGCAGTCGCTGACAGCAGCTCGGACCCGGAGAAATGGAGCATATCCGCACACCAAAGGTAGCTAACATTTCGAGCAAATTGCAAATGGATGGGACGCAGGCAGCAGCCCGGCCTGTCTTCTTGGTATTTTTGTATCACTTGAGCATGATAAAGTTTTCAGATATTATCGTTTTGCTTGAATGTTTGTGGAATAGAAGGTTATAGGCAGGTGTTGCTAGCAGCCTGAAGTGTCAGACGTGATGAGCATCATTGAGATGTTTGTTTTTTCCTCCGTGCAGCAGATAGCAGAGCTTCTTCTGTGTCATGCTAACACTGCCCTCCTCACGCCCTGTCCCTGTTATTGGCCAATTTTATGCTACATTGTAAGGCAAAAAAAGTCCTCCTGTGTGGAGATAAAGCACTATTCGGGGGATTAAAGCATGGACTTTAGACCGCCAGACTATTTTCCTTACCTCTGCCCTGTTCTGGTGAAATTGTTGTGGTGCAATTGTTGTGAATTTTGCAAAGGAAGTTCAACAATTGATTTAACTATTAACGTTAAACTTTAAAATCTGCACCCTGAAATATCTGAACCAAGATTATTCCACATTTTATTTTTTGATGAGTTTAATGTTAATCTAACTCTAAAGAAAATGGAGAAGTTTGCTGCTTCAGCTGCAGGCTTCCTTCCTCTGAAGTAAGAACTCTGTATTACCCAACATATAACTAAAATTACACAACCATTGTTTCAGCACCACCTGTGGTCAGATTGAACTGAATATAGTAATATAGTAATCCCCTTAATGTGGAACTAGCCTACAAAGTTCAATCAATAGCCTTCACACTCTGATATGAGATTTTTTAATAGCCATGAATAATTTCTGTTCTTGCAAAAAGAAAAAAAAAATCTGCTTTCATCCTTTATTGGCGTCAGTGTAATCTTCCTGACATAGGCTCAGCAAACAATTGTTAAAATGTCAAGCTATCTGCTTCCATGACTGTGGGAAACTTGTTCATGACAGAAACTCTTACCCGTTAGTTTTTCTAAACCTTTCAGTGTCTCTGTGCTTCAGTTACCGTTAAACGTTGCAGGTGGCAAAGGATTTTCCCTGTGTTTATTTGCTGATTTTAAGCTCAGTCTTTAAACGGTAGAAGTATAAAACTCTTCTGCACCAGACAAACACACTGGGGTCATTTTGGGAGTTTAGGTTGTGTAATTTGAACATGGTCAGTGCTTTTGATATGGTATTCAAACAAATTGTGCATGGCTGCAAAGAGATAAGGGAGAACACAAGAACATGATCAACATAAACTGGGGACAGAGGCCTTACACAAAAATTGATCAAGAATGGAGTTTCCACAGTTTGTTTAACCCTGAACAAAGAGATGCTCCAAAAGTGTTACATGAAAAGTCGTTGGAGAATCTTTATTGACCACCCACAAGTGAGTACCCCTATATACTCATTTCTTCTCTAGGTGCAATGCTCCTTCAAATGATTTTTGCACAACAAAAATGTGTACAGAGTAACTGTCAGATTCATAGAAAATTTTACGTTCCACACAGCAGCCTGGAGTGATTCTTTAGAGTGACAGTGACGAATGTCCCAGATGACAGGTCCTCAAAGAGCATCAGCAGTGCATCAGAGGACAATTCATTAGTAGCAGAGTGTTTTTAAGGACGAGTCCCTACACTGTTGACACTGTTTTGTTCCACATGTTCTGTACACCAGGAAAGTATTCCTACCAAACACCACTGCTTTTTTTACATTTTGATATGTGATGGCTTTATTCCAAGAAGGCTTGATTTTCATTTTTTTTTCAAAATTCTACACACAGCATCCCGTAATGACAGTGTAGATTTTTTGTTGAAGCTGTAGCTTTATATAGAATAGAAATGCTAAATTTGCTTCAATTTTTTGACTGACATTTTATTTGCTTTCCTCAGGTTTCATGAAAATATTGTTCAGAGATTTGTGTCAAAATTAGTGGCAAAAGTCAATTTAACTTCATTTAAAAAGTCTATTCTTCTCAGATTTTTTTGAAGAGTTGATGATCAGTCCACTTAAAGTGTAAAAATCTATATTTCGTGCAGTTTTTCCTCAATGTCCAACCAGTTTTTCTGAATGGGAAGGTCATCCTTATAACACTTTTAGTTTTCTTTTATGACACCATTCCCAGCCAGGTAAGCCTACAAGATTAGTCTCATGAATTTAAAGGAATAAAGTCATAAACTTACCAGGTTAGTCTCATAAATTTACGAGAATAAAGTCATAAACTTAAAGTTTGAAGTAAGTTATGACTTCATTCTCGTAAGGTAATGTGATTAATCTTACAAATTTTCTTTTTTTTTTCCAGCGTGGCCCTAACCCTTCAAAACCATTTTGTATATTTCCTGTGAAAAAATCCCAGGTATAGCACTTCATTTGTCTAAGGAAGTTCAGAGTTTGTTTCAATTTGACCAGTAAACTAATAGGAACATGGGGTCGTTACACTGCTTCTCCTGTGTTTGCATATGCATGTGCACTCAAAAAAAAAAAAATCTTCCTCTGCCTACATACTTGTCTTGTCTATTTCCTGTGAAAAAATCCCAGGTATAGCACTTCATTTGTCTAAGGAAGTTCAGAGTTTGTTTCAATTTGACCAGTAAACTAATAGGAACATGGGGTCGTTACACTGCTTCTCCAGTGTTTGCATATGCATGTGCACTCAAAAAAAAAAAAATCTTCCTCTGCCTACATACTTGTCTCCAAAATTTGTGTTTTAGGTTTTATCATTGAAGTCATTTGTCAATAAAAGCTTGTTTAGATCATAAATCAGAGGCCAAATATATTCTTTTTTTCAGTATTTCAAGATGGAAACCTCAGCTCTCATCTTCTCACTGAGCTTTGTGTGACCTCATTGTTGAGGCTCCGGGATAATTGTGCCTTCCTAGTTAAACACTGTAATAAACTTGGATCAGGAGGGTGTGACTGCACGCAGACTAGGTGTGGCCTCAGGGTCTTAAGTCTTCATAGTTGTTTACTTAAATGAAACCACAGTTGGGAGCATTATCCTTTTCTAGACATACATGGTACTTTTAGTGTTACCAAATGAACTCATTTTACAGTAGTCTGTGGCTCAGTCATAAGTTTTTTTTTCTACTTTTAACAGATTGACTCAGGAAAAGAAGGCCAGGAATTTCAAGCAGGGGACTTAATGATGTCATTTAAGTACTTTGAAGGAGCTTAGACTGCTTAGATAAGCTCAAATTGTCTCATGAAACTTTAACCCCCTGCAACTGTTTTTTTGTAAGCAACTACTTCATTCTCACTACAACTCCCCCCTGACCCAGCGTGCTGAGGAGCCTATCCGTGATGGAGATGTGTTGTGCTAGTTGCTGAGCGACAGATTTGTGGTCATCCATTCTGCCATGACCAAAAAAAGACAAGAAAGCTGAAACAATGGAGAGGATTTCTGAGTGAACAAAAGTGCTGCTGCTTTGATGAATCATGTATTTGGGCATGAGGCAGTCCCAGTAGACTGAAATCCTTTTGGCAACAGAGAGTAGCGCTCTAGTAACTGTCAGCAGAAAGCATTAAGTCTAATTTTCAGGGATTTGAAAGGAGTAAACACTGCAGCCCTCACGTGTATTTCAAAAGTGTTGTGGTTAAGAATTACAGGAGGGAGAACAATTGTATTTCCACAGATTTTGTGTTCAGAAATATCTTGTCCAGACCTGTAGTATTTATCTGTCATTAAAACACATGGTATAAGCATCGGTTTACATCACAAAGTACTCACTGATTTAAGGTTTTTATGGAAATATATTTATTACATATTTATAACATGTTTATGACAGCCTCTCTATGTGGAAAAGCATGACCTCTGTAAATGAATAATGGGGAGAATATATTTGAAAAAGAAAGGTTGTAAAAAAAAAAAGTCTTTACGTCAGCTTCTTATTAGCTGAGATGATACAGGTGATTTAGAGCTGAATTCGTTTGTTATTCTCATTACATCGAGACTGGCAGCTGAACGTCAGGCCCAGGTGGTCAGGATTAGATGCTGTGCCAGCTTGAGTTAGAGCCAAGTGCCACTTGATAATTTTCTGCCAGGTTTCATTCCTGTAAGCAAAAACCTGCCTTCTCCTCTCCAGTCAATCTTACACCTACTAACTGAACAAATGAACCGTCTAACTGCAAGATAGCTACTGAATAAAGTTCTCCTGGTATTTTGTCTATGTGTCTTTGCAGGTGGAACAGGTGCGACTGCTGGATCGCTTCAGCAACAAATCCACAAATGGCACACTGTACCTCACAGCCACACATCTTATCTTTGTGGAGAGCAATTCGAACAACTCGACATCTGCAGGACAGGAGGTTTGGGTGAGTACTGCATAGTCTGGACTGTTAGCTGACAGTGTTACAGTGTCATTTACACCAAGTACTGCACACATCAGCGTAACTACAATAAATGTCCCTCTAGTTTTTCCCTCAGTGACATAACTTTCTGAACGCATTGTTAAGTGGTTTTAACAGACCAGGGTCAGGTTGGATACAAATTTGGAAGATCTGCCCATTGTTTGATATACCATGTTGTCTTTGGCATTATAGAGTAATAACTTTTGTTCAATCAGAGCTAGGTACAGCTACAATGAAAAATCAACAAAAATCAATAAAAGCGTCAATGACGTTTTCCATAACCGGGCAGTTATTGTACCACTTCGTCTTTAGATCATCTTCTCCCCCCTTTTTTAGTTGGATTATTTGATGGTTGGTGACTTGTTGAAGTTACATTACTGTCACCTACTTGACTGGAATACAGATTGCATAACTTGCTGGGCCTCGGGGCTGAATACGTCACATGTAAACATTAGCGTGGTGGAGGGGAAGCAGACCTGGTAGGTGAGAAAAAAACAAATAAACATACCATAAAAATGGTGGATGGATGGAGAGAGCTATTCGTCAGAAAATTGCCAAAGTTTGGGACTATTTCGCGCTAAGTAAAAGTACACAGTGGGTTAATTGCAAAGACGACCATGCATGGCTCAGTGTGGCACAATATGATTTTGTGTGAAAATACATGACTTAATTCAGGGCTTGTTCCAAGTGTTTATTGGCCAACGTGCTGTATATTCCATAATCTTAATATCAGTTACAATTTGAAAGTCGTGTAGTATTAGGCAAGATGTTCACAGGAGGCACTATAAGCAAAGATAAGAATATTAAAACTGACCTCCATTTTATCAGAAATGAATCACTTGTTTCTGTTAGGGTACTGGGTTGGAACCTGACTGTACTGAACAAGAAAATGTTCTCTCAAAACCTTTTCTGTGTCTGTTAGGAACTTTTTGTTTTTCAAACACTGCAGCTAATCTTACCCTTTCATCAACTTCCTGTTCCACACATCAGATAAGGCTTACAAAATTAACTTACGGTTGGAGGTCACGACCAATATTTGAATTGCAAATGAACGCTGTGAACTGCAGTTTCACTGTTCCCCTGTCTCCTTACAGTCACACATTGAAGACATCGATGTTACCACCTCAAGGAAGTGTGAAATCTCACAAAGGATGTGTGTGAACTGTTGATGTGTTGAGCAAAAGGGGAAAATGTGCAAGATAGTGTGAAGAAGAAGAAGAAACACAAGAGAAGTAGGGGAAAGGGAGACTTGTTTTATTAGATTAAAATTTTCATGCTAGATGCCAGTGTGTGTGTGTGGTTGTGTGTGTGTGTGTGTGTGTGTGTGTGTGTGTGTGTGTGTGTGTGTGTGCAAGTGAAGCAGCTGTCTCCCTCCACCTGTAAGAGGATAAGAGTTATAACAGTGTGAGAACTGGGTTGTTGATGTAAGATGATGACAGTTAGTAGGACATCCTGCTTCACTGATTGTCACCTTTTCTTAATGCTACAATGGCAGGACAGTGGTAAAAGTAGAACATAAGGAATTATCCACTTATTTTTCAGGAAGAGATACTGGACATTTTGCATATTTTTTCCATTTTGTAGTTAGAATTTTAATGTTTGATAATATTGAGTGATTGTCAGCACCATATTTTGCTACCTTTTTACATGCTGTTATAAAAATAGCACCCTCTCATACAGACAACCAAAGTGAGTGGTCTGCATCACAGGAAAGAAAACATGGTCAAGAATGCTTTGTGCAGCAAATCTTCAACTACCTCCTTCTCCCCACCAAGTTTCCTGCTTAATGTGCTGAGAAGAGGGAAAAATCTTTGTTGTGAGGCAAATTCTTGTGGAGCTTGCACTGATTTCCCTGACTGTATTCCTGTTGGAGAGTTTTTGTTGTTAATGAGTGATGTGTGTGTGTATTTATGGAGGCACTTTTAGAAGGAGTGTGTTGGTCAGAGAGGAAGAGAGAGAGCATGATAAAGTGTCATTGTGCCTCATGAAATATTTAAGTGCAGTTGAGTTTCTGTCTCTTAACAGCTGCTACAGCACACACTTTGTGCGGACTTGTGTGTTTTTGACAGGGTGCTTCAGTGATCATTACCAATGCAGATTAATGTGCATCTTTATGAATTCCTGTGGTCTTAAACCCCTGTAGAATTCAAACTGCCCTCATTAAGTATGGAGATGTGCTGTTTTGTCCTTCTCGCCCTCTATACTTCAACTGCTTTAAACATGAACACAGAGAAAAGTGGGGTGAACCACACATTTTTGCAACTCTTCTTCAGTCCTTATGCCTGACTATGAATTCTTTGTACATCCCGCAGTTTAAAAAGTCCTTTTTGTGTGTCACTGGTTCTCCTCTTATTAGTAGGAGCTAAGGCTTCTTCCTGTGAGCACATTCTTTAAACAGACAAACTCTTTTCATATATTTTGTATTCATTCAGGGTGAAAAATTTTACCTTTGAGCCTTTCAACTAGAGCTGAATGATTTGCAAACATAATCTTGTAGCGATTATTTTTCTCTATATAACATTTGTGATATATTGTGCCTTTATTTTTCGGTTCCAAAACTTGTGCTGTTGATAGAAATTGCGATAATGAAGGGGATTTTTTATCATTCTGATTTTGATGAAGAAAAAAAAAATACATACATACACCATTTTACAAGTTTTCTACCAATTTTCACCCCTTTTCACTAATTTTTGCTGCCTATTTTTTTTTTTTTACCATTTTTGGCACCTTAATCTTATTCTTAATGCTACTTCATGTCATTTTTTACTTCATGTCTACTTCATGTTGTGATTTAATCTAGTATGCAATTAACTGCTCAGCTCTACTTTTAACCCAGCGCCTTTTCAGCAAATTCAACCATGTTAAATGACTGAAGGAAACTCAGCTGTGCATGTGATACCGTATCATCATCTGATAACAACAACTCAAGATCATCAGCCCTCTTTTTTCCATGCTCCTCTCCTCCTCTGCAGATATTGCATCACCACATAGCCTCTGTGGAGAAGCTCTCTTTGACCACCACAGGATGTCCTCTGGTCATTCAGTGTCGTAACTTCCGGGTGGTTCATTTTGTGGTCCAGAGAGAAAGAGACTGCCACGACATTTACAGCTCACTGCTGCGTCTTTTACGACCAGGTGGGTTTGATACCTGTGCTTATCCTGTTTCCCCTCCTCCACCTTTTTGTTTGTCTTACCATTAATTTTTGTACTTCAGTGTTTGTAACTGAATTTGTTACATTAAGCTTCTGTCTCTGGCGTCTGCCCCTGTTGCAGTCTCCTATGAGGAGCTCTACGCGTTCTCCTACAACCCCAAACAGAATGATCAACAAAGAGAGGAAGGATGGCAGCTCATCGACCTGGGGGCAGAGTTTGAGAGGATGGGCGTCCCTTGCGACCAATGGCAGCTCACCGACGTCAACAGAAACTACAAGGTAGAAATTTGGCAAGATCTTGCAAATTCTAAGATTCCCTGCTGATGTGCAACATTAAAAGTAAACCTTGTTATAATTTAGATGTGTCTAAGGTGTAAGGATACAAACATGGTTTTCCCTTATTTAGGTTTCTCCTAGTGGGGGGGGGGACAAACAGGATGAACTTTATGGAAGTTGTTAACAGCAGTAGTCACCTTTGGGAAGTGTACATGCACAAGAGGCAGGGAAATACAACCATATATCAAGAAGGAAAAAAACAGAAAAAAAGTGTCCTTATTGTTATTCATCAAGCATCCTGACCAGTCAAAGATGACAGTCACTGAACCTTTGTACTGTCCTTGTGCAGCAGAAACACCATCTGCTGCAAAGGTGAAGAGTTACACAGAGTTATCTGTCACATGGTTACTGAGCAGTTAAGCCTTTTATGTGGCTCATAGTTTCATTCTTTATGGTATTTTATGTAAACAAAGTCAAAGTTTATCCTCAGATATTTGATTATTGGGTTGTAACACAGAGGGTGTGGTTGTATTTGGAAATCATTTTATGCTTCATACAAAGAAGCAGTTTGACATTATAACACACAACATGTGGAAACAGAAGGGGGCGAAAGCTTCACTGTTACACTTTACAATAGGATAGTCTTCTATCCAAAATGGGACACTTAATTTCAAAGAACAAGAACACCCTCTGTGAAGAAGTGATCACACTCACATTTTGTTATAACATAGTACTTATTCTTATCCTTCCACACCAGGAGAAACCAGTCTCAGTGAATGTTTCATACCAGTGTGTGTGACATGTGTGCTCTGTGTTTGGTTTTCCAGGTGTGTGAGACATATCCGCGGGACCTGTATGTTCCCATCACAGCCAGTAAGCCTATCATCGTGGGGAGCTCCAAGTTCAGAAGCAAAGGACGCTTCCCTGTTCTCACATATTTCTACCAAGAGAAGAAGGTAAACCGTCATGACCTGCACACATTGGTTCCACATATAGTTTGTCTTTAAGTGCTGTAACAAGTATTCCTCAGTTTATCTGTATCTCAATATGTTGGGTCATTTTATTTAAAGTATGCTACAACTGAAAGACAGTGTTAGACATGAGAGTGAATTTCTCAAGCTCGGTAAGCAGTTAAGAAAGGGCTGAAGTGATTCAAAATAACCATAGGCTATAATAAATGGACGTAGTTGCCATGATATCACCCACCTGTTTCTAGAACAAAGTTTTGAAGCAAAACAGCTGATCCGACCATATTGGCAATGGACAGGTGACAAGTCTACACCCTAACAGCTAAAGGGAGTCCATCAGTCATGTGAGCTGAGCCATGCTTTTGATTGGGCAAGCTCATGATCTTAATACCTTCTAAATTACCAAGTTGGAAAAAATTCATTCTCTGTCCAGTGTGTGCCATTAGCAAAATCAGCAATCTACATGGGAGACGTTATTTTTACCAAGCTTTAAACATGTTGATTTCTGCTGTGGAAATGTCTCACTGTGAAATTGGTTACATATTTCATCCATTATTGCGAAAGTTTGTAGAATAATAATGCAAACAATGAGTTAAACCTGATATAAAACCATGCAAACAGAAAATGTCAGATCTTTTTTCCCCACATTTCTTTAAGACACTCCAAGGTGACTCAGATAGAATAATGACAATATTAGTGGCAGCAGATTCATTTTGAAAACACAGCAACATGTGCCCATAGGTTGTTAAATTTAGTATCTTGGGCCCTCTTTCATTCATTTTGTCTGTTTTGAACTCGCCTGTGAGTGTATTCTCAAGGCAAGAGTCATGTACCGAAAAGTTTGAGAACTCCTGCTTTCCTTGGAAAAGATTTGGAAGTGTTTTGTTTTTCCACAAGGTGGTGCTAGATGAAGGACATTGGGATTGAAAAGAGTCAATGGGCGTGCTCTCTGTGTTATTTCAGTGTCTTAGGCAAATATCAAGGGTGTGTTTGTAATAATAAATGCAAAGTTTCATTTGCAACCTCAAGCTCAAGGAAATACTCGGGTTGTCCTGTGGATGTCAGTCAATGCACTTCATGGGTATCTGCTTATCAGACCTTCTGGTTCATTGTGTTTGCATATGGAAATCTGGATGTCTACAGCAGTGACAGATTAAATGTCAAAGGATCACTGACATGATGAAGATCTGTTATTAACTTTGGGCTTAATTGTTCAGTGTAATAATCCAAAGCAAGTTCAAACTACTATAGATTTGTTTATATGTTTCCATAGATATATTTTAATGTTTGTTTGTTTTTCCATTCTTGCACTGATCACCATGTTACCTTAACCCTGGCAGGCGGCAGTGTGTAGGTGCAGCCAGCCTCTCTCTGGCTTCAGTGCTCGATGCCTAGAGGATGAGAGCTTGCTGCAGGCCATAAGCAAAGCCAATCACAACAGCCGATTTGTCTACGTCATGGACACTCGGCCAAAGGTAGAGCTCATCATCCCTGTCAAGAGTTGTAACAACTTGGTGTACAAACAGTGTGAAATAACAGTTGACTCAAAGTTTGGAATTAACTTTTTCCTGTCCTGCAGTTGAATGCACTGGCTAACCGCGCCGCAGGTAAAGGTTATGAAAACGAGGACAACTACTCCAACATCCGCTTCCAGTTTGTTGGCATCGAGAATATCCATGTCATGAGGGCCAGTCTGCAGAAACTCCTAGAAGGTTGAACATATGACACAAAGGAAGCATTGTTACATTTTCTGCAAATACAGAAAAGCTCCCCTTTCTTTATCAAGAAGAAGAATTCAAGAAGAAAAAAGTGAAATGACTCTCTGTGTTTCTCTTAGTGATTGGGACTCGATCTCTGTCCATGAGTGACTTCCTGGTCGGACTGGAGAGCAGCGGCTGGCTGAGGCATATCAAGGCTGTTGTAGATGCAGCTGTCTTCCTCACCAAGGTCAAACATTTTACCAACTGTTCCTTCATGGTTTCACTACAGTGTAAAATATTTCTTTATGGTTATAGGGAGGCAGGTCTGTCTTTTATGAGGTTAAGGGGACTGAGAGGAATTTCCAAGTGATTTTTAAAAAGTCTCATATCTAGATATAATCCAGATCTCAATGTACAACTTAGAACGAGATTATCAGTGCTAAAATAGGTTATTTCTGGATGTTAATTCCCAACTTCTCGACTGGGACTGCACAGGTCAGATTGGACCAGATTGATTTGTGGCAGGCTGAAGTTACTGTTACAACACCGACACTGACAAAGTTTAACTGTGAAAAGAGAGAGCTGTGTTTTTCTCTGCTGAAAATGATTTCTGTGATTTATTTAGTAGTTATGGTGGAAACAGGAGCTGGACTGTCTGACAGAAAAGGGACAGAAGAGGAGAAGAAAGCTAAATGGGAGAGTGATTGAGCACGAGCAGCTAGGTTGGCTAAAGACTAAAACACAGGCTAAAGGCAAAACAGGAGCTAGAGGCTAAGACACGAGTTAGAGGCTAAAACAAGAATTTCAGGCTTAAACATGGCTATAGGCTAAAACATGAGCTAAAGACCGAAACACTGATTAACCTGTTTATCATCATCTTCATTCCAACCCACATGCAGCAGTTATGCTGCAGTGGTCTGTTCAAACTTGAGGGTCTATCAATAAAACAAAGAACCAGGTTATGTGAGCTCTACTTGGTAGATGAGTACTGGTAGAACATAACCAGGATTCACTAATGGTACACGGTACCGATACTCAGGACACTTGTTTGTGAACAACGCTAATTATAGCCGGCTACCAAACTGTGGTGCACACTCACAAAGTTTGCTCGCTGTTATGTTTCAAACAACAAGGCTACATAACTGTTGATAAATACATGACCTTGTCTCATTGTTTCCTGTAAAAAATTGTCCTGAAAAAAGAAAAGTAGTATTAAAAGGAACATCGAAATTGTTTTCATTTTCTAAACAAATACATCACAACAGTTTGCACCAGTCCTCTGGCCAAAGGGAGTCTCTGCAATCCACTTCATACAGATTCTTCTCACAGTCCCTTTAAGTTTAAAAGTTTAAGTAAAGCTAATGATGTTGTAATGAAATCTGTCTTGTATTTAAAGCATGATTCTACGTATGTACACTCTCCTCTCCAGGCGGTGACGTTAGAAGGAGCGAGCGTGTTGGTTCATTGTTCAGACGGATGGGACAGAACAGCTCAGGTCTGCTCTCTGGGGTCCCTGCTCATGGACCCTTACTATCGCACCATCAAAGGCTTCATGGTACCAACTACAGAATCACCGGCTCATCAAAGACCTGACAAGAATGATCCTTTTCCTCTTGTATATGTGTCTGTATCTAACTCTAAATTTACCTTTTCATTTAACTGTCTCGCAGGTACTTATAGAGAAAGACTGGATCTCCTTTGGCCACAAGTTTGCAGACAGGTGAGGCATTTTTGGAATAAGAGATTATGTTTTACATAAGAAACTTTGAGCCGAAAACTGATGCTAATTTCTGTTACAGTGATTTAACGGCTGCTGTGTCTGTGTTACTTTCAGGTGTGATCAGTTGGACGGCGATCCAAAAGAGGTGTCTCCAATCTTTACTCAGTTTCTTGAGAGTGTCTGGCAGCTGACAGAGCAGTTCCCGCAGGTAAGTGAGAGTATGTTAGCTAAATGAGAATTGATTTAACTGAAAAACACAGACAACACCATTTCACTCATTATCTTGTGTTTATATGTCATTTGATAATCCTTCCCTCAGGCATTTGAGTTCAGCGAGTGGTTCCTGCTGCAGATTCACGAGCACGTCCACTCGTGTCAGTACGGAAACTTCTTGGGCAACAATCACAAACAAAGAGAGGAGCTGCAGTGAGTCCAACACGCTTTTAGATGTCTTCATGTGCCTATTTTTAATCTACTAAACTGCTGCCATGGGGTAGGAGTCACACAAAGGAGTTATGTCACGCTGTAGGAACAACTCTTGGCTGGATGTTTCAAGGCAACAAAACCATCTCACAGATTGGTTGAGCTGCTTTGACTACAGGGGGTGCCAAATCATCACAAACCAAAAGATCCTCACAGGAGCCTTTAAATAGACACTCCTCTTTAATTGTTGTTTAATCAAAAGGACTCATGCCACGAAACCTGCGTGACTGCACCTGGTTTTGTTGGCACAAAGTTACTCTCTTCAGAAGAATCAAAGAAGTCCATGTGACAAGTTGAATCCTTGTGGTGATCTCCATGTTTTATAAGACCAACAAACTCAAAGTAAATTATTTACATTAACACTGGTGAGGACACTGCCAGCACATTATTGCAGTTTAACGACGGATGTACAAACATGGGTTTTAACACAAACTGACTCACTTAACAACTAATGTAACAAAAGTTATGAAACTACAGTGGTTATGTCTCATTTTTAGAAAAAACAGGGAAAATTTGGCTAAAAATAAGACAAACTCTTGCTTCAATTTTTCCTTTTCACTGTGTCTGTTCATGTGAAGTCCTCTGACAAAAATCTGTTGTAAAATTTAACTACAGACTCATCTTTGAGTGAAACATTAAAAAGATGTAGAGTCGTGGTTCATACAAATATGTAGTGAAGTACCTTTTTTCTCTTTGAGTGTCCTCTTCTTGTTACTGTATCTTGCTTTCCCTTTTTTTCTTTGGGTGCTTAGGGTGTTTCGTTGTCAGTATCAAATATTTTTTAAAGTTAATGTGGTTTCTTTGTGTTGGTCCCTGTTAATAATTAAGCTTTGACTTGTTTATTTTTGCTTGTATGTCAAAAACCCTGAGTTATGCTCTTTGTAAAGAGATGCTATGTAAAAAAAAAGCTGTATTAATTACGATTTTTTTCAAGTTGACTTTTTTAAAGTGTTGATTTGTGTTCCAGGCTGAGAGAGCGTACTCACTCTCTCTGGGCTTTCCTGATGAGCGAGAAACAGAACTACCTGAATCCCTTCTACAGCCCTGCCTACGCTGAAGCAAACCCTGTGCTTGCACCTTCAACCCAGCCCTACAATTTCAAGTCAGTCCAGCTTTCCTCACACCTCTTGCCAACATCTCGTGACATACATTTCTCTGGCAGTCTTTCATGAATGTGTGTTTTTTTTTCCATCCCGGTGTGTCAACAAGGTTCTGGAGGAACATGTACCACCAGTTTGATCGCTCCATGCACCCACGCCAGTCCATCCTCAAAACTGTCCTTACTCTCAGAGAGAACAACTGCAAGGCTGAGAGCACGCTGCAAGCACTAGAGACTGTGAGTTTACACACATTTACACTCGCACTATTAAAGACGACAAACACAATCTAAGACCCACTCTCTTAATTAATGAGTGATGAGCTGAATCTTCATTTTTTTTTAAACTAAATTGAAATCATAGTTTATCTTACACTGGAGAGTTCAGATTTATGGGACTTACTGTCATTGTATTTTGCTCCAAAACACTAAAAGCTGCCATTATTTCGTTCTGAAAACAAACACTTATCATAATCCAATGTCATTCATTATTGTATTGTGTGAAAAACAGAATTGGTTTTCTCGTAATATTGGGGAAACAAATGAAGGAGGAAAAGACAACCATTGTTTTGAGATAATGAGGTGATTATCTTGTTCTCCTGTGATGAGTTTTGCTGCTTGGAGATGCAACCCTTGCAACTAGCTTCCTTCCATCCCTGTACAGTACTTGTTTTCCTCCACACATTGTTAGCCCATTAATGCACATGATGCACATAAACTCTGACATACAGCACCGTATTATGAGTCATTTCAATCTCAATGTCTTTAATACAGAGACAGTTAACAATAACTGCATTTAATTTTGAGCATGTGACTTTTTGGATGACATTTTGCAAACCCTAAGCCAGCATTTCTGTGTTCTTTTCCCCCCGTCTACGCCCAGCGACTCCAGCAGCTCGGTGTGACCCCAGTCGTGACCTCTGACCCCCCTGCACCACCTCCCACCAGAGATCAACGCTCAAACACCCTCCCACCACGTCCCAACTCCCTCATCCTGGGAGCACCCGTCAACCACAAAGAAGTGCAGCGACAGGAGGACGACAACGACGACGAGCAGGAGGAAGTGGGCGAGGAGGCCACAGAGAGCTTCGACACGGAGCGGACAGTAGAGGGCAGCAGTGGCACCGAGAGCAGAAAGCAGAGCTACGGGGAGCTGGATGGGACATACAGCGGCGAGTTGGCCAAAGAGGAGCCTGCTGTTGTCAGCCTGGAGTTCGGAGTGGCACGCATGACCTGCTGAGACCAAACTGGGGGGATTGTGGGATACAGAGGGACAGGGGCTGATGAGTGAGAGGGTCTACTGAGTGTGTGTGCGTGTGTGTGTGTGTGTGGAAGGGAAGCTGTTGCTCTGTGTGTGATAACATGCTCAATAGGCAATGGCCCTGAATGGGCCGAGTGGATGAAGCTGTATGTGTATAGTCTCAATGTTCATCGGAAGCCTCATAATTATGTCATAAATGCACCTATAGGCAAAAGCTTGTTTTTTTATGAATGTTGAAAGCACTATAAAGAATAATGAATAGAATAAGAGAATAAATTCATCTCCAACATATATGTCCTCTACTTTATCCTGTTTGACTGATTTTTATATTTCTTCTACAAATGACCTCAACATTTTCTACACTGTAAAAAACTGAAATCTAAGCAAGTGCTTTTGTCTTACTTTTAGTAGAACATGTCTTTTTAGACTTCATAGGAGCCTCATTCACTATACCAGTCCAGAAAAATGTCCTATTTCAAGATATTAGAAGACAAAAATGACATCAAAATTGCTTCTAACAAGAAAGAAAATGTGCCAATTGGGTAAAAAAAAATTGCATGCCAAGTTTCTTGAAGTTATAACAAGTCTTCATACAAGAAACTTTTTCTTACCCCATTGGCAGATTATTTTTTACTCATTACAAGCAAGTCAGACATCATTTTTGTCTTTAGATAACTTGTAGCAAGACATTTTTGTGGCCTGGCCCGGTAGATTTGACTTATACTCATTCTTAAAAGATATTTTTTTACTAAAAATAAGACATGAACACTAACTTAGATTTCAGTTTTTTATGATCAACATGAAGTTAATAATCACATGATAATCTCCTTGTTGACTTCAACATACTTTTCGGATTACAGGGTATTTTTTTGTTCAAATGGCCTAGATAGCTTAACAACACGCCATCTATCAATTTAAAAAGTCACCAAAAAAAGAAACATTTTTTTGGCATCGGAACTATTTCATTTCAACATAAGGCTACAATCCAGGATAAGCTGAATGTTGTGCATGTTTTGAGCTGGTTTTGCGTCAATTTGACTGATTAAAAAAAAAATCTTCAAATCCTACATCATTAAAGATAATCTGACAGGGAATCGTGCTGAACCTAAGTATCTCTGTACTCCTCACTGTCTCAGGACACTCAGTTGAGATTCATCTCTGAAGAAGTCACTGAACACGTCCTGTAACAATGGCCAAAGGATTTGGACGTCTCGATCCTGAAGCAGCTCAGCTGTCAACTGCCACCCTCATTGATCACTTAATCCTATTTTACGTCTCACATTGATCAGATAATCTGCCTTAGTGAAGCGCATTGATTCTAAATCCTGTTGGTCGTCTCCGTCTGCCACGTCGGAGACTTATTGTTCACGCTGCCTGACCCAGAACTGAAATCTCTGTCAGAAGTTACACTGGGACAAAGTGTTAGGTCACTGAGTCTACTTGTGTAAGCACTTACTAAACTCTAGTTTAATGTTTCCAAGAGGCATTAGTTTTTCCATTTTGGTATTTCTCACTGAAGCACAGGAACTCTGAACACAAGAAAGGCACTCCCATAACACACATCTGTTCTGAAATTATCAGAAGCACTTCATGAAACACTTCTCACTATATTTTTATCTGCAAGAAATTCAGATCAGATCTTTTGTTTCTGATGGAGCAAAGCCTTTTTCTGCCCCCTGAAACAGCTTTCTGCCAGAACAATGTGAAGATTCAAGCCAGTCTGTGTGTTTTTGCTCTGCTTTTATTTTTTGAGACGTTGATAACTCAATTAATTCCAGACAGAGGCTGTGACTTTGTTTCATATCAGATCCCAAAAAAGGATTTGATCTTAGTTGGGGTAGATTTACTCTTTGAGCAAACATCTTCCTCAATCAAACTCCTGTGGTGAGACAAGTTTTGAAATTTGAAGGATGTCATGGTGAGTGTGTGATGAGGTTGTCTCTGCAGATTTCTGATAATCTTGAACATTTTCATTTGTGCAGTGTTTTGCAAAGCAAAGCATGACCTCACTAAGCCTGGCACTGTTCATTCTGGTGTGTTTTATGCAGCCTGTGTGCTTTTAAATACTTCATGGATTCCTCCTAACAGCATTAACAGTGAGCTAGTTCCCCCTTCACACCACTCTCTTGAGCGTTCTCCACAAATGTAGGGACAAATGGAGCTCTGTGCTTACACACACAAATACAACAAAGTAACTATTGGTCTTAAACAAGTACGTTTCTGTGAGCATGAGACAACTGTGAATAAAGATAGACTGGCAGTGCAAAGTTTCCTTCTCAACCACTGTTTTGGCTTTATCTGAAGTTCAATACTGCTTTCATCTAAGGAAAAGTGTGAAATCAATGAATGCACAGAGCATCCACATAAAAACATCCACTAAGAGTCAGGGTCATGGTTTTCTATTAATTTTAACTTTTTGTGACAAAGTCTTGACTTAATTCAATTCACAAATTCTCACATTTAGGTTTCCTCACATACCATTGACATTTGTCTCAAAATTTTGCTTTTTTAATCGCAAAATTTTGATTTCTTGTCCCCAAATTTGATGTCTTACCTCATTACTTCAACTTTTTATCTCACAATTCTGATTTTCTTCCTCCAGGATTTTGACTTTTTAATTCAAAATTTTTGACTTTTAATCTTAAAATTTAACTTAATATGTGCCGAAAACAATTTGCAACTCTGGTCACACCATGAGGAAAAGAGGGGTTCTACCATCTGCAGTTCATCTTTTAAATCATCCAAATAATTCAGTTTCTACAAATATTTGCTTCTCTCTTCTAGGTAACTCGTTATGTCAAATGAGAACACTGACAGCGTCATAAATAGATTTACTCCGTGTCACTAATCTCTCTTATAAAGTTATCTTCCACTAGCTTACTCGTGCATGTTACCTCACATTAAACTTTGAAAGGTCTCCTCCACGGTGCAGCTGCTGAGGGCTCTCCAGGGCTCTGAATCATTCAGATGAGTACAGCACGCCATGCAGGCAGAACACTCCTGAGGACAAGGAGAGAGAAGGAGAGCTGTGCTTTGACCCAACGTAAAGAGCTCCAGTATTTAGACAGGACATCTGATGTGTGTACACGTATATGTGCATACTGTACAGTGTACATACACTCACACTATACTCGGATGATGCTGCTCTCTCCTCCTCTCTCCTCCTCTTTCTCCCTCTCTCTCACTGTGACCTCTGTCTTAGGTCATACACTAATCCTCTCTGAGCTCTGATATTTCATGTGAAATCTCTGTCTACTCTTGGAGACAACAATGGACCACCTTGATTGGAAAGTCCAGTTTTGTTTAGAAATATAGTCAAACCTCCATCTAGACTTCAACAAAAAGTGAATGAAATAGGAAGTTTCACCAAAAAATGATAGAAAATGTGAAAATTAGCTAAAGTGCAGTGCTTGTTGTTCAGTAGTTTTCAGTGAGTCAAAACTGTTGTTATATTGATGACAACCCTGATGACTCAATACCTTAATCCTATGGGACAAAACCAACATTATTTTTCTGACTCATACAAGCACGGGTCAATTTGTTGTCCTAAAAAAGTTCTAAGTGTGTGCAGAAAAACATAATAAAAAATTACTTTGAAAATATACAAATAAAGCAGAATGAGACTTTGAATTATTAGTACAATAAAGTAGGTAAGGGTTCACTTTCAATGACCTGTAGGAGGAAAGTTAACAGAGACGTTGTTTACAGCGTTTGGAATGTAAAAGTGTGTGTGGAGTCTGAGCTTAGACGGCTTAATAAAAGTAAGTACCGCTCCCTGTTGATTACCAAAGTAACAAAAGAGCACAGGGGGTAATCCTGGGCAGTTTTATACTTAACACACACACACACACACACACACACAAAGACAAACAAGGACATTTGTTACCACACATACACACATTTAGACACACACACACTATCTCACACACAAACACCAAGCTTCGTTTAATCTGGAGCTGGAAGACCCTCCATTCTGTTCCTGTCTTACCTAATAATGATGAGATGTATTATCTTGAGTGTGTGAGAGAGTGACTTTGTGTGTTTAGGTGCGTGCTTTAGATTTCTGTGCTAAGCTTTTAGAGTAGAGTAAGTTATTTGACTCAGCCATAGACAAACGACCACACCTGTGTATTGTTTAACAGACCAATACATGTGTCAAATCTTACTTGTGGGTGAACAGTTAGGGTAAATAAGAAAGAGACTATTATGAAACCACAGAGCATTAACTTCAAACCCTACCCATGCTAGGGTGACCAAATATCCTCATTTTGGTGGTAGAGATATGTCAGGGGGGGCTTTATAAAATTCCCCATAATATGCAGGTTTTTCTCTGCTTGCTCTGTAGACCATTCATATTTATAATAAAGTGCTACTGGCGTAATTCTGATGCACCAACCTGTCAATAAGTTGAACATGCAGGAAAACATGCTCTGACTGCTTGCACTGCACTCTCAGCCAGAAAGACTGACGTGGAAATGCACTTTTACGTACAAACTGCAGATATAGAGTGGTACCTCTCTTTTCCTCATGGTTGTGACTGGTCTTGAAGAATTTTCTTGTCCCATATTGAGGCAAATTTTGAGATATAAAGTCAAAAATATGAGACAAAAGTCAGAATTCAGAGATAAAAAGTCAAAGATATGATATAAAACTCAAAGTTCTGAAATAATGTCACAATTATGAGCTGATTCTCTGGGAAAAGTTGAAACCATCACCTTTTCTTGTTCACACCATTGTCTTTGAACACTGTGTGAGCTTGCAATCAGATTGGAACACAAATAAAGCCACTATATTGATATTTTGATACAACACAAGAAGGGATCTTGGCTTAAGGGACCAAAAGGAGCGCCACAAATCAGCTTCAAATCCAATCAGACAAGGTGTTGACTGTTAATGCAGGGGTAACACATAGGGTGTGAAAACGAGTTTTCTTATCTTTCACCCAGCAGCGCCATTAGTATCACCACCATTTTGAATAACCTAATTAATGTCAAGCATAATTTCAATACCGCCATTATCAATGCAACATCACTAGTATCACAATGATTGAGCGTGTAGATTTGTACAAGAGAACAAAGAAACCAATGAAGTGTACAATATTTTGATGTGGTGTCCATGATGTGACATTTGTTGAGGTCTGGACCATGACAATGCTGACTCAGCTGAACATTCATGTATCATTCTTTCTCTCTGCTACCACCACTATCATAGATGCTCAGGTTAGCTTTTTTCATCAACACGCAAAAACATTTGCACAATGGGGGCGTGCTGTTATTGGTTGGAGCCACCACACTTATTCTCCACCCAGTAACTCCCAGAGACAACCAAAACATTAACATACAGGCAGAGGAGGAAGACATAGACTCCAGATGACGACTGAGCAGGATTATTCCTGTAAAAGTTGACATTTTCTTTTTCGGGAAAATCCTACAGACCCTACCTTTAAGTTCTCTTTGAGATTTCATCCTTCAAGTATTTGTGACGCAGTTTTGTGATGTTTCACAAATTCATATCAGTGAGAATGAAGATTAAAGGGCACAAATTAGATCATGGCTTTGAAAACACTACTGTACTGGCACTGTTGGGAATCAAATTATTTAATAACTTAAGTTGCAAAATAACAATAAACCACAAAATTTACATAATTGCTGCAGGATGTGTAGACAGTTGATACCATTGAAAACAGAATGTAACTGACAGGATATCTGGGACTCTGAAGGTATTTGTGTATGAAAATATGGACTCTGAGTAAATAAATGGATCACTAATTATTTTTTTTTCTTTGTAGCCAAGCAATCATATCATCTTTGAAGCACTGCATTTATCCTTCCATCAGTAGCTTGCAATCTCATTACTAAACACACACACACACACACACACACACACACACACACACACACACACACACACACACACACACACCCTTGTGCTTTTAACATCACATCAATATTTGCATCCAGGGGCATTTCCCTTGCAGAGCACGTGGAGTTTGAAAGCACATCAGCAGATAAATGCAGGCAAGCAGCAGAGGATGAATACATGATGCATGCAAGCACGCTCAGACAAGTCACATTATTAGAATACACAGAGAGACAGAATGAGAGGCAGAGAGAGAGAAAATGTCCTCTAACTGTTCCACTTAGTGCTGAGCTTCACTCAGGGGGCTGAAACTGGAACCCTATTTAGACAGATGGGGGTGGAAGAGAGTGTGTGTGGGTGTGGGTGTGAAGATAATAGGGTGTGTACTTTGATGACTGCTTGTGTGCATGTGTCTTTCTTTATGTTCACACTAAGTAAAGAGAAATTAATGATGTGGTTGAAGGAAAGAACATGCTGGGTTTTGAGAAAGCTTAAGTGACGACGAGTATGCAGAAATAAACATTTCAAGCTTTTTTTCACGTGGAGATATCTTCATTTATTACAGTTTAGTTGCATATTTACCCATAACTAATAGTGATGCATGCTGCAGTTCGATTCCTTCAGAGACAGAGATGTTTAATCCAATGAAACTGTTGCTTTTGTGATTAACTAAACCTGGTTTAAACTCCATAAAATAGATATTGAAAGCTGCCAGATCTTTATGTACAAATATAAAGTTCTGCATACCAGTAGCAATGGTTTAAGCAGTGTGAAAATATTCCCTTCCATGCTAAGGAGTCATCAAAATCCTTTGTCTCTCGATGTGATAACTGAGCCCACTCATCAGTCTCCACTCGCAGCCAACCATCTGCTGCTCAGAGTCAGATTCAAGTCCATCCAGCAGCCAGCTGACCTGCTAGCATAGCTGCAGGGCGTTCGCCTGGAGTATCTGATGTACCTGAAAACCTGCACACCGGGTGACAGACTGACTAGCAAGTAGACAGATCATCTTTCCTATGAGGGGAGAGCGTAAGGAAGATATGCCCCGGTGCTTCACTCTGGGGAAGCCCTCAAATGTGTTTGTGTGGGTGTGAGCACGTCTGTGGGTGTGTGTGTGTTGCCTTGGGCGGATGAATGCAGACATTGTTTGATAGCAGTGGGCTGGAAGAGGAGAGCCTCCGCCAACTGCAACTGAAGAGGAGGAGGTGGAGGAGAAGAGAGAGGAAAGGAGCAGAGGAGGGAGGGAGAGGAGATTTGTAAGTGGGTCGGGGTATCAGGGAGATTCATGGGGGGTTGGGTTGGATAGAAAAGGCTGGAAAAAGAGCACCCACGGTGGATCACACTCAGCAGGAAAAAGGGGGGAACTCTGGGTGAATCCACTGCAGGGGAGGATGACATACATTCGAGGAGAGATGCCTCAAAGCATCAGCTTAACAAAAGAGACAGGGAGAATCTATTTATAATCTTTCCTTTTTATCATCACTTTAAACTTGACTAACATGTGCTTTTGGCTGATGGCAGTGTGAGTGTGTATCTGAGTGTGTATCAGAGATCCACTGCTCCATGTCACTCTGTATTATAGTTTGTCTTGTGTAGTATGAGCAATGCACAGTGGTTTAGTTATTATGTGGATGTTTAAATTGTTGTGTAATATTGGTATTCAAAAATGTACTAAGTCACATCATGGGCATTATTAAAAACTGGAAGGTTGGTGGGGAACCATCATCTTCCAGGAAGAAAATGTGGTTGGAGAAAAATCCTGAATGATGGTGATCGGCAATCGTCTATCACTTATATACTTGGCCAAATTAAACTAAAAAACAACAGTAGAACTCCAGGGTATGTTTAATAGTAAATTCTCACATGTACAATGCAAAGGGAACTCAAGGGATTGGGACTGTGTAGCGCTGAGAAAACCACTAATCAGTAAGGCTGACCACAAAAAAGGTTTCAGTTTGCCAGGGAGCAAAAAGATTGGACTCTGGAGGAATGGGGGAAAGTCATATGGTCTGATGAGTCCAGATTCACCCTGTTCCAGAGTGATGGGCGCATCAGGGAAAGAAGAGAGGCAGGTGAAGTGATGCATCCATCATGCCTAGTGCCTACTGTACAAGCCTGTGGGGCCCACCTTTTTTCAAAGCAGTAATTATAATGATTATCATGATTGTTCATGAACTCAATAATAGCATGTTTAGAGCAGTTTCCTGACTCTACTTTCATCATCACTGCCTGCTCCATATGATGTGATGTTTACACACAGACAGACACAGTATGATCAGCAGCATATGGACTGATGACAATAGTCCAGTGATACTGCTGAGTTTGATGACCCAATGACCAGCTGAAAATTTAACCATGAAAAATGCACAACCACAAAGATACAGTCACCATCACAAGTTCATAACATGCATTCTGTGCTACAGGGGAAAAAACACAACCACAATACTGAAGTGTTGCAATGTGCTCTTCTGCAAAATAAATAAACAAAGCTTAGAAATTAAGTTTTATTTACAAACCCTAGCACAGAGCCAAGTAGGAAGTTACAGTGTGAAAAGCCATCTGGTGGGAGGATGAGATTGATTGCTTGTACCATCTAAGATGAGTTTGCTCTGCGTAAATCCCTGCATGACATAGAAAATTGTCAATTTCATTGTCAGTGGGTTCATGTATTTCATTAAACACATAAATTTGGCACCATATCATGTTTATTTCATTATATATGGCCGGTGATTCAAACAGGTGGTAAATTTTAGTGGTGGGTGTTATGAGTGGGATCACTTATTTTGCCTTTCACAACATAATAACTTGATCTCGTTCTGTTTTAGTTGAATTATGTCTCACTTTTAACCAATCATCAGAAATGACCTGACGTAGAATATAACAGCCTTTAAATCATAGTTTAAATTTTATGTTTCTAATACTGAAAATGGGGGTAAGGACTGTTTTCCTGCACGATTACACTCCACTCCCCTGACTATACAACAAAGATTGATGGTTCTGGGGGGGGTTCTGTTATGGTTTTTATAAAAGGCACTTTTTAAACACAAAAATGTTTAAGACAGACGGACTGGAAGAATGAAAATTGACTTTTTTTGTATCTTTTTTTGACCTTAAAGAGCCCATTGTTTTTGCTCTCCTCTGTGTACATTAAAATATCCAGAGGAATAGCTACAAGTTAGAGCCCTAACCTGCTTTCCCCCTCTGTTAGCCAAGAGTTAATTATTCTAAATACCCACTGAAACTCTGCTGGTTTCCAAGGTAATCACCAACACCATAGCCAATCTGAAAGAAACATTGTGGTGTTGATTCCATCAGTAGCTAAAATCCCACGCACACACAAACACACGTGGTCACAGGCAGACACACACAGACATGCGCACACTTAGGCTGATAGGATGACAGTTAGAAGTGTTGTCATGGCTCGCGGACACCTGGTCCTGTGCTTCCATATGGAAGAGAGCTTGGACCATATGGCTCATATGTCTGGCCCTAACTGTATCGGACATGTCTGAACTGTGTGTGTGTGTGTGTCCGTGTGTGTGCTTGAGTGTGTTTGTCTGTATGTGTCTGTTTGTGTTTTGTGTACTCTGAAACTTTTCCTAAATCTATATCCTGGCTTAGGCCTACTTATACTGTTTATTAGCAGCTTTTGTACTGTAGTCCTTTAACTCGGCGTCTGACACACTCACACACTAATACACAAACACACCCTTGAACAGCCATTCAGATAAACACAGTGGTGCTGATACATTACTTTGCCATTATTTTTCCTAAAGACACAGTTATGAATCAACCAAAAAATTAAAAAAAAAAAAAAGAAAACAACTGTAAAACTTGGCGTACTGACCTCTCATTGTAGATTTTTCCAGCTATTGCTGCACATAGTTCAAATGTGTACTAACAACATCAAATCCCCATAAATATGCAGCACTCTTTTTAATTAGCCGTTACGTTGTGTCTTATGACTCACTGTGAAGGCTTGCATTAACATATTGCATTCATGTCTACTTGGTCATAATTCATCAACGGGTGTGTGTTATTACTTATTTTCCAAATATGTCCTGCTATCTCACACACAGAGACAATGCTCTGATAAAACAGTGCATGTGAGGCTTATAAAGTGATGAACGGTGCTTTGGTGACAGGAAAGGTAGAGGAAGAGAGGAGGAAGAGGATGGGGGAGGGAGTGGAGGATAGACACTGGCGCCCTGCCAACATTGACGAAAGCTGCTTATCCCTCCCAGTTGCCATGGATACAGTAAGGAGCAGCACACAGCGTTTGTGTATGTGTGTGTAAAAAAGAGAGAGAGAGAGAGAGAGAGAGAGAGAGGGAGAGAGAGACAGAAGGAGAGGGAGGGGAGAGAGGGAGGCAGCAAGAAAACCAGCAGGCAGACGTTAGAGCCAGTCAGAGTGGGAGTGAAAGAGCACCAGGCAGCAGGGTGACGAGAGAGAGAGCGAGAGAGAGAGAGAGGGTGAGTGCATGTGTGGTCAGAGAGAGCGAGGGAGGACCGAAGGGCAGTCAGAGTGCTTAAGGGAGACGATAGAGAGCTAGATAATGGAGGTGCAATCGGAGTGTGTGGAGCCGCCTGTGGCCCCTCAGTGTGACCCCCAGCCCACAGGGAAGATCAACAAAGCTGCCTTCAAACTCTTCGGGAAGCGTCGCACCGGCTCTGGAATGGCCAGCTTCTTCTCCTTCAGGAACAAAGGGGCCACCAACAGCAACGGCAGTTCTGACAATGGGAACTCTTTGAATGGAAATGGCTCGGCAGCATCAGTGGAGCTGGTGAGGAGCAAAACCCACGATGGACTAACGGGCTCCAACAACGACAGCGATGGACCCAGAGGGGAGGGGACTCCAAGCCTAGAGGCAGGACCGGTGAGATCTCTGAGCAAATCATTGAGTTTCTTCTCTCTACTTCGACGTGGGAGTTTCAGATCGAGTGAGAACGGAGGGGCGGGTCTTGTTCGAAGAGGGAGGGGCTTAAAGGGCTTTTTCAGCAGCATGCGATGGAGGCGTAAGGAAAAAACAAATGAAGGAGAGGGCGAAGAAGTGGATGCAAAGAAGGAGAAGGATGCTGAATCTGAAAAGGTAAAGGATATTACGCTCACTCTTGAACCCCCACCGCATCATCACCAAGAGGATTGTGGGAATGTAGAGGCAGAACCCACCCTAGAGACTCCCACTTCGAGTGCTACCATGACCCCAACACACTGTGTTGCCATGCCAGGGACATCTGGCGAGCCTGACTCCCCTCTTCCTTACACACCCACTGACTCGCCCCTGCGTCCTCCAATCCAGAAAGCCAAAGCATCAATTTCCAGCCTCACCCCCTCCCTCGCTACACCCCCTTTGGATCGCTGCAGCACGGGTGACCCACCTTCAGAACCTTCTGTTGAACGCCTCTGCTCGCTTCTTTTCACTGATGTCACATCCCTGAAGAGCTTTGATTCACTTACAGGATGTGGGGACATTATTGCTGATGCAGATGAAGAGGGGACAGCAGGCAATGGGGAAAGTGGCACCAGTAGCAGCAGCAGTGGTGGAGGAGGGGTGTGTATGAGTTCAAGTATGGGGAAAGGTGTTGGTATCACAGGTGTCACATCCCGGGGTTCCCCTTCCAAAAGTCCTTTACCTTCACAGCTAACCCAACCCATGTTCTCAGTTTGCCCAAGTTCAGTGCCTTCCTCCCTCCCAGCCCGGGCTCGTGCACCACCTGCACCACAGCAACACACAGCCGGAAGTGGTGTAGTCGCCTACATGGGTGGAGGTGAAGAAATGGCGAGTCCAGAAGGGGTTGACGACGCAGATATGCAGGGGCTTTGGCACATGCTGCCCTCAACAGGTGATAACTCCCCTGCTTTGCCCCGGTTACACCAACCTTCCTCCTCCACCCCAACTTCCACTTATCCCCCTCGTGCCACCTCCAACCCCACCAGCAGCCACTTGCCCTCCGCCTCTAGGAGTGTGGACCGGAAGCTGCCCCAGGTGAAGGCACTAGGGCTCAGCAAGATTCCAGTCGTTGGTGCTTCAGGGAGCCGGGCAGCCAAACCACAAATCCCTCACACACATAGCCGCCATCCCACATCTCCTGGTGATAAAGAGCCTTTGAGTGATGAAGGCTACTGGGACACTCCATCAGCGACGCCAACAGCAACACCTGATGAGAGCGGGGTGCATCGAAGCCACAAGATGGCATTATCACGTGATAGTTGCTCTGGGGACCACTTATATGACCTCTACAATGATCCTGAAGAGGAGGAGGATGAAGCACAGCAAAGAGATGGAAGTCTGAACAGCACTCCCTCTCCAACGACTGAATACAAACTGAGTCCCAACCAAACAAGTCCTCCCTCCTCCTCCTCCACTTCTTCCTTCAGGTCAATAAAAGGCAGCACCAGCCTTCCACGGGAATCTAAGATCCCTGTAAGCTCCAGACAAACTCCGCCTTCCCATTCCACAAGCCAGTCTGCCCTCTCCTCTGTTCTAGAGGCCGAAACTCCTCCGCCAAAGACAGAACCACCACAACCGGCACGCACCAGGATCCCTGTTTCCAGGGTTCCAGTACGTCGTTCTGGAGGCAAACCTGGAGGCCAAACCAGGGCACCCACTAACAAAAAGTAGTTCTTGTCAAACAGGTGGTTCTCTCCAACTAACTGATGAACTTACGTCTACATCTCTCCTATGATGTTTATGCAGAGCCAAAAGTTTTGCCGGACCAAGAAATATGTGGAGCAGTGGAGTTAACAGCCTTTAAATTCCCCTCAAATCTTTAAACCCTGCGTTCCTTGGTTGTTCTGGCTTGTGACAGCCTCCAGCAGAATAAACACTTGTATTCACTTGAGAAAGTCACGAGGAGACTCCAAAAAGCTGGGTTATCACTTCACAGCTTTCACTGGAACTTTGGAGGTTGACTCTTGACAATCCATGGACAACTTTTGCCTTTTATCTTTCCTGGAAAATCTACCCCACAACCTGCTGAGAGTTTAACAGCTCACAACTGCACACTGCAAACAAAAAAAAGCAGAGCACCTTTTTATCTTTCTCATTTTTCTCACAAAATCTCTCATATCGGATCATGATTTCCCAAAAGGACCTAGCAAAGATTTGTTTTCCCTAAGTTTGTCATCATGTCTAATTTGTAACAAATTACCTCCTCATACTTTAATCTTAGAGCCAAAGTATTAAAAACCCTTTTTATTTTTGCAGCATCTAGTAGTCTCAAAGAAACAGCACTGTTTCCACAACCTGGAATAACCAACATTTTTATGTTTGGCTGTTGTATGTATTTTTTTTTTCTTTTGAAGAGGATCTCTTTCTAACTGAATACCAGTTATTAAAATGACAAAAGCTCTGAAATAATTATGAAATATTATTATTTCTTATACTTTGCATCTATGAAAGTGGCAAAACTGGACCCAGTATTTCATGTTTTTGAAGGGGGACATTTCCTCTGTTTTGACTGATTAATTTCATCACTGTTGGACTTTAAGTATGATATTCCGCCTGTTGCATTTGGATCTCACTGATGCTACATGACATCTCATGAAACACATCCACAGGATGTCAATCTCTGGGATTTACAACTGTTGAATTACCAATGGAGACCTACAAAACTATCGCAATACTTAACCTGGAGGGATCCTTTGCACTGATGCTTCAATGCACTCGCAACACACATAAAAAGCATCACAACCACCACACACAAACAGTTTCTGTCCCTCTCCGCATGCAGTGCCACATGGGCACAAAGGTCAGGGAACATCATGTAATGCTGAATGATTCAAAAACACACTGTTCAACCTTTTGGCACTGTCTTTTTAGCTCTACTGGATGTTTTCTTCTCCAAGGACACATGCACAAACCGATTTTTCTAGTTAATTATTTCTTCTTCATGGATTTCAAACTGTTTTTTGGGGTCTTCTTTCTTAAGTTATACTGCACGGATCTTAAACTGTGATCACACACCAGCTTCTTTAAACTCTGCTTTTCGTTTTTCTTCACCAACATGCTCTGTAAGCTTCTGTAGGTAGTGACAAGGGGGCTGTCAGCCAGTTTCTGAGAGCCAGGACTTCTTGCAAGTGTTTTTTTAAATAGGCTGTGACCCAATGAAGAAGGAAATTCTGTCAGGGTATAAGATAAGAAAAAGGCTTTTGAGTCACATAATTAACTGGATCATCCTTTTTGCTTTTGGCAGTACACTGATAAACACTCCATTCTAGGAAGCACAACAGCTGTGTGTGAATCTGAATGTAGCTCCACATTATTGTAGATCATCCATCTACATATATTTGCCTATGTCAGTCTGTTGTCCTTCTCTGTCTCTTTTTATGGGAGGAAGCTGAATGGGAGGTTTCTGCTGTTTTCTAAGTCCCCTTGTGCTCTGAAAAACAAAGACAAACTACTGCACAGTGTTGCAGCATTGCAAAGCACCACTTGTTTTAAGAATGTGTGGGTGTAGTGCAGTCTTAAAAGGCCTTTGTGAGTGAATCAGTGAGACAAGTTACAGGGAGCAAAGTGTTCCTACCCTTCAGTTAAACAGAGAGGTTTTCAAAGGACATGACATTCCTGATGATGAAAGTTTTCTCTTAAGCGAAACGTAAGACGACACAAGGGTCACTTGATGTCATGATAGTTTGTCATGTCATTGAAAATGTGATGTTCAGTCCACAGCACTGACACCTTTTCAGCCCCCACATGGTGTAGTGCAGTGTGGGATCACCTCGAAGTGTTTGTCTTAGCAGATAAAAAGGCCAGATTGATGGTGATTTCGGGAGCAGATCTGATCATTTTTCTCTCTGGGTACACTGTGCTCAATTGATTTAATATGCAATCACTTTCACTCTTTGTTTCTTACAATGCTGTTCGACACAATGATGATAACACTGGAAAGGACGGTGACACAAGGTAACTTTTTTGGAGGATTGAAAGTATTTTCTTCAGACGAAGGCCTATTTTACAGAAAAACAAAAATTGAAAAAAAGAAACTTTCTCCAAGTAGCAGTGGCAATGTATAGGTATTTTTAAATGCTCCAAAAAATAAACTTTCAGTTGTAGCTTACTTTAAAATGATGGACAGGGTGTGATCATTTGCAGATGCTCAACAGATTTGTCATGACCTTGTCCTTATGTAAAAGAACTTGAATGTCCGCTTTTTCCAAGCAAACCTGATGGTTAAACTATCTGATATCCAGATCAAACAAAGAATAAGGACATCAACTACCTAAGCCACCAAGTTGTCACCGAGCTCATTTCTTTCACTGTTTCTTTCTCAGACGGATTCTCCTCTCTTTTCTTTGTTATGGGCCTTTATTCACTATTCCGCTGCAATGGAAAGCACATTATTTTTCCTTTGTTTTGTTACTGTCTGTTTGTTCACAGTGTGAATTCTTTCCACTTTTCATATTTAATGAATAAAACTGTGTTTGCGCTGGAGATGAGCTCCTGACTCTTTGTAAGCACATTTTCACAGCATTCAAACACAACAAGATCACACCCTGGATGCACATGGTTTAATTAGAATTAGAACAAGATAGAGCCCTTTTCTCCTTTACTCCCCTCCTCCATCTTCTCTATACCCCTCATCCCAGTGGGTTAAATCCCCAAGGAGAAAGCTGGGTGGGAGTGGAAGAGAGTGCCAGACATGGCTGCTTTTGTTGACGTGCAGTCTGTGGTGTTTTTGTTGTGGCTTCACACTCTGGGAGAGGTTGGCTAGGCTCAGGAGTAATTGGTTATCAATATATCGTATTGAACACTGCGATGAAAGCCTGATGTTATTGTCTACTGTTGGTCCCTTGTGTAAAGCAGCATGTGGAGACAGGAGTAGAGAGCCAATGTGACGACAAAGGCAGGCATCTGATGCACAGCTGATGCACGTGGATGTGCAGCCTGTGTGTGTGTTTGTGTCCTGAATATAGATGAAAGGGAGGTTCCCATTGTTTTGAGTGAGACACATGTTGCTACTGAAAGATTACATGTTGTGGTGTGGGTGAGCATGCATGTGTTGTAGGAGGAGGATTTGGTGCAGTGCGAATCCCCTTTGTAATGGTGCAGCAAACCCCCCCCCAACCTCACCTCCCTCCCTATCCAGCTCTTTTTTTCTGCACACTGAGGTTTATGTAAAAGCCTTACGTAAGACCATAACACTCTCTCCTACCAGCCCACCAGATCAAAGCTAGTGATGCTGACAGGGAGAACGGTGCACGCCGGCGCATGCACGCGCGTGTGGTGGCTGATCTCATCATTAATCTGCTGCTGCTGCTGTGTCCTGGATGTGGACACTCATCCTCATTGTAAGCCATGTTTGTGAGCATGTGTGCACATTTGTTTCGCTGTATAATCTGTTACAGCATAGTAGGAGGGGGGGGATTTAGTTTGTGATGAACAAAAAAGTTCTTACACAACCCACTGGAGAAAATGAAGAAAGGAGTGCAAACAGAAAGTCAGACAGCTAGAACCATTGTGTCTGACTCCGAGTTTGTCAGAGTTAGACGCTTTTAAATTAAGCTTTATGGTGACCAGTTACTTAAAACTACTACTAAAGTTAACACTAGCCAGTAACAGCTTTGTCGACAGTGCCAACTTCTGCAAAATTTTTGTTAGGTTATTGGAGAAGAAATTGTGGAAAACAGAAAACACACACTCCAGCCATCAGTTTCAGCTTGGACACTTCTCTATGTATATGCCAGCACCTGTTGAGGACATCTTTTGGCTTAGCATCTCACAATGGGCATATATGAAGGCAAATTGTTTATTCTACATACATTGCGTATGAATACATTGTTTATTCTATCAATGGTTGTAACACTTTATTTTAGTCAGTATCTTTCATTGTTTTTTTGGAAGATCTGACAAAAGACTTACTATGTCTATAAGGGAAATAAGACATTATGGTATAACCCACCACAAAGAGTAAATGCTAGTCATACTTTTCTGCATGTGTGATGGAGCTCTCAGCACCATTCAGCTGTACCCCACATTCTGCATGGCAGCCTCTCCACAGCGGTTCCCATAGTAACTCCACTAGGTCATCCAATGAAAAGAGGGGGCTGGGCAGGAAGGAGGATGGGAAGGTGTTTTGAGGGCTGATGGTGGTTCCTGACACAGTGTGTGAGATGACGTGATTGGGGTTGAACTTGTTCCCCAAGACAGTAGCATAAATTAAATCACAAGCTGCATAATCCTCATCCCACATGTTGAAACACACATAGAAATAACTAGACAGAGTGTGTAAACCTCCTTTAACAAAGTCAAAAGGTGCATATGGAAAATAGCTATGCTGTTTTTATTCCTCAGACCGTGCTCTGAACTTTGGAGCTCATCCTCTCAAAGGCTCTACACTCTACCTTTGCTCATAGCATCTGCCAACATTATTACTATTACTCCTCTCTGCACAGCCTCCTGTCTGTTGGTATTATTTTGTGTCATCCTCTATTCTGCGTCACATATCTCACTTGCTCTTCAGGGTGGTGTTGCGTAATCCTCAGACCTGTTAATAATTCATTAACAGGCAGGCTTCCCAGTGAAGGAGGATGACTCCATGAGGACAAACAGCATGCAGTGTAAGGCTCTAACACAGCAAGTCAAATTCCTAAATCAGTGTCTTTAAAGGTTTGCCAATGCATGGGACAAATAAGTATTCAGGCTGTTAAGTTAAACACAGACGGTTCAATATTCAATGAAAGGGAGCTAAAATAGAGCTTATCTGTTGATGCAAGAGAGACTAAGTCAGTGGATTTGAGCACTAACAGCAAATTAATTATGTTGAAAATATTAAATGACAAACAGCCCTCGCTCATAACCCCTCTATTCATCTCTATGATACATAGAATTAGGCCCATCATTAACATAGGAGGCGCCCCCTGGAAACTGTGCCATGTTGACTCATTTACAGAACACACAATTCTGAAATATTCATTAGGAGGTGGGGTCGGCTTGAGCTTACACCGTATGAATGACTCTGTGTGTGTGTGTGTGTGTGTGTGTGTGTGTGTGGGGGGGGGGTATAGAATTCACTACCAAAGTGTTTTCTGCTTGACTGGCCTGTCAGGTCTTATTTCTTTGCCCCCCTCAGGTCTTCAACTGTACCTGTACCAGAAAAAAAAGCTGCATTGAGCAAGAAGTGAAACTAACATGAAACGACGTCTATAAAGTTATACAATCTACCACCGTGCTCGGATGAGCAGAGATGAGCAAGTATTTAATCATATTTTTATCAATCCTGAGTTTTTGAAAATGTATTAATCACACATAGTAAGCACTCTGTATTGAATACTGAGTTCTGATTGGTTTAGAAAAAAAAAAACTCCACAACAGAAATTAATTTTCAACAACAGTAACAAAGCCAAAAACCTGATCACATGTCATACAAATGCAGTTTGTCTAAAAACACATCCATCAATATCCATTCACATACTAAAATGAACCCCTTCCCACCTTAATTGATTACTGTGTAAAAACATTGCATTTGTGTGTTTTTGCATTTTTGTAGATGCTAAATTGAGTGATATTTTAAAATCAAATAGAACACATACAAAAGGTAAAAATAGATAAGTTATATCATGTATGAAGATGTAATAAGTTCACCCTCTGATCGATACTCATATATAAAGGTCACCTCAGCTGTATCAAAACATTATGTCCTAACCTAGGAATGTCCAAATTAACGACAGCTTAGGATGAATTATGAATAATGACAGTCACAGAGCATGAAAAAAGTGAACTCTAAATTATGTTTGTCTTATCGTGCCAACAATTTTCTAATAGAATTAATATAAGTTACATTCAAGTGACAAGTCCTGCATGATGTTTATTTTAAGATACAAAGAGACAAAAATGGCACTTGAATTGCTTAAAAAGAGTAAAGAAAATCTACTCTGGTGTTTAAAAAAAAAAAAAAAGAAAGAAACATGCTTGTGTCATGTCTACTAGAAGACATTTTTCTCATCTAGGAAGAAATTTATTTATTTATTTTTTCCCAGCAGATTTCTGTTTAAACTTTACAAGTGAGTCAGGTCTTATATTTGTCTTCCAATATCCTGAAATAAAATCTTTTTCTATTTTTTTGATTGAAAAATAAGGCTTGCTAGATTTCATCGTTGAAGCTTGTGAGAGCATTTGAGGAGCCTCTGGGCCACAGCTGCCTCAGATGGGGGAAACTGGGACAAGATCCTGTCATATAACCCAAGCAACTGCAGAAGAGCCTGTGAGTGCATCTTTAAGATACCAGATACCAATCCCTACATAGTAAATTAAGACATAAACAGAAGTGATAACAGTATGATATGCTTTAATACCCATTAAAACCCCCTCTGGGTGAGGCAGGACTTCTCCACTTCATGTCCTGTGGATACATAGATTAAGTGTGATCTTTCACAGGCAGCCAGGGACACAGAAAAATAAACCTTTACATTTTTTATTTGGAGCAAGACCACAATTATATAGGACAAAATGATCCAAAAATGAAACTAAAATACTTGAGTCATCTTTCTAATGTTCTGATCTCTTCTCAGGATCCCTTTAACTTTGAGCACCTGATGTAACTCCAGCCAATATTGACAGATACTCAATATAATCTTTGCAGAAGTGAGTACATCTGGGTAGAAATTAAAGTTGCATTTCACACCATCTAGGTTACCCATTAGAATCAGGACGTGGAAAGATTGTATTATACTCTATTATAGTCTTGCTTGAAGGCACATTTCCAAAGCAAATACATGGCATTGTAGTTTTCTCCTTCATTCACTGTCTGCCAACAGAATTAAGTCATTAAGTCCCTATTCGCGATGATGGTGCCTGGATATCCACTGTGATGAATGTATACAAATTATTCTTCACAATCTCCTTGACTGTGTATTTAAGAGAATTAATTCCATCCTGATCCATGGTCGATTGAGTTTTGAGAAGTTTGCCAGGGTTCTCTGGATTAACTTCATTGTGCAAGTCTCTCACATGTTGGATCATCTTGTATTTTCCTATTTGTAAGTCAGGTCGAGATAAAGACATTCCACGAAAGATTATTCGATTGTAAATATCATCGTCTTCACCACCCCAGCCCCAGTACGAGTTTGGAAAGCCATTTATGTTCAAGAATTGCTCTTTGGTCAGTGAAGAAACCCCTCCAAAGTAATTTTCATAGGGTAAATTGAAGCCAAATTTGTCCATTGCCACAGCTAAATGTCTGGGTTTATCAAAACATCTGTAGAGGTTCCGGTCATCCATTGGAATCAGATCTACATCTGAGAAGACAAGGCAATCATAATCATATTCCTTTACTGCCTCAACATAGCCCACGTTCATCAGTTTGGCCCTGTTGAACACTCCTTCTCCATGCTGGTTGATGATGTACACGCCGTAGTCCACCTGCTGACGTATCAGTACGGGATGGAGGTAATACAGCCAGTGCTTCAGGTGGGTGTGACGATTTCGGAACGGGATGATGATCGCCACCTACAAATACAAGTTTGCTCAGAAAGCATGGCAGTATTTCTCCTAACCTTTTAATATAAATAAATGGGAAACATATCGTTTCTTTTTTGAGTACAACTTTTGGAGGATGTTAAGTAACAAGGTTGTGTATTCATTTGTTACGAGCTAAAGCCTCATTTTAAACACTAGATCATGAAGAGTCAAAAATATGAAAGT
Source organism: Thalassoma bifasciatum (assembly GCA_008086565.1). Classification (NCBI taxonomy): domain Eukaryota; kingdom Metazoa; phylum Chordata; class Actinopteri; order Labriformes; family Labridae; genus Thalassoma; species Thalassoma bifasciatum. The sequence continues at coordinate 859,597 of RPOG01000047.1, read as the reverse complement.
GAGACTATTTCAATGTCATTACAAGGTGTTTAAGAGGAAGTAAAAGTACTAGTTTGTAGACCCACTCAAGTAAATGCAAAAAGTACTTTTTTTTGTTCACAGCATCAAGTATCTATTCCCAAATCAGGGATGCGATGACCTCAAAATAATGTCAAAACACAAATTCTTGGATTAACTGTTGAAGTCTAACTAACACTGGACCTTTTTTGACACAGCACATATTTGTACATCATTAAGTCACACCATGCTGCATGTAGAAAGAGTTCACCCTGAAGTGTCTGGTTTGCAGGTCAGCTTGTTCTGACCATAACCAGGTTTTAACTTGCAGCAATTTACTTGGCTGTATTTAGGAAAAGGCGTTGGCTTTGCAAACTGGGATGGATAAACCTGTGAAAGTATTTGTTGTGGTTTCAGCAAAGGTGCATGTCTCCTTCTCTTTGGTTACTATCATTATCATTTAAATACATCAGTGGTCTATCTATCCATTCATTCACCCACCTTCTGCTGGGCAACACAGTGTAAGGGCTTGAACCTGCCTCCGATCTCCAGAAGGGAACCAACCTGCTCCCTCACCCAATCCAAAGTTTGTGTCTTATTAAACTCCACACGCAAAGGACCCACAAGATTGGGAGGAGTGTCAGGGCAGGGTCCAATAATCTCATCCGCAGGGGTAGGTATCAGGGTCCCTTCCTGAACACTTTCAGGGGCTGCACTTCTCATGGGTGCTTCACTGCTTTTGTTGGCAGGGTGCAGCTCCTGTCCTTCCACCAGCCAAGAAAACGTGTGATTGCTATAAACCTTGACATAGTCCTTGTTTAAAAAAGTTTTCAGGCTACTTTGGGTGCCGAGTAGATTCACAGCAAAAAACAAAATTCTGACCAAAATCAAAAATACGACCATTAGTAAGAGTCTTCTCAGTATTTTCCTCATCCTTGAAGTTTAGTACTTCCAACCTTCAGATGCCGTATCGAAATGCCACCTGCACATCTCTTTGTTAAGCAAAGGTGTTGCACAGAGAGGTGCAGCCAGACAGGTTTGTTTTCTTTGAAACAGCTGCCTTCTTCATGTCAGCTGACTGGATTGAGCAGCACACCAATTGTTAAACTTTTATTTGTTGCATCTTGAATTGTGAATCAATTTTTTCTGTCAAAAGACTCTGATTTAGAGAGATTTAGATTTCGACTACTGGCTCTGTTCAGACATTATTTACAACTAACTTTGAGGTAAAAATCATTTTATTACAAACAAAAGGGAAAAGAAAATGTTCGGTAAATTGACTTAATTTGGCCTGTTGACAAACCCTCACACCCAAAACACTTATCTTAAATATGATGAGACTCATAAACACCATTTGCTGTCCAATGGTGCCCTCTACTGGTATGTTGACAAACTTGCTGAATTTCCTGTTACTCCTTTTTAAAATCTTAATGTTGTCCACAATCTATCAAAAGTCCCCAAAGTAAAGCCTTTCAACCATCAACAAAGTCTTCATCCAGATCCTTTAAGTAAATATGAGTTCCTCCCAGCTTCTGAAACTTGTACGCAATTGCGCAACATTTTCATTTTTAGACAGAAGTCTCTATTAGTGTCAAGGGAGAGCAGGTCAGATGTATTTTGTAAGGTAAAATTAATACAGTCATCTTTGCTTTAGACCCACAGCTAAAGGCCCAAAAAATCCAGCTGTGTTTAATATGTAATAAAGTCATGACATTATCCAACTATAGAGCAGCAAATTTTATTTAACCTGACAAACAGTGACCTCTAGTGGTGCATGGTATCACTAAGGTAAAGCCTGGGCTGACAGCTGCTATGTAAACCAACCACAGTAATTTTAGAAAAGAAACCTTTAAATATCCCGCAGAAGTACACAGTGTGACTTCAACATGTACCACATCCCCTCTGATTTACATGTTCCATGCATACATTCCTTGAACTTGGTGTTTTTAAGTGTGAATTTGATGTTTTTTAGAACCAACCAGTCATTTTAACTGCAAGTGTTGTAAGTTGACATGAAAAATACTGGTTGTTCATTCCTAAAGTGGTACTTTGGATAGACGTAGCCCTACAAAGGTCCTCTTAAATGAATGCTTTGTTTTATTTAGTGAGGGTTGCCTGTTTAGTAAAAGTGTTTGCTAAAACCAAAGCAGTCTGGCATTGCCTGTGTGAGCTGACTACTGCTGACTGTCTGTGTTCAATCTAAGAGGCTGCATAAAGTCAAGGTGATTTCTGCCTCACTAAGACAAAAGCTTAAAAAGACAGTGTTGCTCTTAAGTGTCTACCTATTAGTTCCCTGGGATATCATCAAGAAAAATTGCCATCCAAATCTGTCCTCAAACACATACTTACTTTTAAGCAACAGGTTACGAGACAATCTGGTCCACAGGCACAGACATTGAACCCTGTGGTGCATAGTGGTCACGACAGTGGACACCTATTTAGAAGTTATTTATGCCTAAATTCAATGGTTCATGTGGTGGAAATTCATATTAGCCTGTGTCAGGATATTTTTATTCTTCTTAAGGCCTGAAAAAAATGTTTTCAATTTTTTTCCAAACACATGTTTATTTTTGAGCATGTTATAGACAAACATTTGAGGGTGAAAATGCTTATAAACTATAAATTAATCAGCGTTAAAATGGATTAGAGAGAGTTAAAAAGTTTTGCATAACTTAAAAAAAAGATTATTCATGAAATTACCAAAGAAAAAAGAAAAAAAGAAGTCAAACAAAGAAAAAAAAGTCATATTTACAGTAAGTTCACACAAAAGTTGCCTTGAACAAAGAAATGCTGATCCAATCTATGTATTTGCTTCCAAAACTAATGTGTGCTTTGACAAGAGTCATGTTCAGTGGCTGATAAAGTTCATGGGAAATGCAGTCATGATCCCAGGAAAGCACTATTGATTTCGGCCATAGGCATTGCTGCAATCAACACCAAATAGATTTTCCTTTAACACAGCTAAACATGAGATCCAAGAGTCTGTGGGTAATCAGAGTCTAATTATTTTGGTATCAAATTATTCCAGTCAGGTGGCTATATGTAAAAATTTGCAGAAACAGCCTGCATTTGACTCTTATCTTTATGTAGTAGATTAAAACATAGTCAAACCACCCCATGCTGTATTCAGTCATCTATGTTTTGTTTACGTTTGGGTAGCAGACTGTTATAACATTGCCAGAGTAGTCAATAAACTGGTGGCAGGTGGCTGTGTTACAGCTTAAAAATATCAATTTAACTATGCTTAAGGGCCAATAAAGATATAACAATGACAAAAACAAAATAATTTTTTAAATTATAAATAAATAAATAATAAAGGGTAATCATTGGTTGGCATTTCTGGCACTAACTAGGTAACAACATCTGGGCCTACACAGGCATATCTCTACTCTTTTTAAATGTATGAACTAGAATTCTGTGTCTGTGTTGTTTTAAGGGCCTACTCTTCCCAGATCTGATTGATTCTCTGGCATATTTTTGACTCTCAGTGATACAGGAATGTGTAATAAGGTTTGCATGACCATTTTAATTCTCATCTTTACTTTTTTAAGAGAAACTGACTTGGACATTTTCTTTGATGTCTGGCTACATTCATCCTGATCCAAAGAACGCTGCCAACCAAAACTCCTTTGAGTCCAGGCCGCACTTCTGTCTTTGCATTTTTCAGAGATCATTCCTGTCATTGTCGTTGTTATCAGAGATTGTTTCCTTTTCTAATCATGGTTTGAACAGTCTTGCCATGTATTCCCATGTTGCAGCATCTCTTCAGCAGTTAATTATAGTAACATAAGCTGCGGCTCTATGTATAACTCCTGACACTGCTGTGGGAGGCTGGGTCGTAACTAAATGTTCCCACATTCCCAAACATTTTCCCAGGACTTTGATGGAGATGTTCCTTTGTGCCCCACTCGCCTGTTAAAACCATTTTCTATGGTTCATCATGCTCACCATGGGGATTCTCGTTTTGTTTTCCTTGCTGAAACAGCTATGTGATATTCATGGTTAATATGTTGGTGTTGGCACTTAGCTAAACTTGAGTTCTCAGGGTTGAAAAAATAGCCTGGAGTGCCAACCAAGATGTTAAATGTTTGCTTAAATCATAATCCTGTCTGAAAGTGTTCTGATAGCAAACATGAAAGTTGAACTTAAGGACTCCTATGTAACTTTTCCAACTTCAAATGTTTCATTAGTGGTTTCTGGAGGATGTTTGAAAGACATGATAATGTTGGGCTAGTTTGAGATTTAAAGGTGAAACATTAAATGTTAATATGTGATGGAACTAATCACGGAATAAAAAGTAATTGGAAAGTTATTCATATGTTTAAGAACTTAAGTGATCAAAACCCAAAAGATAAATATTATTTGACTCTTTGAGCAACTTGTTTTGCCAACATGCAGCAGTTAGTGTATCAAGGGACAATGTCTGTGCCGACAGCTGGGATAGGCTCCAGCCACCCGCGACCCTGAATAGCAGGATAGATGGTTAAGAAAATGGATGATATGAAGATTGCTGTACCATATATGACCACAAGAGGGGGCTTGTGTATCATAGATTAGGTGTTCTGCTCTGAATGGTGACCAAATCAAAGGCAAGTCTTTCTCTAACTTTACAAAGGCTTGCGTTTCAACATTTAGATTCTGTGCGTCCATCAAACACACACACACACACACACACACACACACACACACACACACACACACACAAACAAATCAACAAATAAACTTGTATTCCATTTGCATTATGTCTATGTCTTACTACACATGTCAAGAAAGAGTTTTGCTCTCTGTTCTTAACCACTCACTTTGGATTCATACACTGCTGTTAGTAGAGTAACATGAGCTTCAGGCCTCTGTCGATGGATTCCAGCTCGGCTTTGAAATTTCTAATAGAAATCTCTTTCTCTTTTACACCTCCGCCAGCTTTCCCCTTTGCTTATTTTTGCTGCTCCCACCAACTCGAGTTTCAGGACAAGAACGATGCATACAGAGACACATTTGTAACCAGAGAAGCAGGCTTGTTGGAGGGATATCCAACCCAAACTGAGCCAGCAGGGCTGGTAAACCCCTGCTGATTTAGCCGCACAAGTCTTTTCTGGCACTGTGGGATCTCTTTGGAGGCGGACAGGTCTGCTTGTTTTGGACCAAGGTTTCACTTAGTATGCATACTTGTGGTTTAAAAGAGGTATTTACAGAAAATGTGTGTAATTTCTTAATTAAATAGATGTCTAGAATGTTAACTGCCTCCGCCAACTCTGTGTTCAGATATTGATCCAAGATTTTTGTTTGAATTTCATGGCTTTCTTCAGCCTTTGTTGTTGAGTTTTCTTGAATGTGACTTAGAAAAGCAGTGCAAAAGTTAGGACATCAAATATATACAGATACTGCCCAATTCTAAAAATATGAGACCAACCTCATGATCAGTTCTTTTATTTTTTATTTTTTGTATAAGGCATACTTAATCCATTTACTGCAGAATTTATTGTAAATGGTGCTCTTATCTTTTCAGCCAGATATAGGTGGTAAGAGGGTGCCAAAAATAACATGATACATCATGCAGGGCTTTTTAACATTTATATATGTATCTGATGCACTTATGAAGATTTCTGTGGCATCAAAATGTGGATATCAGATGTCAGGTATTTCTGGCCCGATATAGATCCACAGAGAATATTTAAAGCTAAAAATGGCAAGGCAACATGAGAAATCTGAAAAAGTTTGAAAAATTTAAATACGCTGCACACATGCATTCAGTGCAGTCTCAGACAGATGTGAACACAAGCATTCAGACACACACATGCACATTTATACTCAACCACAGCTCTTAAAAAAGCCCGAGTTACAGCCTGGAGAACTCAGCAGTTTAGTGAAACATGATGCCCAGGCCATAAAAGTGTGTTTGTGTTTGTGTGTAAATGTGTATGTGTGGTTTTGAGTGGTCTCAGCTGTGTGGGACACACTGCAATGACAGCCAATCAGAGCTAATTCAGAATCAGAGTGGTTTTGACGGCTCCATGGTCTACCCGGGGGAACAAAGCAGTTTGTGTGTGTGTGTGTGTGTGTGTGTGTCTGTGTGTGTGTGCGTGTCTATTTGCACACACCTCTCAACCTTATTCTGCACTCCACCTGCTTCTCATTGCACAAATGTTCTAAAATCTGTTTTCTGATATATTCACTGTTTTTGTTTCAATGCTTCTATGCCATAGATGAAAAATGATGGAAATGTATGAAACTTATATGAATGTGAAAATAAATTGATTGAATAAATCATTCAGAAAAGTCTCCTTCATTCTTTTTCTAAAACCTTATAAAGCTTATGTAAGTCAATAAATGCAGTGTTAGCTCAGTCACTTAAAATTTTTTACAGGTTTGGAAAGATTTACAGACTATTTCAAATGTCTCCTGAAGGCAATGTGGATTCATACATAGAAGCAACTATATTCTAGTGTTTGTTGAATTTCAACACAGACATACTTCATTCTTCCCAGTGCGGTACTAGTAATGTGAAAAACACGGTGACAACAAGAATAAATACTCCAAGTCATTCTGTAGAGTATCTGTTCATTAAGACAAGTTTTCATCTGAGTACCGCAGATGAGAGCTGGGTGGTGTCGTCATTGTATTCTGCTTGATTTTCTCTCTAGGCTTTTTGTTTTCCCGTACACACTTAAGTCTGCTTATATGTGCATGGTTAGTTTTCCTCTGACCACAAACCAGAACATTTCCCATGCAGAAAATCCCTAAATGAACACTTATGTAGAAACATTCTGTGAAAACAGTTATCTGTCCAACAATAACTAGATTAGTTTTGTAGAGAGGCCTTTGTGATATGTTTGGATGAAGCCAATATGTGCACACTTTTCAAGGAGATAAATAGTTAAAGATATGGGTTAGGGTTAGGGTTAGATTGTTCAATACATAACACTTCTTTCACATGAGTCACCAAAAACTTAATAAGACAACATTTTTAAATTTGATTTGATTTCTAAGGTGGTTTATTTCTGAATCTAAACAGTTAAATGAGCTCAGAGTTAACTTCGTTATGCCATTGGACAGCTTGGTCATTCTGCACTGTCAGTGCTTACGAGGCTCTGAGCGGGGAAATCCAAATAAGGTCTATTCTGGGGACCTTGCACGGGTCATGCCTCGTTACTTGTGAGGTCTGACCAGTACAGAGCTGCAACAACAAAAATATTTGGACATGAACATTTAGCCTTATCTGTCATAACAGAAAAACACTTGAAACACAAGAAGGAAAAGACACAAGCCACAACTGGAGAAATGGCAGTTATTAGAGGGTGCTTCTGGTAAAAATATACGTCAAGTTAAAATTTTGAAGTCATGCACAGTCACACATTTGCATAAATCGAAGCACTTAGAGGTCAGATGTGGTTTACAGTTTTTGAAATCCCATTGCAACATGTGGGGATCCAACCCATGGTCTATTTCTGCCTGTACCAAAACTACTAAAACACAGGGTTAAGTTTCACTCCAGAGTTGCATTCTATCATTGGTCTGTCCTGGATTTCATAGCCTGTTATATATTTGATCAAGCAGTTTTACGTCCACATGTCATCTACTCTTACCCTGAGGCTATGATCATTTGAAGTGCTTAAAAGAAAGCTGAGTTGGCAAGTTCATTTCGTCAAAAGTTGAACAAACATCAGCCTCAAGTCTGATTACTGTGGGCAGAAGATCCTTGGAGCACAGTCCTCTGCTCCCCTTATCATCCATCTCTCTCGTTTTCTTCGTGACGAGAATCCGGCCCTCTCCCAATAGGCCCTGGGGCATTGTGTCAGTTGCGAGGGGAGAATGAAGGAGAAGTGCTCAATTAGGGCCCATTGACGTATAGTCGTCACGCCTAACTATCATCTTCTCCCATCCCTGATAGGTAGCTCTGCAGATGTTCACTCTTCCACACTCGCTCACTCAGTCACACAGTTGTTACCTATGACGCCCACACACTAACTGTCTCTCTTACTTATGAACTGGTTCACTCATTTCCCACTTTATTAATACAGGTCATTTCCATCCAGGGTAGATAGATTTTTTGCTCTCATTTATTCTCCCAGTGCCATTTTAAACTGGGTGTTCCTAATGTGCCAGTGCTGAATGAAGATACCTGTTCAGCACTGAAAATTAGATACTATAACTTCCACAGATATCTCAAGACAAAATAAATGAACAACATGTCTTAGATTTAATTCTTGTCAAAATTTAGATTTGTAATATCCAAACATAAAGTTATCTTGAATAGAAAATAAGAGGTGATACCAGATTTGTATTCCAATCCTTTGCATCAATTACGAATTTGTTTTGTTGGCTAGAGACATATCTATAGACAACAGGTGATGGTGCTCATGGGGAATGCAGTCTGAAAAAACTACAGGTTTTCATACAAAGATTCCTCCTGAATCCGAATAGCATTAATGATTCTCTAAGTACTCTTGATAAAGGCTTCTTCATGGGAATATCAAATCTGCTCAACTGAATTTTTTTTCAAAACACTGTTGGTGTCACTATATTTAAAAAACAAAGGAACAGTTCCTAGGCTCTGTCCATTCCTACCATATTTGTCAAAGGAAAGGTTAAGTGTTTTGGGAAAATAACCAGTTCTGCACCCCCCCTAACAGTGTGATATCAACAATTCAGATAGGAGGCATTTTTTGTGCTAGGCTGTAAACGTATTAATTTCTTCTCTGAGAATGTTTTTTTTTTTTATGGGCCTGGTGTGTACGTGACTTTCAGTACTTCAGGAGCCTGCCTCAAGCTGACACTCAGTGAACAGCAGACTTAAGCACTTCTGCATTGTCTCATATTTTCAGAACAGAGCTTACTGCTTGGAGGTGAAGAGTTGCATGAACAGAACCAAGGTCACCTGTTTTATGGAGTTGGGATGGGAATCATTGAAATTTGTCCTCACTTTATTTTGAAAAGAATTAATACATGAAAACTCCAAATGATAAAATGCTGAGCAATTAAAAATTATTCTACTTCTTCCAGTTCATTTAAAAAAACATTTCTAATGGGCATTTTCAAAGCAACCTCAATGTGTAAAGTCTAAAGTAAAAAACGTCCCAGGCGTGACTTTAATCCTCACAAATCTGAGCACAATTCACTGACTTTCGAACAGCTTCAGGAATTATATTAAAATAAATAAATAAATTCGGCACTTTTAAAATTACACTGGTGCTTTAAAAAAAACAACAACAAAAGTCTAAACGTTTAAAAATAGTAAAAAAAAAAAGATTTTGGGTGTTTTATTTTCGTCTTGGAAAAAGTGAGTTCATGCAGAGGTCACACCGAGGCCACCGTCACTCAAGTACAGACTGCTAGCTAAGTTTCGCGCCGGTTTACACAGGCAAAAGACCACTCGCAAAAGGAAAAAGAAGGGAAATATGGACATACGGAATAATCTGGAGAATTTTGTAATCCTTCAAGTGATGCTCCAAGAGAAGACGCAAAAACATCGAGGTTTCCGACGTATGAGATCGGACAGGTGGATTTACTGGACCAGAGGGAGGACGATATCCTACCGCGTGAACTACAAACAAGGTCAGCGACCACATGGAGATTTATTGCGTTCAGTTTTGCAGTGCTGCAAAGTAGAAACTGTTTGAAGTAGTCCTTAAAGTCAGTGGAAATGTTGTTTTTGGAATGAGGTTGTTTGTCAGACTTGCTATTTAATTCTTCCTCATGGTCCTCTTTATTCTGTGGGTGTGGACACAAACTCGTCCTGTTTGATGACCTGGCTAAATGCAGGTGGGATAATCAGGTTATTAATCCACTGTTTTTGACATTATGTCCTTGGTTGCATTTGTTTTTCTGCGTTGTCATGATGATGATAGGTGTAGGATCTACCATGGCCCTTTTTAAGGCCCCTTTTCAATGTGGATGCTGTTTCTGCTTTGTTTTAGTGTCTCTGCTGTTTTTTCCCCCACATGGCTGTCAAGGGATCTCTCATTTTTTGCTGAATAGTTGCATAGCTTTGCCTTTGGAGATTTAAATCTGAAAGCTTTGGGTGGATATGTTTGAAAACTGCTCATTAGTCTATAGGGTAGTGTATAAGATCTGTATGGAAACTAGTGGCACTGTAAACAACCTTAGGGAGAAAATTTAGAGTTTTTGTACATTTTTTTTAACAATAAAAATGATATATACGACCTTATACTTAAAATATTGCTGCAGTGATGATTTCACCAAGATATAGTTGGACCTGAATGCAGCAAATTGCCTTTGATAATCATGTAAAGTAGGGCTTGGCAACTAATTGCAAATTTAATTAGATTTCAATATTCTAATGGCAGACAGTGCAATATGTCTTTGACCCGAAATTGAAATTTATTTGCAGTAGATGTTTCGTGCTCCACACTAGTGGTGCTCAACCCTGCTCAACCAAAGAGCCGAAACGTAGAAAAACACCTTTGCAAGAGGAACAATCTAAGTAGTGAAAAGTCACAAGAATGGCAAGAAGTAGCAATAATAGTAAGTTAAAGGTGGCCAAAAATGGTTAAAGAGCAGCAAAAAAGGAAAAAAAATTGGGAGAAACTTTTGAAATTGGTCAGAAAGGAGCAAAACTTTTCAGAGGCCTGACAGTTGAATTGAAACAACTCACTCCATGTATAATGAGTTTATACAATGTCTGGATTTCACTGTCTGAAATGAATGACCAAATACATTGAACTTTTTCAAGGTACTCTAAATTTTGAGATGTACTTGTTTATGCAAACAGAGTTGCTTTTGCAGATTTTTTTTTTGATTGTACAAAAATTCTCCATTCCCCCTCATGTACATGTTTTTCTTATTTGGAATGGGAATGAGAATGATAAGAAACATATAGGATGAGAAAGCTCAAAATAATCACACATTAAAGCCCAAATGTAATACAATGAAATGTAAAGAAAAGTAATTGCTATGAGATCGTTTTTCCAAAGTGTTCAGCCCTGGTGTTAAGCCAACCAAGTTTTATACTGTTTACATTTGTGAAAGTAACTTTCAGGGAAAAAATCATGAAAAGTTTGTACAGAAAATTGATTTGAGATACCATTTTATGTTCCCAATTTCAGTCTGTTAGAAATGTTCCATTAATTCCTTGCACAGGTTGATTGACTTATTTCGCCACTTGGCTTTGTGCTGACTTATTACTAATAATTAATGGATCAGTTTTAGATCTTTGACAATCTTTGAACCATCTCAAAGTAAAAGAAGAAATGCAGTCTTCAGGTCTCTTACCTCTTTTACTCCTCCTCCCTCTCTCTTCCAGGCTCGTTTTTCTTCTACCCTATCCGTACCTCCTTCCTCTTGACATGTGTCACATTTTGGGCTTCTGCTCTCGAGGGATAAATGCCAGATTACATGGTGTAGTATTTTTATCCGTAGTACATTAACCGGCAGAGCTTACAGCATCAAAGCTTGGAGGAGATCATCACACACACACAAATGCACACACGCACACACACGCGCACACACACATACACACACACACACACACACACACACACGCTCACATACTCTCATATCAGAACTGAAACGGAGAGTGTAAAGTGCCTCCTTTGATCTCTTCTTCCCTTCTTTTCCTAATTACCCCAGTGACACACATACATACCAACACGCATAATGCACAGATGCCCTAGCATGTTCTCATACATGCACACAAAGAGATGTACTAGCCTCTATGATATCTAAATCCAGCAAAAATGGTGAATTAGATGTCGAATGTTCATCTGCAAAAAGCTGAACAAAAGCAGCCTGCAGGGTGCCTGATTGCACATTATCCATCCTCTGAAATTATGGAAAGATTACTGCTACCTTCACTAAATGTGCAGAAAATCAGGATTTGATGAAGATACCCAAAGCTTCCAGCGACTTGAATAAGCATCTTTTTGTCTTTATTGATTCTCTGAAAGTCTGTGAAGTTGGTGTCAACTGATAACATTTTTCTTTCACTTGGAAATGCCAGATTTAAGATCTTATGATGGCAGAAAACTGTTTTAAGGGCAGCGTTTTCCCTACCATTACATTAGGGTGGCACTGCATCACATTCTGCAATGTCGTTTTTTATTCACGTTTTTTCTGTCTCCACATGGTCACTGGTTTTCAGTTCCACTCTCTGCATTGTGCACGGCAGAGTTCTGCCGCGATGCACGCATGTTTAAGACAAGCGTGCACTCTGGGTGAAACAGTTACTGGAGAAATAGATTCTGCAATTAGTACGATCATGTCTCATGTACCAGACACACCAGCATATCGTCCCAATCTTACAGAAGTCATCTTTATGCTCTCTCTCTGACAGGAGTTTAAGTTTGGCCATCTTTCCTCTCATGCTTTCAAAATTAACAGAGGAATCTTCCTTAAGGTTTTGCTGAACTGACCTGGAAGCATGTTAGCTTTCAAACCACACTGTATGTGTCTCTGTGCAGGGGTGTGTCCGGACTTTAGATGGGGGTGCACAAGGAGTTAAATTGTTAAAGCAGTGATGATGCTGATATATTTTAAGTGTCACCCCCCACCCCGTCCCGTACCCCCCAGGACTGTAAACTTGAGGGAACACTGGAGGGAATATGAAAGGCACTTTACGTCTGTTACGTGATGTAATCGTCTTTAAAGTTAACTAACAGCAATAAATGTTAATTCTTAAGTCATTTTTATCAAAGCATGAATGAATGGAAGGAATATTTGCAGTTTGTCATCTATACAATTACAGAGGCGGTTGCATGCAGTCCATGTTGAAAATGATATGATGACAACACCCTAACCAAGCCCAAAAATACATCATTGCTGTGACACCCCATCAGTTTCCTCGGATCATTCATACCTTAAACATGGGCCAAGTTGTATTACTCACTGGCAACTGCTGCTGCACTGATATTACACTTTGATTTTGCATCATTGGTATCATAGAAACAGAAAACAGAAAGCAAATGTTTAATTGTTGTGCTGTCGATCAAACGTGTGCTTAGATTTGGCCCATAGTGAAGCCAAAAACTATAAACAAACATGCACATGTAACAAGACCAACCAGTGTTTGTTCTGACTTCAATCACCTTGAATTTTACTGTGTGTGATTTTGTCCAGGGATTCCCAAATGTTCATCCTGGCCTTTTTGGTTTATTGCATGACCCCTCTTAGGAGTGCCTGATCATCTGATTCAGGAACTGATCAGGTTAGCAGAAGGCTTCACTCAGCTTAGTTTGGTGGTACAAGCCTTTAAAAAAAAACTTTTTGCATCATCCACTATTATTTGTGTGTCTTCAGTTTGCAGGAATCACAATATCATGGTGAAGATCCGGGGGAAAAAAGAAAAGCTTTCATCTTTGTTCTCAAGAGAAAAAAATCTCATGAAACATGTTAAAGAGAGGTCAGATTGATCATCTCTAATACATTCCAGGGCATTGGGAAATCTAATTACTGATTGGCTCTCACCACACAGCAGCAGACAGATCTGTCACTCATGCTTAAACATATAATCTGGAATGTTTTGTTACCTGCTCTGGCATTAAGATATCTCTTTATAGAGATAAATAAACTGTCGGATTACTGCCAGAGGAACCTGGGAAGTCATTACTGCAGTTTGCATATTGCTTGCTTTTATTTTGCACATACATACATACACTAAAGCCTGCTAAAAGCTGATTAGTTGACTGCTCAAACTAAAAATTTACTCCAAACTGAAAGCAGAATACTTCTTGTGCTGGAAAATCAGAGCTCTCAGTACACATTTTACATTAGTATGAATAATCTATAATTATTTAAAATGATGAAGAACATTGTTCATATGCCTGACATCAATGTCTGTGGACATGATAATCATGACCTAGGTCAAAAACTAAGACGAGACTGACCCATGAAAATGCTGAAATTTTACTTGGAGGACTCAGGAATATTATTACAGTGTCTTGCTCTGCTTCAACCCCGACTTTTTTGCCTTGAACGTGTTTAAAGTCATAACGAAACGTGCCACAAAATTGAGTTTTTTTGCGCCAATACATGCTTCACAGTGCCCCCCTAATTAAATAAAAAACAGTCCTTCCAGCTACTTTGAGCTACAGTCCTGAAATTTGTATTGTTCATGACCATCATGCAAGGATCTTCAAAAAAAGTCATGCATATTTTATTCAAAATAGCATTTCAATAAATGTCCTTTTGGTGTTTTGCTTCAGTCCAAGGATTCAGCTCAGGCATAAATTTGAAGAGAGTGAACTTTTCTGGAAAGTCAAAGCAGATTTTGAATTGAGGAAGGCTGAACATTTTATTGGTTTCATGTGACCTAACCCTTAACTGAATATGTTCAAATCAAATGAACAATGGCATGTAAAAAAATAGTTGTACTTGCTCTACAGCTCGGTGTATTTCACTCAAATAGTCAGAGTTTCTCTCTCGCCTGTTTGTTTCCAGCAGGACATGATATGGCCCATTTAGCCTGCCGAGAAAGCTGCCTTGTTGACCTCTGGGTGCCGTCAAACGATCAATGAGGGGATGTTTTGCTCCGTTTCTACCACTGTTGCTAGACGCGTGAAGAGCCTCACCCTACTCCATGAGGTCATCGAGGAGAGCTTCGAGTGGAGGGGAGAGGGAGTGTGCCGTGTAGATGAATATGTGCTTGGATGAAGATTGAAACTGTGTTTGCTCGTGGCTGGGGTCAGATGCTTGCAGGGGAGATGTAGCATGAGTGAGTTGTTGAGAGGCTGAATAGGCCCTACAGTACACGCCGTTTAGGTGGAATCAATAAGGATCTATTCATAGAGTGTCTGACTCTGGGCTCGGGTGCCTCATCTAATAACAGCCACAGATTATGGTTATTGTGTGTGTGTGTGTGTGTGTGTGTGTGTGTGTGTGTTTCTCTCTTTACAGGTGGCAAAGTGTGTTCCTAATCAGTTTATCACTGTTTGGAAGGAACTTTGACTTTCTGGTTTTGACCTTTCACCCTTTGGTGTCAACTCCTGTCTAACTTGAGGACTAGCTCCTATAAATCATGAGGCCTGACTTAGAATTGATTGCGTGGTTTATTATTCAGGTAATTATGGGGAGGATGATACTGGGGGATGGAACCTCAGGTTTTGTGTTGCACCTCAGTCAAGTAGTAATGACTGAATGATTTCAAGCTTCTTTGGTTGTGAGGATTGGTTGCATTTGACTGTTGTGTAGTTTTCAATGAAATGTCTTTGGGTTTTGGTTGAATAAACAGACAAAACCGCCTCTTGAAAACATCACTGTTTGCTCTGGGGACTTGAAATGGGCTCCTTTTTTTTTACCACCCTCTGACTTACAGTAATCCCTTTCCAACATGCTGTGCACTCGTAGAAAAAATCCCTGCATGTGTGAACACAAACAACTGACTTTAAGTAGACTCCTCACTGCTTGGCCCCTAAAAGGTCTGCAGGTACCTGTCTGGGTCAATTCATCAGGCTAAATGGCAGAGTGGTTTGAAGACATTTGCCAAACAATGTCTTGCATTTACACTCGCAGGAGTAACTAGGGAAATCATGCATAGTGCATGGCCTACCCTTCAGGCTGACCGAGGGTCTGACTCGGGCCCCTTTCACTCTTACAGCTTGGTCCACTTAACTAAACAAACTTGTCAACTAACAATTACAGATAACACTTATTTCAGACTGATACCAGTATGAATATTCCCTTTTGGGTCCTCACCAATACTTTGTACCGAGACTGCTACTTCTTTTGATCTGTAAAATTTTAATTAACACCATGACGGACAATTTTGAACAAAGACTTTTATTTCTAAAAAAGGTAGCACAGTTACTCTTTCATTAGATCCACAATGAAACAGAAACAACTCTCTCTGGTTTTATGAATTGTATAAAATAAATGAACAAAAGTGTAAAACGAAACAATTTGATATAACTCCCTGAGTTTTATTCAAATTTATTCATCATTTATTCTGTTTCAGAAACAGACGGGTGACGTCGCAGGGTCTACATCCATTTATTATAGTCTATGCTCTACATGCAATTGACAATCTTTGACATTTTTCTCTTTCCAGAGTTGTCTTTTGTTTTGGTGAAACAGAGTTGACTTCACTTCATGATAAATGTTTTTTTGTCGCACTTCAGCCTCGGGGACCTTTTGTCTGTGGGTAAAGTGCATAGAAACTCCAGGACATGCACTTGGAGTGTAAATTCAGACGTTTCTTTCGTTTTTGAACCAGTTATTTGCAGGACTTTATATATTAGAATTGAGTGATGTAAAACAAAATCTAATTTTTATTTCTCTGTAATATCTCAGTATTACTGCGATTGGGCCAACCTCAAGCTTTGAGAAAAGTACAGAAAAGCGAGTGTGTTTTTCTTGAAGTGTTTTGGAGCCTTGTTAGCGAACTGTGTAGCTGCACATGAGAACACGTACTGTGAGGACTTCCTTGAGTATCAGTAGCTGGCATAGGCAGCCTTCACGAGTACTAGATACCCAAACAAGGCTGGTATCAGTCCAATGCAGACAGCTGGTATCAGTACTTGCTCATCCATCCTAACAATTAATTACACTGACTAGCAATTCTGGTGCCAACTAGTAACAATGATGGCATTTACTTGATCCCCACCCGTTTGAATTATGCAGAGCCAATTGTAAAAGAGCCCCCTGCTGAAGTTATCTTATGTGACAGGCAACTACCAATAGTATGTGGGCCTGAATAGTCTGGAGTTATCTTTAAAATGTTCAGAGTTGATGTTTCAAAAGACTTTTTAAGCAGTTTACCAAAAATATATGAAACTCTCCTTTAATATTTTTAATCAGGCTTCTTTTTTAACTTTAGCAACAGAGTGAATCTTCTCAGGGAAAACTTGTACCAGCAAGCACATCAGTTTATGTCTGGGTTTTTTTTGTCTGATTTCTTTGGTTAAATGAGAGTCGTCTGAGGCTGAGCACAGTGTTAATGTCTGTCTCTGTTTCTCTGTGTGGGGTACACACTCCCACCAGGGGTGGCTGACAAGAGCTGACTGTGGCTTACCACACACTGAGAGTGATGCTCTTCTTTAATCTCTCTCCCTCATTCTCTCAGTGTTTCTCTCTCCCTCGTCTTAATTTTTCTCAACCCTGACATGTAAAAGCCTCCCCACCCATCTTAACCATGGAGCTAATCCTTCAGCAGGTTTTTGGGGGTGTCGTGCTGTTTTGGGGCCCTTCTTCTGACACAACGGTTTAGTATCATAATGGCTCACATACACCTGTCCAATTAGCCTGATTGTGATGCACCTCAAACTACTCGACGGATCCTGTGGCGTGGCACAGAGATTTAGCAAAACGCACTAAATACTTCTGCTCGAGAAGGATGTTTTTCAAGTTTCATGACAAATGTCTTTCTGTAAATCCAGGTTTAGTGAAGGATAATTGAGGGGGCTTCAGGAGTCAGTTGTCAGAAAAGGACAAAAGTCTTTCCACTTAATTTAAGTTCCTCCGTCAGTTTGCTCCGTGTCACAAAAGTAGAGAGAATTATAGGTTGTCTAAGGTTTAGGGGAGGGTTCAAAAAAATTTTACAGAGTTGAATTCAAACACATTGAAATGTAAAAAGTGATGCACTAGCTTAAAGGTTTTGTGTTCTTATTGAAAAGTACAGCAAAAGGGGAGAAGACAGGATAAGAGGAGACTCACATTTTAGACAGTGCACTTAGTAACAGATAAATTCATGCGTTAGGTTTTTGACAGCCCAGTCAAACCTATCCCTTTTACCCAATTTGTCTCAATTGCTCTTCTAACCCCAGCTATAGATATCACATCTTCTGTCACAGACTCTTAACAGGAAAACTTGTACAGTGACAAAGGATCATTGGATGTTGTCATTCTGCACAAAAGGCCCAGGATTGGTTGATTTGGAAGATGTTGATTTTATTTCACTGAGGGGTAAATATTCAGTCTGCAATGCTTGATTTTGCTCTCGTAAGTTTACAGACAATTCAGCCAGTGAAGACTACCATGTAGTAGTTTTACCTGATTGTCTTTTGAGGACCAATTTAAATGCCCAGTCGCTTTTAAGTTACACAAATGTCTCTAAGTTTGAAAAGTGATCATCAGTGTATCATGCAGACAAACTGTAGCCAATACTTTTCCACTAAATGATGGTATTTTGTCCAGTTCTGTGAATAAATGACGCTATTTTTCTTTGCGATGACTGACATAGACTAACAAAGTGTATTTTCAGCTGACTGCAGGCCATTTTCACTTTTTTCATTCCAGTCTGAATAAAATCAGCACCCTTGATTAATGATTCAATAGATAATTTCTTGTCACTCGCTGCCCTTAAATCTGATTACCTGCAGCGTCTGACACAAGCTCTGCAGGGATCAGAGACAGATGACATCCCTTTTCTTAATGCATTGATTGAAGCGCAACTTATATTAAATCAGAAACTCACTGCTTAAAAAGTTATGTGGTGAGAGTTGGAGTGGGGCACGCTGCTGAGTGTATGAAGAGAGGGGAGTTGGCAGTGCACTGCGTGAGAGTCTCTATGTGTGTGTGTGTGTGTGTGTTTACTTGTTTGTTTGTTTGTTGGGGGGGTAACATCACTGGTGGTAAAACTGAGCAGAGTGAAGCCGTTTGTAGACACAGAAAGAAATATAGAAGAAATCAATATACAAAGCAAAATAATGGAGTGAGCAGACAGATAGAAGAATGTAATACACAAAGGGGAACTAACGTATCTTAATAGGTGGCTTGAAATATGCGATATGTAATATTAAGGGATATCTACTGTTTTATAAATTAGAGCTCCACGAAATTGTAAAAAAATGACATGACGATATTTTTGATTCTTGTGATACATATTTGTAATATTTTTAAAGTTTACTGCTTCACTCTGTTCAGCTGAATTCTTCCTGACTCTCACTGAGATGATAAGACTCTCAACTATCAAGGTGCCTCTGACTCCCTCTTCCACTGTAAACTCTGTTTGCATTTGCAAAGAGTCTTAATCATGTTGATATCTGTTAATAGTTGATATTGATCTATAATATTTCCTGCAAGTGATTCTTCTCACAGTTGGTCAGAGTTTTAATGATGCACTCCTGCACAGAGGTTCCATCATTCAGGATCCTTCCTGCGACCAAATAACAGAGCAGGGATATTTTTCAAATATGTGAAGAAGCTGCGCAGAGAAGCAGCAGGAGCACACAGGCTGAGCAGACGCACAGTTGCTCACAGAGTTTGTCCTCTTCCTGCGTTTTGCCTTTTGTATAGGCCTAAATGATCTTTTTCAAGAAACGTGAATCAATGAAAAATAATGTTTATTAAGAGACATTTCTAGAAGAAGCACGATGCCGTTAGCGAAGAAGACCCACCTTGAAAAGAGAAAAAGGGTGATTTCTACAGAAAGCAAAGCAAACGAAAGCACCAGTTTTTCTGGATATTAAACTGAGACAGTTTCAAGTATTATATCGGCTAATGCAATCATAAGGTGTGTGAAGGACCTGTAATGAACAATAAAATGGGCGATTGGAAGATCAAAACTTAGTCCTCGAAACAAATCTAAAGCCCTTTCTGACCAGAGAAAAAGTTGAGTGCACAGATCTGGAAGCAGCTGCCTCTCAGCCTGAAAAGGTTAAATGATGCACCTTATGTGTGATATTAGCTGTAAGAAAACTGACAGATTATCCAAACCCCTGTTATGCTCCACCCACATTCAGTGCTCCCTCTCTCTCAGTCGCTTTACCACTCATGCTGCACGTCACTCTGCCCGACCCTGATAACAGGTGAAATGAAAGAAAGTGCTCTAACTGTGCAAGTTGTTGCCTGTAACATGGTTAGACATATATAAATGAGACCCATTTAGCCCTATTAGTAATGTGATTTGGCTTAGACAGGGAACATAAACTTAACTGAAAGGCTCAAATATATAAATACATATTCTATGCTTGACAATACAAATATTTCTTGTTTTGCAATGATGTCACTGAAAAAATTTATTGCGAAGCCCTAATATAAATATATGTAATCTTTCATGAAAGGGCTATTCTTGAGTACTTTAGACTGTGTCAACCCATGCAACCCTTCAATTGTAGTCCTTTTCTGCCAAACAGTATCTGTCAGGGAGACATCATCGTGTACCCTACATTTAGTGTAGTTTCCGTGGGTACCTTCTGGTACAGACTGGTGGCTCAAAGGATTTGAAAGCTTTAGTGGTATTCACCCACAAGCTGAACTCAGTTAATGCTGTATTAGGTTGATTTGCCCTTCAAATGAGTCAGAGCAGCACTCTATATCTTACTGTAATCTCCCTTTCCCTCCAACTTCATGAACAGCTTTTCTCTGAGTGACCAGAGCCTTGTTCTCAATTAACCCCATGGCCCTCATCACAATTAATGAGGTTATAGCAATCTAGTAATTTCATTAGAGGCAGGGTTCTATCTGCTAGATAACTGCTCGGCTACACACACTGTATTTTTGTTACACATATCTTCTTCCTTTCATCAGCGCGGCAGCTTCTTGCCTCGTGTCCTTTAAACGGCATGTGTATCTTGTGCTCATAATTTAAACTGTTCCTCTCCGTTTATGTCAGGGAAGATTCAGACAGAACCTGAGTTTAATTGTCTTAGTGTGAGTGTGTTGGTGCGCAGTAAACGCAATAGAAGTAGCTGATATGTGTGTGTGTGTGTGTGTGTGTGTGTGCTGCAATCAGTATGAAGGCGATGGTGGCAGCCTGCAGGCTCTAGTGCCGGTTTAGGAAGACATCACTCTCCAGGCCAGGCTGATAATGAAGCACAGCATACTGAGAGACAGATAAGACGACACACTCACGAACGTCTCTGTCTTTCACTCTATCTCTTTTTTCCATCTCTCTCATTTGCTCACTTGTTCTCACTCTCTTGCTCTACTTGTCTCTCTCATCAACACATGCAGTAGTTGCAGTGTGTTTCTCCCTTCCAGCAAAACACACTCTGGTTTTATTCCTGAGAATGATTAGAAGAAAATAGTTGTCAAAATGGAAAAAAAAGGGGGGGAGAGAGGGAGAGAGAGAGACAAAGAAAAGGAGAGATGAATGGGGACACGAAGGGACATGTCACACCATTCACAGAAAACCAGGTCTGACAGGAACCCTCGGGACATGGCACTTGTTTCAAGTAGGGACCAAATGGAGGTGGCACCAGGCTGTCACTGCTCTCTAGTTAATTAGAAGATATTGCTGATCCGACTCAGAGAGGCCAGTTGAAAATCACAGTCAATTACATCCAGGTTATAACATGAGTTTGGCACCACGAGTCAGCTTGTCACAGCTCATCTGATGCTGACCATAATGGCTTCATATCATGCAGTCATTGGTGGCATGTGTACAGTTATTGCACAGTGCTTGGGATGATAATGCAGCGTAGTGTTTTTGGAAAAAAAACCCCAACAAAATGACCACAGAGATATCAAGATTATTAAAAGATATTAAAACCTTAAAATTTTGATAAAATCAGCCAAAAGTTGAGGATCAGATGAATGTGTCTGGAACTGCAGTTTAAATTCCTTATCCTGGCATATTTACAGAAAAGCTGGCTTAAAAGTAAGAGAGTAAGAGGGGATTTACAATACTCCTAATTCCAGCTTCAATAAAGGGCTCATCTTTTTACTTTGTCTCTAATGGTTTAGGAGGAGGATAATGTGTTTGCATCATGCTAAATTGCCCACAAGTCTTTCAGTTCCTAAAAGTTTTAAAAAGTACATCTTCAAAGTTATTTATAAATCTGAGATTTTGACAAAGATGCATTAAAGAAATACAAAGCTACATGAGTAGACTGGCTGCTTTGGGTATTCAAAAACTGATGTGATTGATTTTTCATTTATTAAAAAACAAACAAACAAACCAAAACACAAAAAAAACAATTTCCAGGCCTCAGAAGCCAATAAGAAACCTGAATATGACGAAAACATCTAATGCTTCAGTCTTACATGTCTTGATGTTTGTTCTGCTTTTGGGTATAAGAAGACTCTAAAATAACAAACAGAAACAAAACACTGCTTAAAAAAAGATGCTTTCGAATGCACTTCTATTACCTTTGTACATAGACGTGATAATGTGCATCAAGTCTCACATTTTGCCCCTTCCAACAAGTTCAGGGGAAATGTTTCTACTCTGTGTGTATTATATTTCAACACCATCCCCAACAAAACCACTCAGTGCCTGATCTCCATCTCTAAACACAAAGGAAAATGTCCGTCAAGTCTTGAAAGAAATCGTGTACCTGCATTTGAAAATCCATTAGGCAAGGCGTGGAAGCCGGAGCAACCAAGAGCTGTGGAAGCAGATGAAAGGGGTGACTCATTCGCCGTGCGTTTTGAAGATGGAATATGGTCTCTAACTCAGCCACATGGGTAAAAACAGAAAAGTTTATAGACACACAGTCGTGCTTCTGTGCAGGCATTCACAGTCAGACACTGTTGGAGCAGATAAACACAGATGCATGCACATTGCCCTCTGCGACTCAGACTTACTTGTGTTGACTCCCAAAAAGCTACAGCAAAGCGCTCAAATCACTACTTGTGGGCAGGAGGAGAAGTGGGGGAGGGCACGAGGGATAATCAAACGAGAGCGAGAGAGAGCACTTGAAGGAAAACGGTAGACTGTTGTTCTTGTGCTGCTGTCCCCATCATCCAGAAAAATGAAGGCCTGTTCCTCCCTCTCCATCATCTTCACTGCGTTCTTCAATCTCCCATCTTTTAGGCAAACCCAATTACCACAACACTGCTCCAACACTACTGCAGATTGAAAGGAAAGTGGTTATTGTTTTCATGAACTGCATTTGCTGCTCTTCCCTGTCTTTGCCTCTCCTTTGGTCTGTGAAAAAAAACAGAAATTTGAGTCCCAGCTTTTTAGTGTTTGCAAGGGATGATGAGGATTGGAGATCACTCCACTTAATATCCACAAGAAGGATGGCAAATTCAAAGATACACAGTTTTTAAGTTGGTCTCATCTGGTGTTATTCTCCTCTCCAAGCCACTCAAAGCCAAATGAAATCAGTCAGTGAAAGATAAGCGAGGCTTGTAAATGACCAGAGAGAAAGAAAAGATCATAGACCTTGCATCCACTTTACTTCAGCTGAAATTGAGAAAACAGGAAAGCGTAGGTTGAGTCAATTAATATCAAAGACAGGCAAATATATGCTCCCCCACTTTTCTTTCTAAGTTGTATCTTTTTTATGTCTTTTTCCATCTTTTCAACCATTCTGATTACTTAGTGCAGGGTGTATTGCATTCATTATTTCTTCTTACTTCACTCTTGATGCTGATCTTAAAAACTAATAAACGGGTCTTTGTGCTGTTGTGATGCTAGAAACCTGCTCCACCTGCCCTTCTGGCTGTGTATTTTGAAGTAGTAGAAGATTATATTTATCTGACAGATATCCAAACATGCTCATGTATTAAAAATGCTTAGGACTGAAAAATGGGTGAAATAAGCCTTTATCAATCTGGACATATTTGCGCTCAAACCCCATACTAGGTCTGAGTTTGTATAAGCAAGTTTCATGTCAGAGGGGAGCACAGTGCAGCAAAGAAAATACGTCTGTGGCAGAGAATTATAAGGCCATGTGAGTGTAGTGAATTTTCAGACAGACGAATCAATTCACAGATTAATATTAAGATATTTGAATTAGATATTGCCCTATGTATGTAACATTTCACTCTTCTTCTGTCAGTCTCTGTAAAATACATGGCTCATGGCAAAGCAGCATGAGCTCTCAGCTGATTTCTCTGTGTAAAATTGTTTTCCTGAAGGTTTTACTTAAAAAATCAGAGAGCCTGTTTGCAGTGCTCCACTCACTCCTCTGTCTAATATGTTTAGTAATAGTATGGAGTCTTACGCTCACACACATTTTGTTATTGTTTTTGGACCTGTAATAATTATATTGGGAATTCTGATAGTTGGATGTCATGGGTTAATTAGTTAAAGAATAAAAGTTGGATTTGTAACTTTGATGTTAAAAACTCTGCTGTCGATGGCTGCAGTGATTTCCTTGCATATGTTTTTTTCTGACCCTTTTTAGTCCCACTGCCTATGAAAGAGTAACTTGCATGATTTGCTGGTAGTTTAAAAAAGTGTTGATGTTCCACTGCGTTGTATCAAATAGTTTTAGGGTTTTTTTCTGTCTCACTCTCACCGTGGCTTCACTTTATTTGCAGGAGGTTGATTATGAAGCCAATGAGTAGTTTAATTTTAGATGTATTATTCCACAGCCCTCTGTGGTCTATAGCTGTAAACTTTATCATATTACACCAACTTTGTTATTCAGTGTGTTCAGTAAGAAAAAGAGAGAGAGAGAACAAAATTCATTATTGCAGTAGTTCTTTCAGATTTCAGTGTTTTTCAAAACCTGTACAAGCAAACATCTGCCACATAATGAATGGTGTGCACTTGTTAAAATAAACTGCCTTTTATCAAGGTAGGTATCTGAATGTGTGTGAGATATGATCTTTGAATTTTCCCAAACAGTTCTATTTAACGAAGGGTATACAAAACACATCTAGAGTTGACAAAAATAGTCATTTGTATCTGAAGTTGTTGAAGTTTAATCTGTTTTCCATGACATAGTGCACTTTTTTGTTAATGAAAATGCCTGTTTAACACAAAGGGAACATGGTCAATGTGGGTTATTTTGTTGTTTCATCCATTTTTTTGTCCTTCTTGAAAGTGCTCTTTCGTTTGTTATCAAGTTCTGCCGTTATTACTTAGATTTGGTTCTGCGAATAAATAATAGGCTTGTACCAGGGCATTGATCGAAAACTGAACAATGTTCAGTATCTTCAGCAGTTTCCAGATGTTTTCCATCATTGCTAATTTCCACTTTTGATTCATGAAATTTACGTGGAGTGATACTTGTCCTCTTATTTCATGTTCTGGTTGTAACTTTTCCCTCTATGCTTAATGGGCTGCAGGATGGTCTAGTGGTAAAGTAAACAAAAACACAAAGGATACTGGCTGGACTATCTTGTCTTCATTTGGCACACTCAGTAGTAAATATGTTTGACTTAACCACATCAACCACGGACCTAGAACATCAATCATTTATCTGTTTTTGAGTAATTTTCTGATTGTACATGTCGTGACTTGCTGTAATCTATACCTCAGTGTAAATAAGGGCTGCCACAGAGACCAAGAACACCACAAGGAAAAAAGTACACATAGACTCAAAAGATGCATGATAAGGCTTAAAAATAACAGTAAAAAGTGATATTTACGGACATATTTAGGCCAATTTAACTGTCTACACAGCGTTTTCCAATGTAAATGCACATTAGCATATATTATGACCGGGTGAGCTATGCAAATAAGCTGCCTTAATTAGGGATAAGAAGTAATCTTTCCCTCTCGAGGAAGTTTTCTCCAGGCAAGTGGAGCACTTGGCTGTCAACAGGGAATTAACTAAACAAAAGCTCTGAGGAAAAGCACAAGTTTTTCCCATCTGACTAATTCCCAGTGTTTTCTTAGTTAATGGTGTCATGATTAGTGCCTCATTGGTCTCAAAGCTCCTCAGCTGAAGACTCGGGCTTTGAGCAGCTTCAAACCCTGGCTGAAACACTAAATGTGATTGGACATTTCTGGGTTGGCTAGATGGCATGTTGGATTAGTTGCTGTATTAATTATGCTCTTAGACAATCAACAGCTAAGACTAAGGCTCTGCTTTGATACTGAGCTTCATTTCTGGAGTGCAGAGAATATAAGTCCTGCTTGGATATGCACTGAAGAGAAGTATGAGTGTTACTTTATTCTTTTTTTAAATATAGTACATCCTTTGCATACCAAAGAGACACATGGAAGTTGTCAATTTACTATTATTGGTATAAGCCTTTATTTTCACACACTTTCTATAATAAGTACATGTCAACTCTCGCTGATGGTTTGTATTTTTGAGATTACACTTGTTGATTACTTGGACTTAATTTGTGATTTTATATAGCTCAACCTCAGGAAATAAAAAAAGATCTGTGGATAAAGTGACTTATCTTACTAAACATAAGTGCTAACATTTATGGTGGACTACTTTTAAAAAGTTTAATCTTTGTGGAGGTACGGTCGTTAAAGGGACTGAAAAAGTAAACTCTTAACCTCCAATTTTAAGGTCTTGGGTTGTCATAAGTGCAAAAATTGAAGACACTTCTTGAGCCTTATTGCAAAGTGGTCATTTTTGGAGATGTCTCCTGTTTTATTATCTCAGAGTTGAGAGTTAGTGCATTACTTTGTACCCAGTTGCACACATAACAGAAAAGAGCCATTGTGACAAACTTTAACTTTACGAACCATATCTGATTTGCCCACAAAACTATCTATGACAGAGAAGGGTTGGTTTGATCAGAACAGAGTGCAGCGTTAACTCAGTCTACCTGGCAGCAAGAGGCAAAGCATCTCACATCTGGTGAGTTTGCTGCTATTTTTTCTCAGTTTTCCAGGTTTTATATGAGAACTGCTCCACTGCACACTCTGTGCTGTGCTAAGATTCATTTTAGTGGTACTGAATTTTTTGTTAAAGTCTGTCAACTATTAGAAATGCACAATGCTGTTATCAGTTAGCCCAACCTCACCGTGGTTGTTGGACTGACTCACTTAATTGTAGAGAGGTGACCTGCTGTCCAACAGTGTTGTTTAGAAACACTTTGAAAAGTTTAAGCCATCACTTGGGTTTGGCTACTTTTCAGTCTGAGACGTGAGCAGCTATACAGGGAGGAAGTGTTTGATGGATTTGGCAGTACATTGTCAATCACTGGTTAGACATCATCCAGTTCTTTACAGTCAGAGTGATGGTTGTCACTCATTTGCCATGGGATTTGGTGTCACATACTGGGGGCTGGTTTGACTGCAAATGATAGAGACCCGATTTTACTATTGACAGTTGTCCACACTATTCTTATAACTTCTCTAATTTGATTAGTAGCTAGCTTTGACATTTAGTTGTGGTGCTGACAAGAAAGGATGATGATATTTAATTGTGTGACCAAACCATGCATCTGAGCAATCAACTGTTATCACTATTGCAGAGAACCCTTTGAGTTTCCACCACATTCCTTCTCCCCCACTTGATCCTGGCTCAGGCATTTCCTGGTTTGGTCACATGGTCGTTATTGATTTTCTTTTTTTTTTTTTTTTTTTTTTTTTTTTTTTTTTTTTGATGCCACTGGCTACTGTGCATCACCTGGGAATAAGGAGTTGTGGGTTTGATTTCATGGAGTTATTATAGAGACACAGGGGGGTTGGGGTAGTTTAAGGAGCCTAAAGCATACACACACACACACACACACACACACACACACACAAACACACGCACACTTACAACCCCACCTCAGCTTGGTAGGGGCCGATTGTTTCAGATGATGGATGTCACACTCTCACCCGTCAACACAGTGCCCCTGCTGCTTTTAATTGCCCAATCAGAAAGCTGGAACATTTGTTATTGTGGGGCAGTTAGGGCCAGATGGCAAACAGTACACAAACAAACACACACACACACATACTTTCAAAGAGACGCACATACAGCTCCTACCTTTCTTTAATCAGGTGAACAATAGCTTCATGATGATCAGAGTCCTGTGTGTTCTATATGCACATTGTTGACGAGGGTGCATTGCAGTTGTCACAACACGTTAAAACACTGTGACACCTGTAAGTACATTTTCTTTGTAAGAATCCACTTTAATCTCATAGGCGACAATCACAATTTAACAATTATATGTAACAGTGGGGTTGTTGTGCTGACAATAATTCATGTGAGAGCACGGCATTTCCAGATAGATTGAAAAGACAGAAGTACAGAGACAAAGAAAATTCAATCACTTCTCTTTTGACTTTACGCAGTTTTCCTCAGCGATGACTCTGTAGATCTCTCGGCACAGATCTTTCTCTTTGGAAGTCAGCAAACTTAGCCTAATCCTGTTTACACGATCAAAACATGACCTCAAATCAAAGATATACATGAAGTCCTGATGCTGTAGCTCTTTGCTTTGGGTGAAAACTGCTTTTTGAAAGAATGTGGGACGAAAGATCTCATCACAGGAACTGGCCCTGCTGAGGAACAGCCAGTGCAGTTCTGTGCCTGAACAGAAGGGGGCAGTGTGATACCAGAAAACACCACCAATTTGACACTTTACTTCATCTCTCTGTCTCTCATTTTACCCTCTGCCTCTTGATATCACTTTGTTCCTCCACATTCAGCTCCATCTCTTTCTCTCTTTTTATGCATGTCTTTCTTCACTCCTTTTATCACGCACGCACATGCTCGCACTCACACACGAATGCAGTGCAGTGCTGCGCACACACACACACACACAAACATGCACACTGACAGGGCCATGCACGTACAAGTGCAAAGTAATCTCAAGTCTGATACACCCCGCTCAATTATGAGCTACAATGCGTGTAATTAGAAAAGAATAAAATGCATTTCAGTTTTCATTAATGAATTTCATTGATTGGCTTGTCTCTTTGTTCCTTGTTTTGATGAAGTTAACTTTGAGGGGAATAAACACAACACTTCCAGCGCACAATCTTACCAGCCAAGGACGCGTATGTGTAAGTTTGTGCCGCACTGGTTGGTGTGTGTTGTCTTTGGCCGATTTGTGGTGGTGTGTCTTTTTAATCTGTCCGACTGGAGAAAATAGAACTGGGGCCCCACCACAAGGCTTACAGTCGTAACGTGGAGAGGGGGAATTAAAATCAGAAGAAAGTCGTAATAAATCATGGAATGAGATGGGGAGAAAAAAGCAAGAGACAGTGTTAAAAAAAGGAGCAAGTGGCAGAGGGAAGGCTAGAATAGATGAGGTGAGGGAGAAAGACATAATTGGTACTGTGTTTGGGGACATCTTGCAGCAACACAGTAAAATAAACCGCAAAAATATGACTTGGAATAAGGGCGATGGAACCAAATGGAGAGCACTCATGTTTATTTCTGACCGTACAGTGCTATGTGTGTGTGTGTCTGAATGCATCAAAGCCTTATTGGTGAGAGTGCATGCCAACTCTCTTCGAGTGTATGTGTGTTTTTATGCCAGTGACCGTGTCTGGATGGATGGCTGCACTTAATGCCCACACCTTTTGTCTCCATGCATTCTATGTGTATGTTTGCCACAAGTGTGTCTGCCTCCCTTTCTCTTGTGAATGTGTGTGTGTGTGTGTGTGTGTGTTCGTTGTGGAACAGAGGCTCTGTGTCAGCAGTGGTGTGCCCTCAGTGAGCCTGTCTCTAATTACAGTCTAGGGTTTCAGCGTTTCAGCCCGTCCATCTCCCTGTTTAAACCCGGCTCAGGCAGCCAGGCCCCACTGAGCCAAGGTAAACCATACAGCTAATTAGACAGAGCAGCTTCCATCTCTGTACCAACAGGGGAGGTGGGCTGGACAAGGGAGGGGCATGAATGGAGGGAGGAAAAGTGGAGAAGGAAGGAAAGAAGACAAGCAGGAGGAGATGATGTTGACAGAAAGATATCAGGATGTTTGGGACAAGGGGCTAAAAAAGCTAAATTACATGTGTCTCCTAAAAGATTTCAAACATCCTAAGTAAAATTAGATTAAAAACACCTCATCTACTACTAACTTCTTCCTGTTTCCATTTGCACGTGTTCACTTGTGTGGGAGTGTGTGTGGGGGGTGGGCTTGCAGGGGGTGAGGCTGTTTTTTTTTGAGGTGGTACAATGTTGGTCTAAAGGTGTTTTGACACCCTCCAGCGCGTTTTTGAACTCAGTAGTAATTTGCATATTGTAAACAAATGTAAACGGGGGGGAGAAGGTCATTGGTCAACCTGGGGCAAGCTTATCTGCATAATTGGCTCCGGTGGTTCAAATTATAGCCTGCTGCTGCTCTGCTGAGAGAGGGAAACGAAGGGGGGAGAAAAAAGGAGGGGTGCAATTATGGTCATATGAAAAAAAATTGTCCTTTTCTTTTTTTTTCTTCCTTTTCTGCAGCCTTTTGCTTCTCCTCCCCGTTTTATTCTGACCAATGAGAGCGCCCCATGCTGCCCGACAGCAATCAGAAATTCATCTCGATCCACGACAGCTAAACCCCACCCCCCTCGCAGGGAGTGGGAAGTGAGGGAGACAGGGAAACGAATGAATGAGAGAGAAAGATAGAAAAGAAGGACAGAATGAAACAGAGGGAGCAAAAGCAGGAGATGGCATCTAGACTCGCCAATCTGGGCGGTACAAAATGTGAGAGGGGAGGCCGTGGGGAGGGCGAGGATGGGAGAGTAAGGGTGAGAGGCAGACATTGGCTCTGGAGAAGGAGCTAAAATGAGAAGAGGACGGAGAGAGCGGAGAAATGGAGGGGAAAATAAGATGCTACTGCAGTCAGAGATAGGGTGACAGATCTGTTCTCCCAGCACCAAACACCATTTTCTCCTGCCTGTCCTGTCCTGAGTGGAAAAAAAGCCACATTTGCAGATTCTCCCATATCACTGAAATACTGGAAATCATGTGTTTGCTTCTGTGTGTGTGTGTGGTTGTGTGTGTGCGAGTGTGTGTGTGCAAGGAGAGGTTGGATAAGGGCACAGTAAATAAATCATGGGGGGCTCATTGGAAGAAGGTCACCGGCTGGACCTTGCCTGCACACATACACACACACACACGCACGCACTCACATCCATGCGTGCTGACAGGCCCCTGCCCCTCATTTCGGGGTGCTCTGGGTGATTCTCCCAGTGTAATGGCTTCTACCCCATTTCCAGTCTCCTGTCTGAAAGAAATCACACACAGACCCTCCAACGGTAGCTCACACACTGACACACACACACACCTGGCCAGTCGGGCATTGGGGAAAGGGAACGGATGGAAACAGTCGGGTAAATACGTTCTTTTGTAGATATTTGGTGTTTGTCTGCGTCCGCATGCCGTATGTACCATAAAGCCTTATCTCTTATTATTTTTTCACCCTGTATTGTCCACAGTGCTGTATATTTTCAGACTTAGCTGTGTGCTTTTGTTAGTTTCTGGTTGTAAACACGCTCTCATTCTCATGTTTGTTTGAAGAGGCCCCTGCTTGAGTTTGGCCATCTTGAGTGTTGGTCTTGTTTCTTCGCAGAGCGCTGCTTTGTCATGGAAAGAGACTGTAAAAGTGTGCACAGGTACACTGCAGAGAGCTGCAGTCAGATTTAATGCAGTGAACAGTAAGGTGAGTTGTGCTGTCAATCGGGGCTGTTGCAGAACCAGTTAGATGGATTTTTCAGCAGTTACTTGTCACACGTAAGAGGCTCGACGTGGAGGAAAGTTGACACCTTGAGGGATTTAAAATGGCTGTGGTGACTTATTGAAAACTCTCATGGTCCATTGAGTTGATTTATTCATGT
Source organism: Thalassoma bifasciatum (assembly GCA_008086565.1). NCBI lineage: Eukaryota > Metazoa > Chordata > Actinopteri > Labriformes > Labridae > Thalassoma > Thalassoma bifasciatum. The sequence goes on along the minus strand of RPOG01000047.1, from coordinate 828,362 downwards.
ATACTGGTCATGTCCTGTAAGCTACAGAGATATTGTTCAACCTTTCCAGAAGCTGGATGTCAAAACATATTTTTTCGTTCTGGCAGCTTCTGTCAAATAAATATACACAAGGTAATTAATCTAAAATAAAACAATTAGACCAAAAAAAGGTCATGGTTAGCAGTTTCTGGGACTGGTTGAGGCCTACAATGCAGGAAACCTTAACTATAAAATCCTGGCTGAGTGAAAGCAGTGTTAATGGTTAATTATTTGTTAAAACTTGTGTTTTAATATGTGCTAATGTGTTGTGAGACAGAGAGCAGCTGCAAAAAAGAGAAATGCTGCACAGAAGCGACAGAGATGCATATATCTGTCTGAATTTCTATCTGTCTGCAGTGGGCGGCGAGTGGGAGGGTCTATCAATCATTCCCAATCATTTATATTCAGCGGCTCATATCACTTGAGCACGATTGGGGCTGAGAGAGAGTCAGCTCATTTGCATAGCGAAGAGTAACTGTTGAAAAGCTGTCAGGGCAAACAAAATATATGGCTGTATTGATGTATACATTTGGTGTTTTTTGTTCAGTGTGAGGAGCTGAGGATAAATGTGCGTATGCCGTTTGCGTGTGTGGTGACAGATGCAATCTCAGCGCGGCGCATGAAAAAAGGCCTCTCTGACAACTTGTGCATTGCTTTTGTTGCATTTCTTAGTTGCTTTACAGCTGCCTTCCAATGCCACAGCCACAGTTCTTTATTGTGATGTTCGAAAGCTTTCATATCAGACATCTCAAATGAAAATATGCATAAAGGAATAGTTCTGTTTTATTTTTTGGGGGGGGGGGGTTATTGTTGAACCACTTGAAAACAAATAAATAAAATTTGTGTTGAAAATTCTCAAAAGTTATAAACTAAATGCAATTAATTTCTCTGTGAATATATACTTGAGTAATTTTGAAATGCTTTGCACTTCTGAAATATTTGATTTATATTTTGGGGTCCTTTCAATAGTTTTATAATTTAACACTAAAGTTAGTGATTTGGTTTGGAAATTGGAATGAGTTAAATCATACAAACATACAAACATACCAAAAAGACCAAACACTGACAACGAATGACTTTTTGTGTCATTAGTTGAAACAAAATTAAATGATGATGTTTCAGTTTTAAATAATTTCACAAAATATTTTGCTTTATTGTTTACTGCTGTTTAAATCAAAAGGCTTCACTCACAAGTTGTCGATCAAAAAATCAGGTGCAATGTATCAGTTCATCATTTTGAAGTTTGAATGTTAAATAATGATAAAAGAATACTCACCAGGTGTCTTACAACTTGAAATGACAATTGCTCAGTCTATTCTCAAAGTGATGAATATTTCAATTTAGGCTGGGATGAACAAATGTGAATACTTTCTGCACAAAATGTATTTAAAAGTAACTGCCTCAAAAAATTGCACATTATTTCCCAGGACAAGTGCCAGTTCACAGATCATTTGTAAAGCATAAAATTTTGTGTTCTTTCTAAATGATAAAGTTCAGTCTCTCTTTGAACAAGAGTGAGACTCCATTTCCAGGAGGAAAGATGAGAGAAAAGTTCCTCATTTTGTGATTTTTCACTCTTTATTCTTTACACATTACAAAAAAAACTAGCTCTACAGAGGTCATCTGTTATCCAGTTTGTAAAATGGCTTTTTCCCAGTTTCTACAATCTCCTTGAAACTAGTGTAACAAAAAAATGTGGTCATTTTACACCTTCCCTGTGTCTTCATTTTACTCGTCCCTCACTCGGTCCTTCATTTCTGTCCATTTCTCTCTGACTCCCACAGTGTGCGACCTTGTGTTCCTTCAGTGTGAGTGTGTGGAAATTGGGCACACCTAACTGCAGGGGCTTAAGTATAATCATGTATTTAGCTGCAGAAATGTACTGACGCACTGTTCCTCCCTGGAAAAAGAGAACTCCCAGCATTAATTGAGGGATATTACTGTTGAGATCAATTTCCATGTTTCTGACAGTGATATTCATTCCCTCAGACCTGAACAAATATTTATGTCTGGGTGAAAAAAAAGGAGAAAATGACAGTGTGAGGGGGAAAAAAATCAATATGAAAATTACTCCATCAACTCAAACAGTAAGTAGAATACCTGACAATGATAAAGATGTTCATTTGTATTTAAAACACTGCAAATTTAGGACTTAAGCATAATTTGTTGAATCTATATCGTGTTATAATCATTAAAAACATTATAATGCAAATAGCAATATTTGATGGGAGTACATGTTGGATCAGCTCTTTAAATCTAAAAATTCTAAAATTTCTACATAACTTTTTTGATCATTTGTGAAAATTCAGTGCTGCCCATTTGCATGTTTCCCTTTAGATTTGTCCAAAGGTAATCCCACCAATAGGGGCCAGTGTGTAACCAAGTATAGGGCCTCTGTGAGACCGCTGCTCATTGGTGGAAGAAAGAGACAGGCAGGGGGGAGCAGGTGGGGAGCACAGCGAGGGGAGGGGGGCTATTGTTGGAGGGGTTATTGTGAAATAGGAAACGGCAAACAAGGCGGTCTTTAACTCTGCTTATAGAATATGTTAAAGTGATGTCTGTGATGCGCCGTGTGAATTATTTGCCTTATCATAAAGTGCATTTATGACGCCCGGCCATAAATATGCATCAGTACGAGTGTTTTCAAAATTGAACCTCTCCCCTCTCTTATTCTCCTTCTCCCCCCTCTCCACCCTCCCTCCTTCTTTTTGCTTCGTGCTAACAACACAAAAACAACATTTTTAAAATGCAACTCACCAGTGGATGTTTTGGAAACATTTCCTATTCCCTCCCCTCTTCTCTCTCTCTCTTCCTTTCTGTCTCTCTCTCACTCACTCTCTCCCTCTACTTCTTCTCTCTCTCTCTCTCTCTCTCTCTCTCTCTCTCCCTCTCTCTCTCTCTTTTCTGTCAAAGCTGCTTATTGTATTATAATATGGGACGATTTAAAAATGTTTTGAAGTCACAAAGTAATTAGAAAATTCCAGGAATTGCTACGATTGGTACTTATAATGGAGGTACTACAAGAACACACATTAACTGCTCTCTTGCTCACCCTCTCTCATTCTCTCTCTCTCTTTCTCTCTCCCCCTCTCTCTCTCTTTCTGTCTCATCTTCATCATCAAAATCCTGTTTCTAATTTCTATGGATTTCCTGCCAAGAGCAGCCCCGACGATGACCCCCTTAACTCGGACATATAATGTTCTTAATATCCAGATTAAAATTTTTTCTTTAAGCCCTTTTCTACAACATGTGAAATTATTTCTGCAATCAACCACAAAGCCAACCCCGCCCACACCCCCTGTCCTTCCTCTCCCCCCTCGATTACAACCTGGCCTCAAACAAACACAAGTTGTTACGCAGATGCTCTGAATGCACCCAGTACTACCCACCGAAGCAGCTTTAACACACACATACATACACTCACACACTTACACACACACACCTCCCCCTACTCTTGTCTCTTTGCAATTACTAAGTGAAAGACTGCAATAAAGGTGGCGCTGTACCAGGAGGGCAGTTAATGAAAGAAAGGATTATGGGTAAAGGCAGCATCAAGGGGAGATTAGGAAGGGACGACCAAGCTCACTGAGACAAAAGATCCTTCTGACAAGAGCTGCTTAGAGCACACATATCTCTAAACACTCACACAGGAACACAGTTGACAAAATGTACGTTTATGTATTTGCATCCAAAGAAATAGTTCCATAAAATACTTGAAAACTGACAATAATTCATAAAAATCCAAAGAAACCCAACTTTTTAGCACCAGGCCAGATGTGCAGAGATTACATGTGACTCTTCTTTTGGGTGGGTGGATTGCTCTCTTATGGTAAACTATAGTTCCAGTGACACATAGCTGCATACAGATCCAACAGTAAAGGATTTAGTCAAGATGTTGTCACATAATCCCTGTGAGCTTGGAATTAGGAGACCCCCCATCCTACCCGTCAAGTTCAGAGGGGGTCTTGAGATACCAAGCGTTAAAGTTTGCACATTAAGAGCAGTATACAGTTGAACGCAATTTTACACATTTGTTATTTTAGTACATTATTCTATGTCAATATGAGAAAATATCTCTGAAGTTGTTGTGATAGCACTTAACTAAAAGCTTGCATCATCTCAACTACAAAATATATTTCAACTTGAAATGTAACTTCCAAATAAATCAGTAATGCATGTTCACATAACAATCACCTTAGCCCCTCCCAGCTGTTTGGTAAAGCTATAGCTTTCAAGTTATACCCAGAACACCTTTGTGAAGTGAAACCCAACAGTTACAACATAAGTGAGGAGGGCACGCAGTGGATATGAGACCCTGCTGTGCATTGTGTGACACAGTCCACCATCCCAACAGTACTCAAACATCAAAACTATAACTGAACTCGACGGAAAAACTTTGTTGAGATGAAAGGGATCACTTATTGAAAAAAAAGGCACCTGAAGAAGTTAGGTCACCCAACAAATATGATTTGAATGAATGAAAAGAACAGGTTGATACAACAGGAAAGTTTAGTTTAGTTGAAATAGTTTAATTATTTGGGACAACCTGGAGAAGTTAACTAATAAGTCTGAATCAACCAAACGTTGGTGAGGGTTGACACAAGACATCTTATTAAATCAAGAAAACTTCTGTTGTTCGAGCAACATATTTTCTTTTCATAACCTAACATCAAATTTTAAGGCACCACTTTAAATGATGCCTTTTCTTTGAAACAACGAGTTACATTTAACCGTATAGTCATAGATGGGACAGTTATAGTGAAAAGGAAGAAGAAGAAAAAGAAGAAGAAGTTTATTACTCATGTCCACTGCCTTCTGAAAGTGTGCATTGGACAACGGTTAAAGAATACCGACACAAATCTATTTCTTTTTTTAAGCAACACAGAAATATGTAATACAGTCAAAGTTGTATCATTTTAGCTACAGAGTTAAGACAACAGATGTGTCTTTAGTGAGTTTTCCCAGTTTCCTGCTCACTGGATGAAACCTTTAGCTGTCCACTAGTCCGCCCCGCCACTAGACAGGCATACGGTCTCTTTAAGTAAAGTGATAAGCACTTCGGCCTCGATGCTGAACAGGGAGCAAATTGAAAGTGAAGATTGCCTTCCCATAGACTTTATCTTTTCCCACTAAAACAGGGAGCGGGCGGCTACGACTACACCTATTGATTTTGCAATTTCAGCAAATTAAGAAGGAGACAGCCGGGCCTATTAGAGAGCTGTCTGTGGCTTGGACTAGCAAGGCCACTGTGGTCTGTGATGGCGATGCTGAAAGAGAGAGAGAATCAAAGAATGTGTATCCACTTTGGACGGTTGTCTAATTATGTTACCAGTAGGATGTGTATAAATAAGTATATGCCACTCATCTCTTGATTTCATGGTATATAATATGTCGCCAGCAGCTGCCACAGCAGTCAGGCTGAAGCATATTGCTGTGATGTATAAATGTAACACAGGGCAATCAGGATGTATGAATTACGAGGCATGTGGCCAGCCTTGGATTTCAGTAATAAAAGAAGCTAAAGGCCAATCTGTACTGCTCTAATATCCACAGTAATATCAGCTGCAATATGAAGAGTAATGAGAGGAATAAAAATTTCTATAAGGGCTAGAGAAAGAGGCACAATTCAATTATATACATCAAAGAAATCCAGGTTCTCTTAATGGGCTGTTGGTTTGCACATATATATTTGTAAATCTATGAGCTCGTTGGTGCATTGTGAGTATTTTAGCTCTAATGTTACTGCTCAGCTTGGCTTGAATGCAACAAGAGGGGAGAAAAAAACATTTTTTTCACTAACACATGCAGCCTTTTTTCCTTAGGAAGCAGCCACCCAAGTGCACTAATCCGTGATATACATTTATTGACAGGAGGTGAATTTTTCTCAATTTTTCAATCTGATTGTGTTATCAGCCTATATGACTTCCATATTGGAGTTTTAATATGGGAAATTCAATAGGAGTAGTGATGGATGATTTCACTAGTAAAGGGTGCACATTCTTCATACTGATGGCTTTTTGGGTCCTCTTAAAATGATGAAATATGAGGTTTTTTTATTGATCATTAGTCTCAGGACTGCACCTGCTTCACCAATTTGTTCCCAATCAAAATTGGCATTAAGATTCATATTTGGCATCACAGCAACAAAATTTTCCCATTATTCATTTGATAACGAGCGGGAATTACAAAGACAAAGAGCAATACAAGACATCCAATTTGTTCAATTTCCTCTATTGTGATTATTTTTTAATGTTTTTTTTCCCTCCCATCTGTTTTACATTGAATTTTAATCTGCTGCCCTCAGGCTTTAGGTTAGTATAGAAAAAAAGAAATGAAAATCTTGACCACTTTGCTTACTGAAGGTGCAAAATGGTTTTTGCAATCCACCTTGGGATATAGAATAGGCTAATTGGACAGTGTGTGAATTAATTCCTATTTTCAGTGCCATCTAGGTGCTTACTGTGAATAGACCAGTCATGTAACATGGGAGAGTGTGCGGAAAAAATGTCAAAGAGTAAGCGAGGGAAGTGAGGATGCTCTTCTGGCAACTCTACACGGGAATCAGAAGCTAATTCATTGATTGCCCCTTGAAAGAGACGGCTGCTAATTGTTAGGTAATTAACATGGCAAGCTGTAATTATGTTCGCCTAAGGACCCGATTAGTGTTTCTGCATGTCTTATAGGCGCAGAGGGGCTGTATCTGTGTGTGCGTGTGTCTAAGCCTATCTGTTGGCTCGAGGACAGATGGCACATTGTCAAAAGCTGACATGTTTTGTTTTCCCTTGTGTGTGTGTGTGTGTGTGTGTGTGTGTGTTTGAAGAGAGAGAGGAAGAGAGAGAGAGGGAGCCATGAACAGAGAGGGGATGCGCCAAGGGACTTGTCCTTTTGTTTCAGGATTGTTAATCAAGTGCTAATTGAGTGTAATTATTTACATCATCACACAGAGCGAATGGAGATGTCAAGTGGCAGAGGCACAAAGACAGTTGGTGGGAGGCTGGCAGCTGAGTGCTACAATCTGTTGATGCCTGCATGCTCACAAGCCTCTGGCAGCTGAAAAGGAACAATTAGCAACAAGCTGAACTCTTAGCACCAACACTGTACGCGGAATTATTCACTCGCGCACAGCATCCAATTAATAATCCTTTTTTTCCAAATACAGCGTCAAGAAAATACATGAATAAAAAATTAAACAATGTCTTTATGTTTATGCAAAGCGGGAGAAGAAGGGAGAGTGGAGAGTAGATGAAGAGAAGAAGAAGAGGTGAGATGGAGAGTGACATTGATCAGTCAGGAGGGGAATGAGATGAGGCAGTATCTACTGTGTTAACACCTACTGCTAATCATCATGACAGAGTTTAGACTTGTCCTAGAAAAACACTCACACATACACACACACATACACACACACACACACATACACATAGACATATTCAGGGGGGACATGTCCATTTTTTCACACGCACACACCCACAGACACTCATGCACACATCCTGTATGAGATTACTCTTAGTTTAGTCACAGTGTCATAGGGTTTGGCACCGAATTTTGTACTTTTATAGGTACTGACTAAATTTAGTCAGTAGCACCAAGCACCAACTCACATAAAATCAAATGGTACCATGTTTCAGTACCTAAACACATCCTTGTGACTGTGAGGGAGTGAAAGAATAGGTGATCTTCCAATGCTGGACATGGGCATGGAGTACGAGGAGCTGAGTTTTAATTTGTGCACTATTGAGAAAAAATCTGGGTAGTTGCTGTTGATTTATTAAGTTGTCATGAATTTTAGTTGAGGGTTTTCATCAAGGCTGGGCAATTAAGAGCAAATAAGGTTAAATTGCAAAATGTCCTGCTGTAATATTCTAATAGCACACAGTGCAACATTTCTTTTACCTTAAATGTGTCAGAATACCAGATACAGTTAATTTGTAGTGGATGTTTTGTGCTCTACAACCCTTAACTCAACCCTGCTCAACCAAAGGGAAAATTTGTTGAAAACGACCTTTATAAGTGAAACAATCTAAACGGTGGCAAAAAGTGGCAAATGCAGCAAGAAGTCGCAGTATTTATGAGTTTAAGGTGGCAAAATGGTTAAAAAGCAAGAAAAATTGTCAAGAAAAATAGGAGAAAAGTAACTAAAATGGGCAAAAAGCAGCAATGAGAAGAAAAAAAAGTCATGAATTGTGGTCATGCCATAAGTAATGTCAATGCTCTTTTTCCACAAATGTTGTTTTTGTTTAAGACCTCATAAGATGGGGAACTTTAAAATAATCGTACAATAGATTACAATTACAATATAGGGAAATATAATTGCAATTAGAGTAGTTTTGCAAATCGTTCAGCCTTAGTGTTTATTTTGAAGACATTTGCAAAACAACGGTGATGTTGAATGTTGTTTCAATACATTTGTTAAAGTTTCTACACTGAGAAATAAATATTTTAAATTGAAATATTTTGGGATTTTATTGGTAAATAATTTAATGTTTACTATCACATAAACACACACAAAAGTACCAGAAAATGGCTCTGTTGAGTACTGGTACTGATTCCCAGGTACCTGGCATTGGTACTGTATTGGTTCAAATGTGAAAGGTACCATCCTTATCACTGTTACTCAATGTACAGTATTCCGATTTATTTTCTTACTTTTTGTTTCTAGGCTTACACAGTCTCAGGCATGTAAGACAAGTTTGAATCTTAAAATAGCCTCACCCTGCTAACATCCTTTATATCTTCATCAGAAAATCACTGAACTCTATATCAAATTTGGCCGTGGCTGGACTTCTCCTTATCTTTTTGTGAAGACAAATGAACGGCAATGAATCTTGATCATTTTCCACCCCTGTCTGCACATAAACACCTTAAAGGCTGCAGAAGGCAGGGCCTCTGTTGGTTCAATGATTGCATGAAGCATGAAGAACAGGGAAATTTGAATAGTCACAACCCCTGGTAACAAAGACAAAGTGTGCCCCGATACAGGAGAACGAATGTCACTTAAATACGACTTAACAAAAGGTCACTTAACAACCAGCTGGAATAATGCAAAACCCAAGGGTATCAACAGACACACATCAAGCTGTGATTTCTGAAAATAGTGTTTATTTTGAAGAATCACAACCAACTAGCCGTGACATATTGCAGTTTTTAGACTTTAAATGTATTAAGAAGGAGCCAGCCTATATCGATGTTGTAAATCAATATTCTTGAGGAGACAAACTAAAGCTGCAGTATCAAGTGTTCCTCTCAAAACCTAAACATTTTAACTCACTGAATATTAGTCTCAAAGGGAAACTGTTGTATAAATAGCTTTCAAATGTGAAAGTTTTGTGACAATTAAAAGTTTCCATTACTGTAAAAGAGCATAAGAGTCTATTTAAAGGCAAATTGAAGCCTGAGATGACAATCCACCTTTCTGGGACTCATCTTGATCACTTGATGTTTTACTGACGAGACAAAACACAACCATATTTAGCTTTTCTCCCTAATTTGCATGCAGTTTATAACTTATTTTTCCCAGGGATGCTAATGTTTTGTAATTTCAAAGGTCAGTGCTAGATTACAGACTTAAAAAAAAGGAAATACTTTGCTAAAGTGCACAATCGTTTGACCAAATGCTGCAGCCTGCCGTCTGCTGACAGGCCTGTGATCAAGACTGAATAGTGAGCAGCGAGAGCAAATAAGGACTACTCCATATTCAGTATGTGTGCCTCTGTGCCTGCATGCGTCAGACTGCATGTGCGTGGAAGTGCTTAACTGTGTGTGTGTGTGTGTGTGTGTGTGTGTGTGTAAGAGAGCTTAAGTGTGTGTTTGTGGGTGTGCAAGTGTGCAGAGGGGGTTAAGCAGTGGGGTATTCTCGCCTCTGGTCAGAGGTGGAATTAATTTTAGCTGGCAGTCCCACGCTGCGGTCATTTGGTTTAAAGGGAGGTGTTATTATCCTGATTTGGCCGTAACGGCTGGGGATTGGATCCCCAACTGGCAGTTCGACACTCTCCTTTAAAGACAAAGGGGCTGGAGACTGCATGTTTTCTTATGACTGAGGGATGAATAAAAGAGTGGAAAACCAGTGAGACAGGACCGACGATGTTTGGGAAAGATAGTAAAACAACTGGACAGATTTCTGCATCCAGCAAAACTTTATCGCTCTGTATTTAAATGTCTGTAAATTCTTTTATTTTGTGTCATGATTTGGAAATCGGAAGGACATTAAAATGTTGTGGTCTGGCAGAAAGCTTGATGGAAGAAGTAACTGGTATTTATAATTAGCAGATCTTCTGTTTTTCAGTACATTGCAGATGACACTGCAGGAGTAATTACGGATTAATGAAAAACATGGTACATCAATAGTTTCAATCAGATACTGAACAAATTGTGATTAATTGTGTGTATGTAGGTCATAAAATGTTAAATAAAGAGTTGCAGAGTTTGAATTGTTCACACATACAGGGATATCACAGCTTTATAAACGCACAGCCAGTTCACTTACTCTAATCAGAGATAAGGGTGATAAAGTAATTGTATTGTTTATTCTTCAGAATGAGTCTTAAGCCGTATTTCATTAAAGCAAAGATCTATCTCATGACAGAAATACCCAAATGACCGCATACCCCATTTTAAATACCAGCCATCTGCCAAGGAAGGCCTTTTCACTGGCCCAATCATTTGCATAACCAAAAGATGATTATTTTTCCCCTTATGAAAGTTGAAATGACTGAATAATTATAATGTAGTGGATTAGAATGAGGAAAAAACATGCCTTGATGTCAGAGAAGATTGCTGAGTAGTCACTATAATCGCTGCTTAGGTTTTTAATCAGAGTGAAATATGGGCCATAAATTATTGCTTTTCATGCAAACTTGTGTTTTTGCACCGGTGCATCACAAATCTAATTTTTCAGCATTTTTAAGAGGCTTAAAAGACAGTTATTTTTGCTCAGGAACTCTGAATTAAAAGTCAGTCTGGTATACTTTCACTCATGGGGATTATGCTCCATACTGTAAGGTTTTTCTCAGAATTACATTATAAACTCAAAATAACCTGCCCTCGCTGCAGTGTTTCATACAAGCCAGCCGGCTGAGAAACAAACATAAAATACACGACATGGACCTCTGACTCGCAGCTCACATTGTGTAATACCTGGAAACCTTCATCTTCATGTCCTAAAGGAGCACGCTTTCCTACACTCAACATGTTGCATCACTCTGAATCCACAACTCATAAAAGTACGTGCTGTTTAATCTTACAGCTGATGTACAACATGGTTGTTTGTAGAGAAGAACTCATACATTTATTTAGAATCCCTTTCAGCCAGAAGGTGAAAGATAGTTTTAATATTACAAAACACCTCTGGATTCAGCTGCTAAGATAAGATGCTCTGAGCCTGCAAAAGAAAACGGCACACAGATATACAATGGGTTTATCTATGAGCTTCATTCTTGCAGTGCACAAACTAAACACAGCAAAGTCTATGATGCCCATGCACCCCTCATCCTTAACAAAGCAGCAAAGCCAATCCATTGTGCCAGATCCATCTGTAACAAATTCATACATCCATATCGACACACTAGGAAACAAGGTACCACAGGAGCGAGGGATAGAGGGATGGACGCAGTTATGGACGCGGTGATGGAGGGATCTACTTCTCCTTCCCTCTCTGTTTCATTGGGGGTATTAGCAATCAGAGTACTCCTTCTAGTCTTTACAGCTGCAAATTGCTTTGCCACCTCTTCCCCCAGCAGTCTGTCCTGCCAAATCCGCCCATGATGTATCATTATCACAACTTTGGGGGAAATCCATAGAATCAATAGGTTTGTCAGGGAAACTCACGCCTGGGATTGCTTACATGCTGTGAGGCTTGATCATGCACTAGTCAGGCCTATCCTGCCAGAGGCAATGAAAAAAAGACAACACACACAGAGGTATGTGAAGGATGTACATAAAGGTATATGGATGGGTTATGCCTTTATGTACATCCCATAGTTAGTCATTGTTGCTGTTTATTATTTATAGTTTAGGATTGTGTACAGCACTTTAGCCAACATTGTTGCATTTTAAAGTGCTTAACAAATAAAGCTGAGTTGAGAGTTCAGTTGAGGTTAACACAAATAAATACTTACATATAATCATGCATAGATTCAGACGAATAAATACCAGGAATAAGAAGCAAAAGGCTCAGGTACTATCTGTCTGAAAATCTGTAAATCCATGTATATCCATGTATGTGTCTGTCTGTTAGTCTATACATGTGCCTCTGTCTGTCCTGTCCACCCTTATCTTCGTCTATCTGTCTGTGTTGTACTTCATTAGTCGCGCTGGTCAGCAGAAGCCGGACGGACGTCTCTTCCCATGTAATTACTGTCCGGTAAACAGGTCAGAGGGGTAGAGTCCAGCCACAGCTGCTGCAGCTTTCAGCCACTCACACACATAGACACACATGGGTGCGCACACACACATGCACACCCACACACACACATTGGCTGTGGGTCCAGAGCTTTCAGAGTGGTATTGATTGGTTGGGCTGTGACATCTCCTAAGCCATGTCACCCCTGTGAAAGAAGCCTCCAAATTGACCAATAATAAAGTGGTGGAAGTTGTAGTGGCACTCTCCTGGGAGCTGTCCGTGTGGACTGTGTCACTTCATGTGTATGTGTGTGTGGAGGTTAGTGTCACATGTGTCTGTGTATGTATATGATTGTGTGTGAATAAGATATATGTAGGAGTCTTCTCATAAAGCCATTTTTATACTTCTTATCTATAGCATTAGAAATAATGCTACAACTTGTTGTCCTTCATGAACAGACATAATGTGACGTGTGCATTATGTTTTCTCTTACATTAAAATGAAATTAGAAAGACATAAAATGAATCCACAGAATTTTAGACAAATCATAATGTGGACTATTTTTTTCTCTAATTTCTTGTAGCTCTTGTAATGGAGCATTAATATGAAAGACAGATGATCAAGGAGACACTGGAAGAGTCATGGAGCTATAATTATGGGTATAGACCCTATACTTCTAGTGCCTCATATAATTTATGCACGTACATGGAATAAAGCATGTTGCCTTTTGGTCCTTAATTTAACCATTCATTCTAAACATGTCTTGGTTATTGCACTTGCAAGTCCCTTAGGGGCTACAGCAGCATACAGTACACTTTATGCAAATATGCTTGGCTACACGCAGCCCAGATGAATGTGGGCTGATTAAAAGCATATGTGAACAAAATGCACATTTGAACTTGAATGTATATAAAATTGAGCCTTAATGATTGTATGGCATATGTATTTCAGCCCTCATTATCCACCATGGGAGAAACGGCAGGCTTGTTATTTAGAGTTTCCCACTTGACACTTGACCTTTTGCATTTGCATTCCTTGTATAACTAAGTTTTCAAATGAACAGTGTTTTATGGAAATAAAAGTATGAATTAGAAGCCCTTGGTCTGACTGTCAGAAAGGACATTGAGATAAGGGAGCTGCCTCCAAAATATATTTTTTGGATTTTATATTAAGTCAGTGGAGCACATCATATATTACTTCTATGTTCAAATCAAATCTTTAAGTACCAAGAACCTTCTTGAAGATATAGAAAGAGTGGGACAAACTTATAAAACCTAACCCCACAGAAGATTTCCTGATATGTATACATTTAAGGATAAGTGATAAAACATAACTGGCAAATTGTACAACATATTTTTACCCATGAATACAAACAATTCACTTTGGGTGAAGCAGAGATGGGGATGGGTACAGAATTCTGTATTTCTAAAGGTACTGATGGAATTCTGTCCGTACTACTGAGTACCGATTCATGTAAAATCAAACAGAAAAAAAATCATATTGTTTTGCTGACAATAAGAAAAATGAACAAAAATTAAGTTACAAAAAATACTTTAGTTACATCTGTTGCATCGGCTTAAGAAAACTCAGGGCACTCTTGAGTTCTACTACAGTATGAAAGCATCCATTTTTAATGGTTGGACAATGCAGCCGCTTAACACTGATGACATCTGTAATGTGAGCCAATATCATCCTACTGTTTACATATTCTCACTGAAATACTTGAACATACTCTCTGATAGAGCCCCTTCATTTACCCAGTCATACATCTTCACTTTAAAGAGACACATCAACCTTTATACAAAAACAAGGATGTGTGTGTGTGTGTGAGACTCTCACTGTGTCTGTGTGTGCGCAGACACTTTCCAACACCAACCTCATTATGATGCTGCTTTATGCACAAAGACTGTGGGGTCACATTGATTTGACTCCCTGGAGTATTAGCATGGGATTACAGCAGTCAACAGGCCTTCATTGATGTGTGTGTATGTGTGTGTGTGTCTTTGTGTGTGTGCGTGTCAGTGAAAGAGAGTGAGTGAGTAAGAGAGATGAGAGAGATGAACCAAGGGTAATTAGTCCATAGAATAGTCCGACATGCTGCGTCTCTGCCATGGAGAGTGTGTGTTTCTGCTTGTGCCACTGTGTGAGTGAGAGGGCGAGTGTATTTGTGCGCCCTCATTAATTCTTTGTACTAATACAAGCAGCACCCTGCTTGAAGTGTTAGACTCTTTGAGAGCTTCTCATCTTTATGATTTAACACTTTGATCTGAGAGTTGGATTGTGTGTGGGCGAGGTGGGGGGGGGTGATGTTAGTTAATGTCAGTGCCTTTGTGTGTCCCTTTGTATTAACTTGTGTGAGTATGTGTTCAGCAACTGGGAATATGTCTTCACCTGTGCGTTGGTGTGTAACCATTAAAAACATATCCAACATTCACAATCAGTGCATCCTCTGCGTGCGTGTGTGTGTGTGTGCATGTGTGCATAATGACAGCCATTTCAAACACTTGGTGGATTACTCATCATCACCATTTGCATAACTTTGAAGTATTCATAGCATTAGTGAGGCAATTACAATAATTAACATGGGAATCCATGTCAATGGGCCACAGGCACCAGGCAAGTGCAATTACAGCTATGCTAATTAGGGTTTGATTAAGCTTTTAAAGAACAATCGGCTTATTTAACTGAACATATTCAAGAGGCTGTAGAGACATTGAACACTCCCCCTCATGCTCACCCACACACACACTCCTGCCTGGAGTACTCTTACACACCCGCTGGATACTTTGAAACATGCACACCCACACTGATATGCATATGCGCACAGAGACACACACATGCTTACATAAATATGGAGAAGCACCAGGTGTGCAAGGTGGTGGATGCACGCAAGACTTCCTGTCCCTGCTCTATCTACACACACAAACACACACACATGCAAACACACATAGAAACCCATGCCCCTATGCACACACATGACTGCACACTCACTGCCCCTCCGCCCCCTCCCACCTCCTTCTTTTGTTTTGTCCGCCAGTCTTTCTTTCCAGACAAGAAGACAGGATGTTTTTTTTTTCATTGAACAAGAACAATTTGCTGTCTGATGTTGGAAGCCTCATTGTAGTGACGGGGCCTAAATTAAAGTGTGGGCTTATTAAAGCCGATGTATGTGTGTGTGTGAGTGTGTGTGTGTGCGTGCGCATGTGCTCCTGACACTGATCCGCCCAATAAACTCACTGTCCGTGACTAAGAGTGCGCTCGCAGCAAGACAGACACAATTGCCTGTTAAGTCAGTGTTGCTTTTATTGGGCCTCCCTGAACAATGCCTTGATGTGTGTCACGGCTCAAACCAACATGGAGACATGTCGAGATTATTTTAATGAATTGAGGTGCTCTCCTCTTTGCTGGGAGGACATTTTCTGATCTGTAATCAATGCACACCTTTTGCACCTTACAAATATGTTTCATTTTGCAAGCCCTTAAAATATCTCTATTTTCCTCCAAATTGGATTTTTCACAGCTGGGTGAAATAGTGTTCTCACATCATTTTTTGGGCTTGTTTTGACTTGAATGGCAAAGTGATTTGAGGTCCTTTCTTCATTTAAGTCCTTCCAGTCACTGAAAAAAACCTGTTTCTGGTGGGAGTAGTGGAGGAAGAGTTGAGGTAATTGTTTAATTCAGTTTCAACATGGAGGGAAACTGCATCCCTCCCTATTTCAGTCTTTTTTGTCAAGAGTGCCAAGTAGTATAACACAGTGCCTTAAAACTCGATCCTGTTTGACCTCTGTCTGAATAAAAGGTCCAAACTTTTTTCAGAGCACAAATGAGTAATTCTATCTTTTATCATGGAGCCATGGCTCATTAAAATATATTGCTTCTTTTGTCCATTGGAGAACCTGCCAAAAACAGACCCATGACCTATTTTTTGGTCCAAACTTATAATCCAAGCCAACGTTTTTGAATGACCTCTTTAAAAGCAGGAATAATAGTTTCTACTCTGTGTGAGATTCTTTTGTCACAACTGCAATGGAAGTAAATCAAAATAGAAAAAAGTGGCGAACGGAGTCAAACAGTCTGTCTTCTGGTCTGAGTCAGTCTGGGTCAGCTAGTCAATGAATGTCACTCACTGCCATGTCAGGGTCACTACGGAGCACGTGAAGCACTGCCTCAGAAAGTCCATAATAACCATTGACAGGAGGAGTGCTGTTTATTTGTTATGACACACACACAAGCACACATACTGTACCTGCACATACGCATCTCGTACACACACTAGCACAGACAAACACTCTACGTACCTTAATTCGGGCTAAATCTATCTCTGCCACTTATAGTTGCCTTTTAAAACTGCTTTATAAGACTGCGGCCAGTCAGAGACGTTCATGTGTGTAAATACTGTATTTCCATATCTCTGTGTGACTGTGTGTGCATGTGTGTGTGTGACTGTGCGGTTGTGCAGCTATCATCATTACCCTAGTCAATACCCACATGTCCACGTATTGATCAGTGTATCGATGAGCAATGAGGGATCTGGGGCTGCACAGAGCCGTGTGGATCTGTTTAGACTTTTACTGAGACCACACAGAGAGATCAACTCAAGTTCAGCTAAAGATCACCTCCAGGGCAAGATTATTGGCTCTTAGATAGCTTTACAGGCAGCAATAAACATAAATCTGATTAAAACAAACCAAATCAAATGCATATCATTGCATCTGAGCACTTTTATTTTTTTCATAAGAAAAGATGTGGCTTATTTTGTACATCTATTTGTTTGATATATCCTCTGGGCAGAGCTACTTGAACGCATTACAAATCGTTAGATGAAAGCTTGAGGGTTTAATCTTCCTCTCAGGCTTGCTGATCAAAAGTTTTTTTTTTACAGTTAGAAGTGTAAATTATTAATCAGAGTTGTATGCATTCATTATGAAACATCAGTATGTTTTTCTTGATCATACTTAGTGTTCTTTTCTCCTCAGTTGGAGTGTAGAGTGTAGAGCGTCAGTCTGCAGATGGAGGCAGCGAGTTCAACCTAGCCTTTTATCGACTCACAAAGAAATATATTGCATTTAATTCTATTAATTATACTCAGAGATCAATTGATTTGACATGGGAACATGATTTTTGTTTTTATTTGTTGCTTTCACATTATAAAGTAACAATGAGGGTTAAAGTCTGACTCAACTCTTGTGGTTAATTAAGCACACATGGCGTATACTATCTCCTGACAGGGCAGGGTTTTTTTTACCGACATCTGCTGCTTTTTAAATTCAATGTGAGGTCCACTCTCGACTGGCAAATTTATGCTTATTTTAAGCCTGAGCTCCTTCATCTTCTTCATCCCACGCCAAAATTAGAAGTTTAGTCTCTCACCCCGTGAAGCAGGCTCATTAAAACATATTACTGCTCTTGACGTGTGGGAACTCACCAGCAGCACTACCACGGCCCATTTAACTCCTGAGCCAGAGTTCATGGAGCCGATGGACAGTATCCATGCATAATTAACATACTGAACATACTGTATCTGATTCTGTTTAAGATCTGCTTCCTGCTATACTGGATTATGCAGCCTGTATAGTTGCATTTGCTCTTAAAAATCTCTTTTTGCTGATTTATGGAACTAACAAACACAGCGGTGATCCTCCAAGCTTCCACACATACTGAGTCAGGTTAAGTTCTGGCCTCATTTGAGCAAAATCAAAGATGAAAATTGGTCACGCCGTAATTTCTTACATGATGGTTGAATTCAGTCTGCAACAAATGGTTAACGTAATTTCTGGACTATAAGCAACTGCTTTTTTTACATGCTTTGAACCCAGCAGCTTAAACAACGATGCACCTCATTTATGTTTCGGGCTAACGAGCAGCCCATACATTTAGGCTCTGGCAACGTTTCACAAGGTTTCACCCAAAAACACAAAAAATATTGTGAAAAAAAATCTGCGTTTACATGGAAACACTGAGGGACTGAAAACGCTGTAGTGAGGCCTGTAGTTTGTGATATAATTGTAGGAGTCTGTACATGACAATGGTCAGCAGACTTAATAGCACAAAATGGTTGTGACTGTATAGGCAATGTTTGGAAAAAAGGATTTATTTAAATAAAAGTTAAAAAAAATCTTTATGTATAAATGTTCCATGTTACAATGTGGACCCCTGCAAGTCATAGAAAAGTGCTGCCAATGGAAATGATTGAAATGATGGAAATGACGGTGTTGTGTTTGGAATCAGTTTAATTCAAAAGTTGATTGGAGAATCTTTGCAAAATGCCACAGCTTTGAAATAAGACTTGAAATGAACAGATCTAAATGTTGTAGGCAATAAAAGTGAAGTTTTAATCTTTTCACAAGTGCCCACAATGAGAGTAAGAGCTGATTCTAAATTGTAAATAATCTCTTTTTTACGACAGGATAAGATTTTTTCACCTTCAATGAGGGATTTTACCTTTCTTGTTTGTAACTTTGCAGAAATCAAGTATGCACTGGTACATATCTGTCCATATTTATATATATTTATGTGTAAGAGTAAAGGCAACCCCAAGTTCAACAAGTTTTGAATGTTAAGGATTGGCTTTTACTCAGATATCTGTGCATCCAATTGCATTTACTTTTCTGTGGTGAAAAAGCGTTGCAGTCAGTGCTGCAAGCACTCCATACTTTCTCTGAGCAGTTTACACAGAATTAATGTTTGTGTGAATGTTAACAACACATCATAGAGTACATTTCCATGACAGCATTGTAGCATAATGTGTGTCAACATCGTCAGTTTGTCTGAGCGAAAAAAAAAAACCTAAAAAGCCTGCAGGCCTTTTTCTCCCTCTCCAGCTTTCAATTTCTAACCCCCCCCAATCCTCTTCACCATCACTCTCCCTCCTCTCTCCTCCGCATCCACCCAAGCCCCCCCCACACCCTCCTCCTCCATCCCCCCAGGGTGTCCTGAGACCCTTCATTACTGTCGCCATGGTAACACCTCAACCATTTGACAGTGGTCCCGGACACTCCTCCCCACCCACCCACCCATCTTTTTTTTTTCTGGCTCCTTCTTTCCTTCTGTCCTTGTCTTCCTCCCCTTTTTTTTTTCCTCACCCTCCCTCCATACACACTTCCCCTCCTCCCCCTTCCCAAACTCCCTCCTGCTCCTCTCAAAACATGGCTTCCGGACAAAAATCACCAAATCACAGCGGCAAGTGGGGCATATGATGATGGGACGACCCCCTGAGGTTTTTTCTTCTCTCCCCAACCTCTCCTTAAATGGCTGGAGCAATCATAGCGTCCTAACACTTTGAAGTCTGAGTCCCAATTCCACTCTTTTTTACTTTCTCCGTCTGTCTGTCCGTCTGGCTGTCTGTCTCTTTCCCTGTTTCCTACACGCTCCCTTCCAGAGTCAAATTGGCAGACACGCAGGCCTCTCATTGCCATGACGGAGGGATGTCGTGCCGACCATTTCTGAACCAAATCAGTCGGCATCCAATTAAACACGGGAATATTGATCTCATGCCTCATTTCTGGGGATTAGTCTTCCCTTTGAAACACACTCTGTTTGAAACATGGCCATGATGAAAACACACACACACACACACACACACACATAAAATACATGCTGGGAGACATGGGCGCTGCTGGCTGTTGGCCCTCCAGGTGTGACATGCTGATCGCGTGTCATTACGGCTTGCCCTCACATTTGATACAGTTGATGATGTCGACGTTTGATTTGAGGCCACCCCTCATGCTGCTGTGATGCTTAGCTGAAACACACAGAATTTAAGCAGGCACACATTCATACACAAACATACACACTCTGGGTCAGATCAGCTCTCCCTGGCCACCTCTGTTCTCTGTAGCAATGTTTTAATCATGATGGGGTTTGTTTGTAATTATAAGCACTCTGAGATGCCCATATCAAAGAGCTTTATAGAATTCAGGCCTATGGGTATCCTTGGTTGCTTTTGAAAAATGCCCCCCCCCAAACACACAAACACACACACACACTCACACACTCAGTACACTTCAAAAGCACACCCTTCTTTTTGAGCTGTCTGCACGGCGTTTGCATACACCTTGAAGGCCTTTTGCCCACAGCCCCAAGGTCAACACGAGTTGTTTGTGCATGTCGTGTCGAGCTGTCCCCTGGGCTCATCTGCTTCAGAGGCCAGGCCCGGCTTCTTTACACCAGCGATGCCCCATCCTTCAAAGTCAAGCCCCAACATCTGAGAGAAAGCAGACACTTTGAGAGCAAAGGCTCCAATCAGCAGAAATTAATGGAACGGCTTTAATTTCCACAAACATGAAACTTCATTATCCGAATGGAAAGTGTGCAACTTACACATGCAAAGGCATTACAGAGTGATATCTTGAAGTGGATCCCTGTTAGTACCCAACATAATCTTTAATCCGACTGTTTACAGTGCTCACTCCCTAAGAGACAGAGATGCAGTCCACTCTAATAATGATGCTTTTCTGTGCTTTATCCTTATCCGTGTCATTATCAAACTCATCAGCTGAATGCCATGCTAAATTTAACATCAGTGTCTTATTTTTTAATCTTTAGCCCAAATAATAAAACAACCCCCTTCCACCCCAACCTAACAATTATTTCATATGTTTGTGCTGATTGTGCAATGGGCCTGAGGTCACACTTGAATCAAGACAAAAGCTTTTTCAAATGAAAGTGGGGAATTATCTTTTTTTCATCCGTCTTTGCTTAATGTTTTATGAAACCCCAGACAAATTAGAAATCTTGAGTAATTGTCGAAGAGGTTTTACCATGAAGTTTACCAAGAGTGACTAAAATCCTTTCAGTAAAGCTCAGCTATTTTGCACAATTTTGCCTGCATCACAACAGAGCAAGTTAATGATGTAGTTCCATGAATTTCTGATTGTTAAAAAATGATCAATCTAACCTTGTAATTTGAAAAGCTTTTCAATTTTTAAATCTAAGAAACAAGGCACATATCAAAAAGACAATACATGATCTTGTTAAGGACACTTAGAGAAGCAATGCAAGAAAACAATCAAGATGTTACTCATCCTACTGTGTAGAAAACATCTTGTAAACCAGGCTATTTCTGTCTTTTTGTACATGTATTAGAGAAGATATTGCTGACATAAAATGGAGTATATAAACATGTCTTTATGGGCTATACAGTATAGAATGATCACAGGTTATGCTCCTGTATGTTGCTGCATGTTTCAGTTGAACAGCAGAGAAATGAATGACAGTTGCATAAGCTGCACAAAGCTTTTGTGTTCCGGCACAGAGAAAACTTGTTTACTTTCTCCATGATCAGTTTGATTGTTGCACTTACATAAACACTAAATAGATCCCATTCAAGGGCCCCCCAGATATGAACTATTTGACCCATGAATCTAAATAAAACATTTAGCGGGGCCCCTGGTTCAAGTTGAAGACCCGCAACCAACTCAAGCATGAATTATAAAACCCATGTCTTTGAAAGCGACCTTGTACTTTCACTTCACTTTTTTTCCCACTCTCTGTAAAGACCATGAAATGAAAGAAATATGTGTTGTTGTTGGGGCAAAGGAGTGCATGGTGTCTCCAGAGTCATTTTCATTCACAGATAAACACACGGCAGCATCGGTAAACAAGATTCACGGGGAAAGAGTGAGACACATTTGATAGTCATAAAGGATTTTTTCCCCTCAACGAGCAAAGATCAAATAAACTCTGTGTGTCTGAGGTGCCGTGTAGCCTCAAGCAGTGAAGCATAAATTTAGAACAAATCTTGTTTCTCTTACAGGGGTATTACTTTAATTTCTATGCTTGGGTGAAAAAAGAAAATGTGGGGGGTAAATTATAAAAAACACACAGATATCTAACATGTATTCTCTGTCAGAAAAGACGCTGTATTCAGTAGAAGTTGTCACCTCATATACCACCTGACCCTGCAGCTCCCCTCTAAAATCAGTTTTGTTTCAAAATGAAAAAGCAATTTTCCTTGGGTTTATAATCTTCAGTAATAGTCAACCATCATTTTTAATCTTTAGATGCATTTTAAATCCAAGCTGTAATGTCTTAACTCTCTGCCAAGGTCAAATATCTTAGCAAATAAGGCTTAAGCTTTGTTTTATATGAAAGAATTACATGATTAATACCAAAGAATTAATCACGTACTCTTCAGATCTCCCAGATTGGGTTTGTGCTAAAGGATTATGCTGCCCTACTTTTTCACATGGCATAAATTGACATGGAGGTTTGTTTAGCAAAGTACTGCTAAATACATTCTTTTTAACTCTTTGGCTGCATAGTCAGCCTTGATTGCTGCTGCAGAATTCAGTGATATTGTTGTTCCTGTTTAACTCTCACAATAATCTTTTTTAAATTTAAGGTCAGTGCTGCATGATTCAAATTAAAATGACTGTGTCAGAGAGTTCAGATTCAAATAAAGATTTTTTTTTCTATTACACTGCCATCGTTTTAAATAAATAAATAAAAACTTGAGTCATGGAGGTCAAATAAAACAAATGAAGCCAAATCCTTTTGACTTGTTTTTTTTTTCCTTTTTACTCTTTTTTGTTCTGGCACATAGGGCCCAGAAAAAAATCTGTTGCAACAGGTCAGAGCACATCTTTCAAATTCAACCTTGTTGAGTTAAAACATGAAATAAGAGAACAGCTGTCACTCTACACAAAGATAGGCTACATAATAGTTTGAAATTGCATGATCAATGAATTTTGCACAATAAAAACACAACTTGATTGAAAACAAACAAAAAAAAATCTTTTAAATTTACAATCAGTACTGCATCACTTGGCATTGGTACATTTGAGCTAGCCTGCGTGTAATCAACATACCTGTAGCTACATTATGTTGTGTTTCATTTTGGTCCCTTTTTTGTTCCCAACTGTTGATTTATGTTACTCTGTGTGCAGACAGTTTGATCTTCTGTTTGTCTTCTTCATAAGACAGAATTGACATGGTTGCAGTCACATGAGGCTCGGTGTGACTAGCAGCTACCCCTCAGATTAATTGCTGCAAAAAAATCTGCTTTTTTGGATAACTCTGGAATTCAGGACATGTCACAATCAAAGATATTTTGTAAAACTTAAAATAATGCAAAGAAACAGCTGAGTGGCATCCTGCAGTGTTGAAAAAATTGAGTCACCACAGTTACCTTAGCCATCCACTTGAGGCTTCCTCCAGAATCCCAAAGAGAAAGTAGCGATTCAGACCCAAGCCATATTTTGAACCGGACTGAATATGTGTTTTAATGCCGTAAAAGTTTGATTTTTTTGGCTGGGTGTGTGTGTGGCTTTTAGTCTTAAGTCTGCAGCCAGCATCAAGCAGATTCTTATGAACAGCAGCTTTTTCACTTCTGTACAGGCTTCATTTTTCAAAACTGGATGTTGCCCCTTGCATGTTTCGTTACAGCCAGTCACCAGTGTTTAACCCCCAAAACGTGGCATCAAAAAACAAGGCATAATCTGATACTTGGTACTACGGAAACATTTTGGTCAGTGCCATAAAAGAACTGAAAGTTGGTACCCGGCCTGACTTGCACTGTAAGTGAACTTATAACATGGTGATTACCGTTCTTAAGTTTCACTGGTGACTATTATGCCACTACACAGGTTTGCAATGCTGTTGTCTCCGGTGGGTATGTTTTGGTTATCTTACACAGACATCTTCGTTTTAGTGTATACATTATGGAAATTTACTTCCCCAACTCTTGTCCAGTCACTGTGACTGGTAAAAGACATTTATGACTTGTAATAATTAAGATTGGATCTGTATCATACCAATGAAACTTAAGAGTGGGGACATTTAGCCTAACTACAGAACATGGTCTCCTTCTTTTGTGCTTTTTTTAAATCAAAGCACATGAATTGTGTTTTTGGCTCAACAAGTGAAGTCTCCTTTGTGATGTTGGAGAGAAAAGATGCTGCAGGAATTTTCTTACCCTGCTACGGATCTACCTACTTGACGGCGTGTTGGAGCTGGTGGTGGGCGGATCTTTCTAAAATATAAATATATCAATACCAATTTACTTTTTGGTGGTTGACTTTCTTTGATGAACAGAAACATTAGTTTTAGAGGTTGTGTGCTGTTCTCCATTAATTTTGACAAGTCGCTTTCCTGTGTAGAAAGTATCAATATCTGTATTGGTATCAGCAATACTGGCCCTGTGTTTACTCGGTATCGGGTCAATACTAAATTTTGCAGTATTGCACATCACTCGTTTGAGCTGTCAGTTTGGTTGCTTCAGTGATAACTGATGATTAACAGTGAGAGCACCAGTTGAATAAATCTGTCTAATGGAGAAGCTTTTTGTCCCCAGTATCCTTTCTTACTCTGTGGGCCAGAATCAAACTGATACTCTGATTGTAATGACTAAATTGGTGCATCCTTCTCAGGTGATGAAGTTGTCTGACATAAAGAGAGAAACAACAAATCAGATCAAAGTCAGGTGGAAGCTTTTCTGATATCTGAACACTAAGAGCCCATTAGAAAATCTGTCTGTGGTTTCAGGCACAAATGTGAGATCAGTATCACAATGTGAGTTTGATGGGGGGACAGGGTCCCACAGTTGATGCTATGATGGTTTTCAATTGCATCTGTTTTCTGATATCTTGTTGCCTGAGTGTCCATTAGTGAGACTTGTCAAAAAATGCATAAACTAGATGACCTCTGATTGATGTAAGAACTCTCAGCTGACAGTGACTTTTGATTTAAGGGCTCAGTCTGAGAAGTCACCTTGTCCTTTGATAAGTTTAACTTTGTGAAATTGCTGCTCCTGCTCTCATATACTGATCACAGTGTTAGAGCTTCACTTTTAAATGTAGCCTTAAAAGAAACTTCAGCAGCTCCCTCTGCAGAATTAGTCATCATCCGATCCTCCAAACCCAAATCATCAGCTGCCACCTCGTGTTCCTGTATTTACAACCACCCAGGAGGGCATCTCTTATTAATGCACACTTTTATAAACTGGACAGCAGTTTCACTCTTCAGCCTCTCTCCTGTACGTCTAAACAAACCATGATTTATAATTCACATGATTTATGATCTATCAGAGTGCCCAAGTGCTGCTGTCTACTCAGCCATTCGTTTATACATGCACCCACTACAGATAAAGTAAAACTAGATGTAGATGCATTGGATGATTTCATTCAAAACCTGCTCATGTGTTTATTATGCACAATAAATCTAAAACCACTCGGAGTGTCAAAGCAATCTGTTGCCTCTGCTGCACTTTTATTGCAGGGCAGAATGATAAGTTGCTTTGTAAATTGCAGGGATAGCAACACATGCATATTAATGGGAGCTTTTGGGTGTCCTTTCATTTTGACCAATGTAAAATAAATAATTGCTGTATGTTTAAGGCAAAATCTGTATCTAAGCTAAGAATACGGATGTGCAGCTTTAAGGACGGAAACAAATATTTGAATCAATGTACACCAGCCAGGTTCAGCATCAATGTATTTCTGCATCCATTAAACTCAGTTTCATAATCACACATTTTTGAAATGTTTGCATAAAATTAAGGCCATTTTGAAGCGCTGTGCAGCATTATTTAAAAAAAAAATGTTTTGAAAGAAAAAACTGTTACTCATTGCTGAGAATAAGCACCCTTTGTTTTGATTTTACATTTTTATGAAACCACTAAAATGAGCTTTATGAAGTTAGTGCGAGTGCATGTGATTATCATATGAAAGGTTCAATTTGACCCTCCTGAGTCAGTTGTGTTTAGCATCCATTTTGAGCCACTCTCCCCTTTTGTTCTGGATTACCTTGGATATCACCTGGCTGCGACTGTGAGATTAATGAATGCTGATGTCTCTATACGTGACGGGTATTACACAATAAAAATGTTTCAGTAAAGCTCACTATGTGGGGTAATTGGTTCTGTTTAAAAATGCATCAGGTTCTGCGTGGCATGCGCAGACACACAAGCATGCACACGCACACACATTCAGACATTCACACAGTTGCACGCCAGGCGCTTTCTGATCTGACCCGTCAAAACTCATTAAGGCTTAAAACATATTTCCCACTGACACCCGAAGTCTCCATTAGAAAACCGCCAATTACCGCTGAAAGATATCCCCCCACCTGCCTGCCACATTTGCATATGATTGGAGCGATCAGTTAAAATGAGAGCATTTTGGCGCTGCTCAAAAATTCACAGTACGCCGCCAGATCAAGGGAGGGGGGGAGGCATAGTAATGTGAAGTCAGCGCTTTAACTGCAGGTTTAAAAGTTGCTTGGACTGCGGGGGTGAGAGTTGGGTTACGTCCTTAAAATTCTGATTATAGGTATAAGTTGGGCAGCAGTGCCCCATCTTTGCACAGCTCTCAGAATTAGACTGTTTTGCCAGCAGAGAGTGGATCTAAACATTTCTCATTTAAATACATTTGAATACAAGGACGGGGAATAATAGGCTTTGAACAAGTTACTCTATTGTCGTGGGAGTAAAGAGTGCAAGCAGAGCAGTTTCTGCACAATTATGAAATGTTTTAATGGCAAAGTTATGTTTTTAGATGTTTTAGACATGGTTAAGGCACAAATGCATTTGTTAGGCAAGTACAGAGAATGGCAGAAAATACCATTCAGTCTTTATATTACATCTTTCATGAAAATAGCCCTTACACTCATAACAATCAAGATCATCCATGTTGAGCCTATTCCCCCCGCATCACTGTCTCTCCTCTTCTCTTTATCCTTTTGTCTCTGTCTGTCACTCTGATTGCCTGACCATTACCGTCTTGATAAAGTTGTCTGGAGATGAGAAGTCAAGTCTTCAGTCAGTGCAGAAGTAGGCCAATAGATGTGAATCCAAGCATATGTCAATTGGAGACATAATCACCAAGCCTTGGCTGAGGTGGGAACTGTAACAGTAGACCCTATGGGTGCACCAACACTAACACCCACACACAAACATGTACATGCACCCATTCATATAGATGCAGTCACGTGCACAGAGATGAGCATGTGCAAAAGATGAGGTCAGTTAGGGTCAAGAAGCTTGATGTGTGATGATAGATTTCTGATTACTTGTGTTTGTGCTTTTATTCTTTGTGCCTACTCTACATTTACCCAGTTTCTGATCGACAGCTTTTGTTGCTACTGGATTGAAGTCACATTAGACACTTTTAACTATTAGATTCGATGTAGACATGTGAATTGAGGCTAGACAATTTATCAAGAATTAGATACATTTGCGATATGGCAAGCTGCAATGTTCTATTTGCAAACAGTGCAATATTTCTTTCACCTCAAATGTGTCAGAATATCAGATGAAAATGTTTGTAGTGAAAAACTTACTATGTAAAAGCAACAATTTAAGTGGTGAAAAGTGATAAAAACAGCAAGAAGTAGCAACGAAAATAAGAATGCGGTGGCAAAAAATTGTTAAAGAGGGGCCAAACTTTTAGTACTTTTATGAGCACCTACCAAATTCAGTAGTACAGAGTGCCATTTCACGTAAAATCAAATGGTACCATGTTTCAGTACCTCAACGCATCATTGTGGCTGTAAGGGGGTGGAAGAGTGGGTGATTTTCCATGCCGTACATGTGCATGGAGTAGGTAGAGCTCGGTTTTGATTTGTGCAGTATTTAGAAAAAACACTGTGTAGTTGTAATTAATTTCAGTGAAGGGTTTTCATGTGGAAGAAGTTTATGAAACAACAGTGATGATTCAGTATAAACAGTTGAATGTTGTTTTGATATGTTTCTTAAAGTTTTTATATTCAGAAATAAACACATTAAATTGGAATATTTTGAGATTTTATTATCAAACAAATTGACATTTATTACCATACAAACGAACATAAGTATCAAAAATTGGTACCGCTGAGTACCGGTTCTGCATCAGTTCAAATGTGAAAGGTACCATCCCCAAAAATGAGTCCATGTGATATCTGGATTTCACTTTCTGAAATGAGTGAGCATATTTATTGAACTTTTTCATGATATTCCAATTTTCTAGACGTACCAGTATATGCAAACAAAATTTCTACCTTTTTTCCCCAGAAATCGACCTTTTCTTTCTTCTCCAAACAAGAATAATAATAATAATAAAAAAACATCACCCTGCAATATAGCATAAGACAGGGAACCTATGTCACAATAAATTACAATTGCAACATAGGGAAAAATAATTGCAATGGGATTGTTTTTGCAAATTGTTGAGCCCTATTGTGAATACAATACAATACGTATGCTTCTGAATGAAGCTTCTGCTTTCTGTTTTAGTGTGAGGAGTTTGAGAAGCAGATGTCACATTTCTGGTATGACAGGTATGAACGAAGCACATTTCATCGCATAACAAAGAAGGAAAAAGGCAACAGTGTGATTTTAGGCCACAGCCTCCATGTGTCAGGTCAAAGTGTCCCAGTGCAGGACTCTGGAACCAGCTCACTCACTTTGATTCATTGACACCGTCGCCTAAAATCCCAGTACAAAGGAAAAAAAAAATCACATTTGTTGCTTTAAGAAAAAATGACACCCCATCATGATAGTATTGAGTCTTATTCTGTTCCTGCTGCTCTGATGAATCTAAATTCACCTATGGCTGTATTAATTACAAAAAATCTATACGGAATCATGCTTTGAGGCAGGAGCTGAAATTGCATTGGATGAGGTTGTCGGGCAGTTTTCTTAATGTGAGAAAATTAAAATGTAAATATAATGGGGTTGACATAATGTGGATCGGGTTATTACCCTCCTGTTGTAAAAAAAAAAAGATGGTGATGACATTGATTGTAAGGTGTGACATATTTTCTTTATATGCAACAGACAGTAATGACCAGGCTGATGGCGGGACGATCATTATCACCATAATCATCATTGCTATAATCAGTACTGTTTTCACTGGGAAATTGCTTTGAGCCTCCTATTGGTCGTTGAGGGTGTGATAGGGAGATAGAGACACACACACACACACACACGTTTAAACACACAGAGAGATAAACCCAGCAGCTCTAAACGAGGCTCTTCATTGTTTCCCATGTGATTAAAACTGAGTGCGGTTGAGTCTCTTATATTGTCATCAAGCTGCTTTTGTGAGGCAGTGTGTGTGTGTGTGTGTGTGTGTGTGTTTGCTCTCCCTGTAGTGGCCCTGCTCTAAATGAATGTCAGCTTGCCTTAGTCCAAGCATGGGCCCCATTGCGGCCGATCGATACTTCATTAGGCCAGGATTGTCTTGTGTCCATGCAACCTTGAAGCTGTTCCTTAATTACCCCCAGCATTAAGGCCCTGGACGGTGCTACAGACCACGCTACACTGAGGATGACCAGACCCAACAAAGCAACAGACCCCCCTCTATCATACCCTTCCAGACCCCCTGCTTTGCTTACATCAGATGCAAAAATGCCCACAGATTTACATGTGGACACAATTCCAACTGAGTTACATAAAGATGCACAAATGTGAGACCAAACATCTTTTTGCATTCTCCTCCTCTCTGTGTCTACACACTCAGGGACAGACACATAGATATAGCACAGAGCACCTTGGGGCTACAGTCAGGATGGGGTTTGATAGGCTGATGAGGGGGCAAGGAGAGGACAGGGAGGGAAGGAGGGCAGGAAATAATGTAGCAGAGAGGGTGAATTGAGGGCAATGAGGAAGACACGGAGACAATCAGCAGGACAAAAAAAAAAAAAAGGACTTTGGGGATGTTTTCAAAGTGTGCTCTTGTATGCTGTTAGACGTAATGTGTTGTTTCAACATAGAAATATGATATAAAAGGCTGCCTTGAAGTTTTATGTAAGGTCAAAAAGTAAATTTTTCTGTTTTAACAGCAACAGAGTTTACCTTGATTGAGCAAGATGTACTAAGTCAAAACTTGTTGATTTAGGCTTGTTAGTTAGCTTAATTTCCTTCAGGCGTTTGGAATAGCCAATCTATTTCATCTTAACTTTAACTCTTTCGTTTTGTAAACTGTGGAGATCAGAAACCAGGTTTGTGCCGCTGAGTTTAGTCAGCTTCATTCTTTTTTTTTCCAGGCAGGTGTGCTCAAAAGAGGCCTGATTGGGCGTAAACCAACCCAATCTGGCAACACTGCTGTTAGGTTACATTTCACAAAGGCATTCTGGGTATAAGGTGAAAGCTGAAGCTTTACTAAACAGCTGGGAAGGGCTAAGGTGATTCTTAAGTCAAAATGCATAACTGATTTATTTAGAAAAAGAATTTTAAGTTGAAATATATTTTTTGGTTCAGACAATTCCAACTTATAGTTAAATGTTAATACAACATTTTAAGTAATGTTTTGTCATATTGACCTAGAATAATATGCTAGAATAACAAAAAAAAGCATTTTACAGTGTAATAATTGCACATGATGCTGCATTCAAGTGTGGGATAGCAGAATATGAACAATAGAGGTTTTTTATTTGAAGATTTAGTCTTTTTTAGGTAAAGCTAAACACTTCCTGTGTTTGTGATTGTTCTTCCTTTCTTAAGGCAATAAAAATAGGAAGCCCAAAAAATGAATAAAAATTCAGAACAGTTAAATGGTGATGTTTATGTTGCATTACTTGCCTCCTTTTTAAAACCCGAAGTTGACTGCACACAAGATAAAATGTTGAAATGTCACCAGGCTTGACATTTTGACTGTGTATGTATGTATGTATTTATATGAAGTCAGTGGATGTGTGTTTTATGTCTGTGCCGGTGCATTCGTGCATGTGTGCATGTGTGCTCTGAATGCCAGTCTAATCCTCTCCATTCAACAAGAACAGCGATTTCTTAGAGGAGGAGGGGGACAAGGAGGAGGGGGAAGTAGAAGTGGGATGAGAAAAAAGGAAAAACATAGACAAGGAGGAAAAACAAAACATTTAAATCAATCAGATGCTTTCTTTGTGCACGCTGAGTCAGAAACTGGGGGGATTTTTGTAAAGTTAGGAATACAGTAGTGCTGTTAATGTCAGTAGGGGGAAACTGAGGTAATATTTGGGGGAGACAGGTGGAGTGAGAGTGCATAAAAGGGAGGATGAAGAAAGATGACAGTCAGGAGATTGTGCTCAAATAGATCATTACAATAAAAAGAGAAAGAAGGGCAGACAATGAAGGAGGTAAAAGAAGGGGAAGCTGAAGAGTGAGGGCAAAGAGAGAATACGGGTGAGACGTGGAAGAGGAGGCAGATGGAAAGGAGAGAGGGGGGAGGGTGGGGGGGTTGAGGAGAAGGGGTGCAGTCAAATGGCACTCATGACAAATGACATCCCCTGTCTCCCAGTCCCCTCTCCTCAGCACCATGATTTGTCATCTCCACTTCTGACATTTTTCATCGCACTATCAAATCACCCTGACAGAATGATATTTTCTAATTCTCCCAGCCTTGGAGCACGCCAAAAATAATGGCCTCCACATGCTATGCACACTCTTTCTCTGTTTCCACTACACCTCTTTTTTATTTTCAATCCGCTGCCTCGTGTAAACACGGGGTGATTCTTCAATAATGAATATGCAGCATTGCAAATATATTGTAGGTGGGACGCCACTGAAAGCAATCTGCCGCTCAGAGTCGTTTGAAGCGTCTCATTTAAGAGGTGGCACATGTCCGTGTCATTTTTAAACGGTATAAGGCGAAGGTTTTAGATTCTTGATTTTGGGGGAGAGGTGGGACAATAAATGCATAAAGAAGGAGATTGAGGAGACGTTTCTCTGCCTGAAAAGAGTTTGATTTTTACCTCCCTGAGTGGATATAACTCTGCACTAAAATAATTTCAAATTCTGGTAATTCAATTTTAATGTATATTTTCATTGATGTATCAAGAAAGTTAATTGTGTTTTTTTTGTCCTTTGTGTTTTTTCAGCCTTTTTTAAAGGGGCACATGTGACAAACACCATGCTAATCCTTTATCCTTTCAAAGCTAACAGAACTTTGAAAGTCCCCCACCTGCTGAGCCTTTGATTTTCCACTGTATCATCCTCCATTGTTTTATTGAATATTAATAAGGACAATGCCATATCTGTCATGACCCACCTTTTCCATAATCCAGGTCACAGCACTGCAAATGAGTTTATGGTTTAATTCCATCTCAGCAGGAGATCACTATCACTGTAGCCCAGAGGCATATACAAAGAAAACAGGGATCTCTTTAACTCCTAGCGTGACTGCTGGCCATGGATCCTTTTGATAGCCAAACAATGTTCAGCACCATACAGATCTTTTTACATTTAAGATGCTGATTTTGGATTAAATGGGGATCATTAAAAGTCAATAACACACACAAAAACAAACTTCTGAAACTCTACCATTTAATTTAAAACAGTTATAAATCTTGAAATAACAAACTCGATCACTAAAAATCTCAGTCAGCATTTTCTTTAACAATTGTATTATAAATCTTCAGTAGTGGCTTTAGTAAGGTAGTAAGAAATACGCCTGTCACAGAAATACTTAAAAGTGTGAGATTGAATAACTCAAAAGTTATGCAAAGTAAAACCTGTTTAAAGAAAATGATGTACCAGCATTATTGTTCACATTATGATGGAGTAAAATGTGTTATTACATAAGAGTAGACTCAACAGATCACTTAAAACAATGCTCAGCTAATCAGATTCAAAAACGCTAAACTATCCTTTTTGAAGATACAACAACAACAACTTAAAATTTTTATGTAATTAAGATGAAAAACATAAAGTTTGCCATGTGTTTGTTTGACCCAAATTGACCCTCTTTGGTTTATTTATTGTCTCAGTTGTGTTTGCATTTCTCTGCTCTTGTGTTAAGGTGATTTATTCTGTATGTGTTGTGTGTGTGTGTGTATGTGTGTGCGTGTGTGTATTTGTGTGTGTGTGTGTCTGCGCACCAGTTTTACAATGTCTGGGGTAATTATGCATTATCCAACAAGGGATCAGTGTCTTGCTCAGAGCAGCACCCGGGTGTTGTTGTTTAATGTAATAAATGTCATGTATGCATGGCTTCACATGCGCTTCGTTAGCAGTTTAATGCTAACTGTTAAGCATCACCAGTGCCTCCCAGCTATGAGCTGGCGTCTGCTAATGACACCAGCATTTAGCTCAAATCATTGTGTGGAGAGGGATAAACAGGACTCATGAAGCCTCAGCACCAGTTACACTCAACTTTGCCCATTATTTGAAGAATAAATAAAAAAACAGGAAAAAGCAACACCCAAGGTTTGATTATTTGGTGGAGTATGTGTTTTATCCTCATAGTATTGTATTTTATTCAATATCATTCAACTATAATGTGTGGTACTGCATCTTAGTATATTGCATGGTATCTTTTTTAATGTAATGTACCATAGCTTGTGTCCCATCAAACTCGTTTTTTCTTTTATTTTGTCCAATCAATATCAATCTCTGGATGAGCTTCATTCTTGACAAAAAGCCCAAAAAGCGAACTGAAGCTTGAAACATTAAAATAGGGTGAGGGTCAGGAATTTAACCCTAACGCTTGATTCTGTTCACTACCTATAACAAGTTTACTAGTCTGTAAATCTGGGCACATTTTGTAGAACAGGGACTATTTGGTGGATGACTCTGTCTGATTTTAGACAGAAATGCTCCTCTCTTTACCTGTCCTGTCTTAAGATTGGTCTCTGAGGACATGATGCTCCTCTGATATTTAATGAGTATTACCCAGTTTGCCGAGAGTTTTACCCTCAAAAACATCCCTCCATACAGATTATTTTGCACCCATTGACTCTCTTCTGCCCCTTTGTCTTCCATATATTGCATTTTGGACAACCACTCACTAAACCTGAATGATTCCAGTTCTTTAGTTCAGCTCTGTGCTGTGGTAGACAAACATGGGCAGTGGAAGATGGCAGCCTTCCAACTTAAAACCTGTTTTAAGTTGACAGGAACAATAATCATTTGAGATGTTCAATACCACTTTTTTCAGAGCAATACCAGTAGGAGTACTCCTTTTGGAGTTCACCAATACAGAATACCAATACCACTCGTACTCTTGATACATAAAATTTCAATTACCCTGTGACAGATTATTTTGAACAGACTTTTATTTCCAAAACAAAGATGACACAGTCACTCTGCCATTATGTCCAAATGAAACACAGACAACTCTCTATGGGTTTATGAATTGTTTGTGATAAATTAGCAAAAGTGCTAAATAAAAAATATCTGCGTTTTTAATCTACAAACTGAAGAGCAAAATAAAACAGCTTAATTGTTAACTTTCTTTGAGTTTTATTCAAAAGTGCAATTCAATTGATGCACAAAATTAGAACCAAGCTCTAACCTTTCAGCTGTTTAACTGTGTAACTGTGCCTTCTTTCAGTCAATTCTCAGTTGGGTTTTAGAAATAGTGTAAGAGTGACCACTTTTTTTTTGTTGTGGTTTAGTTTCTGGGTGTAGCGTCAGAGTAAGCGCTCTGACCACTTTACACACAGTACACAATCTTTGACGCTTGTCTCCTTCTCGCTTCATCTTCTGTTTTAGTTCATTCAGAAACTACAGAGAGATAATCAGTTGAATTTATTAATTTGCATGATTAATGCTCTACAAAACGCTTCAGCCTTGGCAACCTTTTGTTTGTGGGTTAAGTGCCATAAACGCCATTTCTCTGTAATGTCTCAGTTTTACAGTGATTGGTTCAACCACAAGCTCTGAGTTAAGTCCGGAAAATTAAACCATATGTCTGTCTTGAAGAGTTTATGAACCTCACTGTTAGCTGCACACGAGAAAACGTCCTGTGAGTACTGCTTTTAGTAATACTGGATGGCATGGTGGCTCATTGATACCATCAAATGAGGCCGATATAGGCCTGATACCAATCCCTGGTATTGGTACTCGCCCATCCCTAATAATCATGCACTGATTCAAAATACTCTAAAATATACAATTTTTACCAGGGCTGCTCTGCTGAATGGTACCAAGTTCTACACACTGCACCTGTACCTTAATGAACTCAAAAACACACGCTCACACTGTGATATTACGTGGACGTGCTGATTCTGTTACTGCCTGAGCTGCTCTGGCTGTCACCAATGATATTCTGTGCTCGGCCTGCAAGCACTTTATTGCAAAGGGGTCAGAAGGTCTACTATATAAGTTTTAACATTTAAACTTATCCAGATTTTGTTCTTGTTAGTCAACCCTCTGAATGCTGTAGTAATACAAAGTGCTCGGCCAGCAACACGCTGAAACTGAGAGAATATTAAAGCAATTTCAGCTCTGCCCGCTCTGAGATTGGGCCACAGTCAAAAGTAATACCAAAGCAGAAGAGATCAGTTTTCTATCATCTCAGAATTCTCTAAAGATGAAATAGACCTCATAAATGAGTCTCAATGATATCTGATGTATGGTAAATGATAGAGAGGAGATAATATAGGAAATTGGGCGAATAGTGTCTGGAGACTGAATCAATTCATTTCAAAGAGGGGATCTAGTGTGGCCCCTACTTAATTTTTTTTTTATCAGGTACAGTCTACGCTTTGCTGCAGATTTTATATTAAACCACATCGTCTTTTACACACATAGCCTGTATATGGTCAAGCCTGTGCATGCACACACTCTGACACACTCTGACACAAGCTAGGATGCATAGACACACACTTTTCCATCTAAGGAAGTGGTAGAGACAGTCAAAGTGAAGGAGCCAGCCGCTTATCGCTCTCCACATCATAGGCTGAAAGACTGCTCTTTGGCTGTTGATGTGCTCTTGAGCAACACACTGGTCACTTATCTATTCCATCTTTTTGTAGGTTGCTCTTGATAAGACTGCCAAAGTGTAAAATGTTGGGGAGTGGGACAAGAGGGGAGCAGTGGATAAGTGGCGAAGAGGAGACGACAGTAAAGTGGATGGAAAGGAAGGAGGTAAAGTAGAGAGGAGGAGAGATTGATTTGGCCGGCCAGGAGATGACTGCTGATGAAGGCCTCTCATAGACAGATGGATACAGCGTCAGGTCCCTGCTCCTATAAGCCCTCGGCCTAATCCGCCTCAAATTTCCCTCTGATTGCTTCTAAATTGCCTTCTCCCATAGTTTCCTGCTGATTTCTCACCGTGAACTCCTTCCCTCCGTCCCTCCCTCCGTCCCTGCCCGCCTCTCCGAACAGGGAATAATGTCTAACCCGGTGAGCTGCTTCCTTGGGTTTGACCAGAGAATGTGCTAAGAGAGCGATAGGGGAGGGTGTGTGAGAGGGGTGATGGCTCCTGTGCCCTTGTGTGTGTGTGAGAGAGAGTGTGTGAGCTATCCGTCCCCTCATAAAACCAGTCTCTGGTCTTGTCATTAAAATGCATTATCATCCCACTGTGTCAAGAGAGGAGACAAATAGTCTTTCTCTCTGCCTGCTATCTCTCTGTCTCATCCTTATTCTCTCTTTCATATACTCCCCGACTCCTTCTCTTCAGGGGTGTGGGAAGGTAGAGGTGGTGACAGGAATGGGCTAACTTTCTTTTTCTCTTGTCCCTTGTTCTTTCTTTAAATTTCTTGCTTCTTTTTACGTTTAATTTCAATTTGCTGTCTTCTTTTGTGCTGAAGTTTACTTAGGACCCCTTCACTGTTTTCCTACATGTTACTCACTTCTTATTTTTTGTCTCTCTGCCATCACTTTAATTCTCTGAGCAGTTATGATGCAGAATTATTCAGAGTGGGGGGACACTGTTTTCTCTCTGTGGGCCTGGGGCCTCCTCTCAGCAGCATGATAACAGAGCTATAGTCTAACACACTCTGATTTGTTTGCCACTCATTTATCATGTGACCTTTCCCTGCTATCATTAATACAGAGAGGAAAAAGAGAAAGAGAGAGGGAGAGAGAGAGGTGGACAGACATACAGAGAGACAAAACCAGAAGCAGAAGAAGCACACATTCAGAGATGCAGAAAGAAAGGTCAAGTAAAGAGACAAACAAGGTAGGAGGGAGCTTTGGAGAGAAAAGAGGGAGAGTGAAGAGAGAATAAAATTGAGAGAGAGAGAGAGGGAGAGAGAGGGAGAGATAGCAGGGAAGGAGTAGAGAAGATTGCGTTTCAGAATTACTGGCCAACACCTAACAATTTATGCCCTCATGCAGTGCTTGGCAGCAGCTGGAGCCTGCAAAGCCTGCGGTGAGCGTGCACATGTACGTGAATGTGTGTGAGTGTGAGTGTGTGTGTTAGAGAGAGAGGTGGGAGAGAGTAAAGGTAAGCTACAACACTCTGTAGCAGTGAAGTGACATTATCAAGGGGCATTAACAGGAAGGCGTTCGGTACCACTGCCGCCGTACAACGATATGTGTTTTTATTCAGTAAAACAAGGTGCACATGACGGCAACAGTGGCAAAGAGAACAAACAGCAACACCACTACAAGCGGTGTAATATCTTGTCACGTATCTCTTGGTTTTTATCTGATCTTTAGATAACCTGAACCCTACCTTGACCAGGAATAACATTTTCAGAGCATAACATTACGCCACAATAAAGGGAAGAAAGAAAAAAAACCCTGCTTTTTGACAAATTTTTGCTTTTGCCTCTACGCATTCGTATTTCTCCTTGCTATTTGGGATCAGTAATAAGTTATTAGTAATTAGCAATCAGTAATTATACTGACAAGTATAACAACTAAACCTCATCTGTCAGCAGTAAATTATGTTTTTAACATCATTAGTTAGCTATTAGCTTTCAAATATAAATGTTATTGTATGTAAACACACTTTTTTCTCACTGGAATGGGTGAAATGTTGTAAAATCATCAAAGATGACATAGGCAATGTTTCTAAATGTAGCTAACAGGTCATAGTACTAAAAAATAAAGTATCATGGTCTCAGAGACAGAAATGTGACATCTGCATATGTGGACACAGGTAAAACCTGCTTTTCTGCAGATTTCTGAGGTGTGTTATTTAGCATTTCTTCATGGCGGCATTTTAAACCATGTTGAAAGAGGTTGTTCTAAAAAATCAAAGTGTACCAAATGAAATATTGTGTTTTTCAAAGAAAAGATACATGAAAGCAGACAAAGAGTGCAACAACTGACAAGCTCAGTAATTCTGTCATTTGTGTGTGTGTGTGTGTTTCAGTAAAAAGTGAGGTCAAGAGCAGGCTTTGTGATTAAGTCCACAAGGCCTGGCAGGCCAACAATGCTGCCTGTTCAAAACTGTTCAAAGCCTGAGAGTAAGGATGCTAACACAAACCATTTGTAGCACTGCTTTTTTTATGAACAGTTAATCCATTACAACATGAGATTGTAGTTAAGAAAACTTTGATCCTGTCAGGGGCAAATAAGGATAGGAGTTGTTTTGACTATTTGTTGATGGTTGAAGGGATTAAAACAAAGTAAACCCCTCCTTTAGAAAACAGGGAAGCTGTGTCATTCTTAATATCTTTTGATACACGCACACAAACAAAAAAAAAGCCCAGGCCTCATCATCCCCTGCTGGAAACCAAAGAGAGCACAGTGAGCAGCCGAGCTGATGGTGAATGGTCAAAAAAATTAAACCATCTACAGGGAGCTCCAGTCAGAGAATATGAACAGAAAAATGAAGGTGACATTTGAGAGAGAGGGAGAAAAAGAGACAGAGAGGGAGGGAGAGAGAGGTGTACCGATGAGGGAGGGAGGGGGGATTTAATAGGTCCCTGAGACACGAAGGGTGTGAGATGAGATGATGAAACCAGAGGATAGAGGGGAGGGAGGGCGGGAAGAGAGAGGGAGATTGTGTGTCAAAATGTGGATGTTTGGAGATTGGGCTTCCAACCCCGCCAAATGATTAAAATGTTCCCTCTGACATTCATATTCCCCTATCTGGATTCCTGCCTTCGTATGGGCTGAGATGAATTTGAATTCATTGATGGCTGTATGGAATTTGATCCAAGAAATGTTTATGGAAAAGAGATGCAATTTAGGCATGTTGCATTTGGTGACTGTGTTAGTTTGATGAGAAAAGAAAGATAAGGCTTTATTCAATTAGGCTTTTATTTTGAAAGGTATCACACATTAACTCACCAGCATAAGTGGCAGAAAAAAGGACACAAAATTCACACAAAATGTTGATTGAAACAGCTGTAATTATGTTTATGTAGTTGCAATTTTTATTCTAAATAAAGATGATGTTTTAAAACCTTATGTCGACAAATAGAAAAACACAATATCAGTCAAATTAAGTCAGCACAAGGTCTTGTTGTGTTTGTTTTATATTACAATAAAATACAGTTGACCAGGGAAAAAAAATCAAGAAAAACTTATTCCTACCACACACACACACACACCCATACAAACACACACGCACATGGGCACACACACACACACAAAAACACACATACGCGGGCACACACACCCTCATACAATAAATGCACAACAAAAGAAATCAGGGGACCTCAGACATCAGAATCTCCCTGAGTGTGAGTCGCCATCCCTTCTTTTTCCAACGCTCTAGAGATGAGGGTTGTCATGGTTACGGGGGCAGAAAAATCACCCCATGGCCCACCCCACCCCCAGTGACACACACACACACACACACACCCTCATGTATATATGTATCTATACACACATACACATAAACATATACATACACACCATTTCTTCCTTCAGATGTTCCAGCATTGTTGATGTCACAGCTGAAACTATGAATTTAACACACAGGTCAGAAGATGCATATCTGGGCTGTGCTGAAGCGTCAGGAGACGTAGAGAGAAAAAAGGGAAGAAGAGCCTTGTTTCCTGACAGATAGACACACTGTCCAATTGCCCTTGAAATATAAAAGAGAAAGTAATAAAAAAAGAGACAAATTTCTAAATGTAACCTTAAAGAGATTCGCTCTTGAAGATGTTCTCCATTTTCTAGTCTTTCTTCTCTTCAGGTGCAGTAAGACCCTTTTTTTTCTGTCTTAAGGCAGAAAAAAGGCAAAAAAAAAAAAGAAGCAGAAGGAGCCTCATTGGAGAGAGAGATGGACATTGAAACAAAGCAGGATGAGGGAAATTCCTTGAGAGTTGCTTTTGTTTTTGCATTTGCTCCGTCTGTGGCTTTAAAAAAGAACTTCTCTAAGCACTTAGAGGATTATAGTGCACTTGCTCCTGATAAATATCTTAATTTTGATGCGATTTTTAAGCCATCAACATAATTATTATTTTTCATTTTTCTTCCCTCTTCTGACTTGTTTTTAATGAAGACCCTTTTCAATAAACAAATGGATATGCATTAAGGGGGATGATGGGGCTTTCAAGTCTAAACCTCTCATGTCTATTAAGTGCTTCCATTACACCACATTTCTTCTGCAGCCCCCCGCTAAATGTTTTTTTTTTTTTTTCCGTTTTTTTCTTTTTTTATAGATGCCTGTCTTACTGGCAGATCTGTGAGGTTGCTACATAATTTGGAAAGAGTCTCAATTTTTCCCTTTTATTGTCTGTTTTGATACAAGATGAAATATTTAAATGTAAATCAGTAGTTATTTATTCAAAGTGTTTATTTAGTCAAATAATCACTCATCATGCAAGTGTATGATTTCAGTTCTGTCACTTTTAATTATTTCATTACAATGTTAAAAACTGTAAATGGACATGTTATCTACTCAAGTAGTTTTAAGACTCATCAACAGAATTTACATATTGTATTAAAATGTAGCTAAAACTCTCATTCATTTTGAGACATTTAATACCCAGCCTCCTGCCATTAGGAGTATTCTGCTGAGAAATAACAAATACAGGACGATAAATCAGTGCAGTGCGTCTGGATATGTCCTCATATAATTGGTGTTTGATAACTCTGATTGACTATTGATCGGCACCGAGTTTTGACCCCAGCAATAAATCCAGAGCCCTGGTGGCCAGGACACTGCATGGTTGAATCTGAAATATTTTATCCGCGGCTTAAGAGGAATAGCCACTTATTCTCCCCTTACACACGTTTTTCTTTTTTTATGACAGCTGCGCTCTCATCTTTCCTCTTAAGTTTTACCCTTTTGTGACCTTTTGGAGAGACCAAACGTGTCTGCGTTATATATGGGCTGTCCTGCGATGACGGTGCGGGTAGGGAGGTTATGGAGCAGGGGGTGCATTAGCCAGCTCCCTCCCACCCTTCCACCTCCCAACCCACCATGGCAGAGTCCCCAACCCCAACCCCTACTCCGCTTCACTTCATTCATTTTGTTCGTCCCCTGCGGTCTGCCGGCAAGGCCTCTAAATCCTCCCTTTATTGTACACGGCGCACACAAAGGCTCGGCCTGCTCTCTCATTTCCTTGATGTGCCTTTGGACAGCGGCGGTGGCTTTGTGGGCAGCGATGCTAACATTAGCATAAAGCAGCTCCTGGGGACTAGCGAACAATCAACTCAACTGTTTCTGGTCAATCCAGTAGACTTACATATGATGTGTGACCACGTGAATTAAATACCTGTCTTGTGGTTTCTGAGTTTTCAGTCCTTCTGGCAAAATGAGGTGGTTAAAGATACGTGATTAGACGGAGAGAGAGAGGGAAGGAGGAAGAGAGAGAGAGAGAGAGAGAGAGAGCGAGAGAGAGATGGCCCTCTAGATCTCTGACAGCTTTGGCCCCAAGTCTCTCTCTCTCTCTCTCTTCCTCTCTCTTTCTGTCTGGCTCTATGTGCCTTGCCTCTCACCTTCCTCTTCACCAACAAAAGTTGGATTACCCAGAGGGGGAGAGAGACAGAGAGAAAGAGGTATTAAAAAAAAAAAAAGTTGGCATGTTTATAACCGAGTTAAGCTTTTTGAACCTGTGGGGTTTCCATCCTGAAATAGACTCACTTCAGCCTGGTAATTATTGACCAGTGGGGAAGAGTGGCAAACAA
This sequence comes from Thalassoma bifasciatum, assembly GCA_008086565.1. NCBI lineage: Eukaryota > Metazoa > Chordata > Actinopteri > Labriformes > Labridae > Thalassoma > Thalassoma bifasciatum. The sequence continues at coordinate 786,351 of RPOG01000047.1, read as the reverse complement.
CACACTCATTACACATGGAGATTGCCCGCTCACCTCCCAACACCAGAACAGAGATGCAAATCTGTGCCTGCCACTCTTTGAGTGGCCAGAAATGTAGAGGGTCATTAGGATTTTGTTGGGCCCGTTTAATGTTCCTGAGGTGCATGTGGGAGTCAAGCTGCCTTTGAGGAGGTGGCAGTTGCTCAGGGGAGGGAGACGATGGCCCTGCGTTTGCTTCAAAGCCAGGGCTCAATCTTTCATGTCTTTGCTCATGTGGAGTGATGAGAAAACATGGAAAAAATAGACGTAAATGTGGGATTAATATGTAATTTATGTTTTTCGACAGTAAATCCAGTCTGTTGAATAAGATTATCTTTAACGTTAAACATGATGTCTCTATTGTGCCCCCTTATTCTTTCATTTCTATACAGTCATTTCATATTTTTTTGATGAGAGGCTTTAATGTTTTCAACACAATGTTGCATGCGCAAACTGTAAAATAACAAATGAGAACTACAACTTCAAAATTCTTTTTGCTTGCTTTTAATTTCAAAGGCCGGCACTCTGACTTTTTCTAAAATATAATAATTCAGAAAACCTACATTTTTGGCAACATTAATTTTTTCATACATTCAAAACCACTAAATGTTTTCCTTACTGCACAAATAAACTGATGTATTGGTCATTAAATTATTTCCTCCACCATAATTGACATTTTTATACTGAAAATAGAATCAAACGTAATGTTTTTATGTATATGTGAAGAACATTACAGATTTTTTTAAAGTATTGCAATATTTCAATGCAAAAATCAAAATTTATATCTGGAAGTATCTATATATTTTTACCTCCTCAAAGTCTAGGGAAAAAAACTTGGAAAATCCACTCTCTGTCTACTTTCCCCCAAAATCTTTTTCTAACAATTTACGTTGACATAGGCATTTGCATGTATCAGTATTTTGCTAGTCTTATTACACTTTTAACCTGCGCATGCTTCAACTGCTTGCTCAAAATTCTCGTTATCATCTAAGCTTTCTGAGGATACAAAAACAAACAAATCCTCCACTACACTGAACGCTCCTTTTATTTTCCACACAGCTTCTTACATTTCATTTATGATTCAAGATTGATATCACCTTTGCATTTGTTAGTTCTCAAATCTCTATCAGGCATTGGACAGCAGAATAGTTGTAATAGCAATGTGTCATTATTCAAAGTGAATGTGAGCTGTTGAACACTGTGGCGCAGTGGTTGGTTTATTTCCACCCATCAGGTAGTGGGGCGTGACGGGGGAGAGTGTTGTTAGGACCCTAGTCCCCACAATGTCCCCTGATGTGGACAGAAATTATAAATGACATCGACCAATCAGATGCAAGATGGCGACCAGGGGTTTTGTGTGTTGTCGTCTGTGTGAAAGTGTATGGCAGAAAAAGAAAAGGAGATGGTGAGGGAGGAGAAGATGAGAAAACATGGGGAGCCTCATTTAATGCAGTTAATGTGCAGATTTATGTAGAGGGACAGTGGTCAACATTCATAAGATCTTACTTCCTCCCCTTCCCACCCCCACTACCCCCACAGGCTTTCTCTTTTCTTCCTCTCCCCCCTCATTCTCTCCCACCCTGTCACTCACCATCATTCCTCCTTTCTCTCCCCGGTTTTTCCCTGTCTCTCATCCGTCTCTCCTGGCTCCCTCCCTTTCCTCCCTGCGTCTCCCATGAAAGGACTGAGATTGTTGTGGACTGCAGCGATCAGACCAATAGGAGGCATAGGTAGACCACAGAAACACAGACCACAGCATCGAGCGAGAGAGGGAGACATGAGACAGATCCAACATTCAATATTTTATTTCTGTGTTTCACAAAGCTGACGGGCTTTCTGTTGGACACCAAAACAGGACTTTACATTTAGGTTTACATTTCCACAACATGCTATAAAACAAAAGGACACTGCTCTAAAATACAAAATGTATATTTCAGTGAAAACCATAAATACAGGTTTTAGATTATTCTCAGGCTTTGAAGGGAATTAACCATGCATTTTGTTTTCATCCAAATCATATTTTCTTGGACAGTGTTATTATTTAGAATCATATTTGAAGCAAAGAATTACATAAAAAGAATTGATTAATTACAATGGAAAATGACTGTTTTAGAGAGAAAAAACAGGTTCTTACTGAAATAATATTAATCCAAGGAAAAGAGTTGGATCATATTAATTCTTTCTTTGATTACAACATTGAAGATAATATTATAACCAAACTCAATTGTCTCCAAGAAAAAAAATACAAATGATTATTTGAGTTCTTCAGCCCTTCTAATTAATGTTTTTCTCATGTGTTGCTGCATGATGAAGAAAAATCAATTAGATTGAACTTCCCTCTTTTTTATAAACATCATTATTGACATCATCTGTAGAATCAGAGTGTGATGACTTCATAATGAATTAAAAGCAACTTTAACATAGAATGGCTGCATTATATTTAGTCTTAATATCAATTAATGGTTAGTTTTTTTGGGAGGTTATTTTGATCTTTTCAATCACCTGAATAATTGTTTGTATCAGAAAAAATAACTTCAAAATTTGTTTTGTTTAAGTGACATGCTTGATTATTGTTTTCTCCAGTAGTGTTTGATGAGCTAATTCTGAAATAGGAAAAATTGGTATGATCTTTTTTCCAAGTAAAATTTCAGTGCTATAAGAGAAACTTTTTGCCCCTAAAGTGCAGCCAGTGAAGTAAAAAAAACCTTTGAATTTAAAAATGTCAGCGTATCCCTTTGAGCATCCTGTATTATTCCCAGAGTGGAGCATGCATGCATGACTTCATTTATTGATTGAATCAATTTATTTCTGAATTAGATGCTAAAACCCAAACACACAACAGTTCAGCTTCCGCCACTTTCTTTTTCATCTTTTTTGCCCTTCATACAGTACTTTTTCCTTCACTCTTATTCCCTTTACATCTTTCTCTGACTCCCTCTCTCTCTTTCCCAGTCCACTGAGTTCCCTGGTAATCCCTCTCAATCATTACAGAGGCCCTTCACTCTTCATGGGACTTTCTCACCCCTCGGTGCGCCCCAGACTTCCATCCATTTTCCTTCTCTCTTGGTCCTTTTCTTAAACCTGCTGCAGCACGACTTGTCTTCTCATTTCTAGGGAGAAAACTAACAGAACTTTTTTTTTCCATGGTTAAAGTCTTTTCTAAACCCTAAATTCAGAGTAACTTAGAATGCAGTGAAACCAATAACCCACAGAAATACAAACGTGTGAATTAGAAACTAATCATTCAAGCAGCTCCAACCAAACAGGCAGAGCATAGTTTATATTAGATTCATACTGTATGCACAGTTATGCGTACCTGCGTGAAGATACTGCTCCATAGGTAACGGCTTAGGGAAGTAAATAACATCAGCAACATTCAAATCTGGGTTTCACTTTCATGCTAGCAATCATTTTGTCACACATTTTCAAACAGGGCAAAGCTTGTTTTGGAATGAAACTCTTGGCGCTCACTGTTTCTACCTGCAGCAGTGAGCGTCTGTAGTTTTCTCTGTCTGAGAGCCTAAAGCTGCAGCTTTACAAGTGAACCTGCCAGTGTGATCTCAGACTGGCTGCACCCTGGGGCAAGGCAGAGGAGACTATATGTGTGTGTGAGCGAATTTGCTACATGTGTGTATGTGTGTGTGTGTGTGTGCGTGTGTGTGCTGTGTGTTAGAGCTGGCACAACCACCCTTGTAAAGCGCTCTGGAGACCCTTGATTCCATAGCTCAATATTATGATCTCTGAGATCTCTCTTATGCCAGGATGGAACTTATGGATTTGGGCTGTTGGCCTTGTAACACTATTAGCCTGCTATTTCCATACATTGTCCTTTAGCCTCTGGAGAAGAGCAGCCTTTTATTAGCCAGGCTGCATAATCTCTGCGATCTATGTCAGAAGACTGTGAAAATCTTCAAAACTGATTCATTTTTATTGATAGCAGGCAGAAATATTAGCACCTCGCCATGCTTTCCCTAATGAACATCACTGTAACAATCCAATAATCCTGTTGACTTTATAATGACCTCACGTGTTATGGTATTTTTTATTTCCTATGGCATCACTATCACATTGGTCTAATACTTCCTCAGGGACTAATTTCTTTGGTGTGATTTCCTCCACAGTTGATTATTTGGATTACTTTAGTTCAGCTCCAGCTCCCATGTGCCTCGATGGCCTGCACACATCTATTCAAGCTGTGTCCAGAGAGGATAATTTTACACTAATGCAGTCTGTTAAAAGTGGAATTACACAGGCGGTGAAGTCAGTGCACACCCAACGCCGCTGTTTATGACTTTCTAAGCTACGGATGTGTCCAGAATAATTGGGTACAGAAAAAGAAACACGAACAAACTCTTCACAGACCACAAACTCATTTTCATATTTCTTATTTTTTTCTGCTTATCACATTAGAGTCTTTAGCACTATTTATGGAGAGCAACTCCAAGATGTCATCCTAAAGTAAGACGCTGTGATTTTAAAGTTGACAAAGAGTTGCCTTTCATTCTAGTTAGGGGAGATGGCTTGATTGACAGAGAAACACTTGAAGGGTGATACAAAGATAGAAAGCTGGGACGGCTGGAGAGAGCGAGAGAAAGAGAGTTGCACTTGCTAATTAAAAGAGAAGCAGCTGTCTTTCTTTCTGTTTCTGTTATTCCCTTGTTCCTGGGAGTATTAATGTTTTATTCAGGAGAAACATAACTACAGATGAAATTAATAAAATCAGGCCCTGCCTTTTTCCCTTGCTATCTCTTGGGGGGGTGGGAAATTCAAACGCTCGTTTCTCCCGGCTTTGAAAGTGCAAACTCAAAGTGCTCCGTGTACTGTAGTTTTCATTTCTTCATTTCCTGCATATTAAGTTACTTTTCCCCTTTGTTTCAAAGCACATTGCCCCGAAAATAAAGATCAATTTTTCAGTGAGAGAGGCTTTGGAATTAGAGCAGTGTTTTCCACACTAGCAGAGTGATTTACAGCATTATTTTCCTGGGATGTGTTATCTGCGTGGATTTCTTTTCCCCCTCAAAATATTGTACAACAAATTACAGAGTGTGGAGCTTTTAGGCCTGTTTATACAAATCTAAGAGAGATAGAGAGGGAGGATGTGTGTTTACAAGTTAGTATGCAGTCTCCGTATTGTGGTTGTGTGTGTGTTTGTGCGTATGTGTGTTTGTACACTTTTGTTGATTGTGTGCGTGTTCATGCGAGTGTTTTTCATTTGACTATACATCCAGGCCCTGGGAGTATTTGCCTGTCTGATCACCTCATGTGAGTCTAAGAAGGGAAGCCATGCGCAACTAACACGCACTTCAGAGTTGAACTAATTGTGTCATTTTTAACATGAATCTGTGCTTGCCCACATTTTATTCACTCTCTTTCCTCTCACTCTCCCTAGAGCCACACAATGAATGCAGAGCCAAGCGGGGCCCTCGCATCCATCCACCTCTGGAGGAATTTTCAATGCTGCATGCAGGTGCATCATTTATTTCCCCCAATGCTGGTGCTTAGATGTGTGAGTGTGTGTGCTATCATACCTCTACCTCTGTGAGGACCAAATAACCTTACAAAGATAATGAGAAGAGGAGAAATATCAAACATTTTGTTGCTTATTGTGACTGAGTTAATTGTGAGATACTTGAGGTAAAGTTAAGGGCTCAGGGTTATGGCTCCCAGAGTGTGGCAAAGGTTGAGAATTCTGCCTGTCTGGCCTCTTAATTCATTGGTTCAACTTTGTGTTATGATTCGGTCAGCCCTTACCAAAGTGGACCAGACTCGCAGTTTGCATGTATAAAAAAAAAAAAAAATCACATACTTTACTGAAAAATTTGAAAAGCATAACATGAAGTTTGAGAGTAATTTCCTACCTCACAGGAAGCCTTTGATTTCAAACCACTCTGGAATAAAAATCATCTCCTGGAGACTTGAAGCTCCTGTACGATGGGTCACCACGTTCTTGATTCTAACACCTTTATTTATCATTTGACGAATGAATAGTTGCGAGAAGGACTCCGGCACAGTGTGCTATTCTGAATTTAAAACTTCAGCACACTTAAAAATCTGTCTGCTTCTGCTTAACCATACCACTTAGTAATGTGACTGAGGATCCAAGCACAAACTCAACTTGGAGTGTGAATACTCATTTTTTGGATTGTCTCTGAACTACAATGTTGCAATAACTAACATGTTAAGAGCAGTTTAATGAATCTGTTGCTGACTGTTACAGCACATTGTTGCCCTACCGTCTGAATTCTGATGAGCAAAAACTCCTCGACAATGTCACTTATCCCTCAAAGGCAACACCAAGAACAACCAGATCATATACAACACACTAAGTCAATCCATATTTTAATACGTCTTTTTCACGCCATCTCAGGCTGGTCTGGAGAGTTGGGACAGTTATTGCATGCAGATGTGAGAGAAACTTTTGGGCCTTTGCCATCTCTCATTGGAGGAAATGGCACAGGATCCTGTCCTGCAATCCAGGCACCATCAGTAGAGCTGGGTAGTAAAAGTCATTTCTGATTGCTATGAACAGACAAAAATAATTTTGCTTTAAGATGACATCATAAATACTCTGTGAAATATATGAACTATTTTTGGTGTTATGAGTATCTGTCATCCATCTTCAACTTTGGTTATTTGCTGTGTCATAAGCAGGATAATGTTTAGCATTTGCAAACTAGAATCCAGACAGGGTGAGCACTTTTAATTATCGGTTGGCCTTGACTACCAGTCACGCTAAATAGGGAATTTTCCCCCTCTCTGTCACTCCCCCACGCAACCAGAAAACTCTCCTGACACTTGTAGGTTTTTGTATTAAGAGAGGGGTGAAAATAATGCTTGCATGTTCTGTCAGTCACCAGTTGTGGGTTTTTGGGCTTGTTCTTATTTCGGCTTGCATTGCTGCCTGTATGATCCTCGTCTGATTCTTCCCCAGCTCTCTACCTCGACAAGAAACAAACAGAACCACGCATACTTAAGTTTCAGTTTTGTTTTTGTATGAGCTTTGTTTGGCATTACTTAACCACTGAATACCAAAATATAGCAAGCTGTGATGTTGTCAGAAAACGAATAAAGTTATGCAGTGTTAGCAGAAAAATATACAAGTACCAAAAAGAGAACTCCGAGCTGCAACAGAGGGAGGAGGAGAATCCCCAAAACTACAGCCAGACCTTGGGCTCAGAGACAGAAGTCATTAACAGGGTCCTTTCAGCACAATCAACAATATCCAGAAAGTCCATTTATGGAAAAGAGAGTAACATTAAGTGAACCTCAACTTTGTTCATGTTATTTTCAAAGTGTAACTGGTCTTTATGGTTGAAATTTTAGAATTGTATTGAGACAGTCGTATGTTACATTCAGTGAGATGAATAAATCTGGATGAATTATTTTACTGGAACTAAAAATGTGTAACTACATATAGTTTGGTTTGACGTCAAAGGTTTGTAAAACTTTACCTGATTTTGCTTCCCCCCTTTTTGCTGCAAATTGTAGAAATACAACTTAAAGGTCTGCTGAAAAGAAATCAAAATATCAAGCTATATATTGTATATCGAGATATAGCCAAAACAAAAACAAGCCATTGATTTTAGGCCACATCAGCCCTAATTGTCATCAAAGAAGTCGCACACATCAAAATTGTACCAGAAAAAATATGAATGCATTACAGTACAATAGAGGGAAATATTTTGGTTTAAGATGAATGGACAACTTTTCAGAAATGGCAGTCTGTTCTATATTTATTAAGATCTATTCACCGGCAAAACAGGGAAAACTGCAAAACATTATGAGGTGCAATGAGCTTCAAAGGGTATACACATGTTTCCAGACATGGGAGATATAACCGTCCAACTATTTCTTGGCAGTCATTGAGGCATTTCAGTAATGTGTGTGTGTGTCAGTGTGTGTATGTGTGTGTGTCGGTGTGTGCGTGCGTGTGTGTGTGTGTGTGTGTGTGTGTCACCTACCAACTCACTAATCCTGTTCTAAAAACAGCAACTGAGTAAGTCCAAGATCAAGACTGTAAACTCTCACTTCAGTTTCTGGCTATAGCAAAGTCATTTCCCTGAATTATATCCAGTCAGAGGTAGAACAGAAGATGCATCAGGCTGAAAAATAAATTATGTTTTGTTGATATCATTTTCCCAAATGTTCCTCAGATGGATAGGGTCGTCTATAATGGCTGACAATTATAATCTATGTGTATTAGGTCAGAGTGAACGTTTTACCCGGGGAAAGTGAGCTCACACTGTTTTAGATCCCTTGCTTAAGTGTACAATGACGAAACTCCCGGTTAATTCACCCACCATAATTTTGAAAATGCACAAAAAAAGGCAGCATGAAGGAGAAGAGGAGCGGTAATTGAAGCCTTTGTAGCACACTGTTTCACTGTTGTTGAATCTAAGTACATCTCTGAAGCCATTCTTCACACAGCAGTGAGTACTGAGGCTTTTTAATGGCAGTGTCTGTCTCCTAGCCCTGTGATCTCTCACTCCACTCAGCCAAAACCACAGAACCTTAATGGACTTCCTACTACACAAATAATGAGATAAGTTAAGATGTTCTCCAGAGCTAGACGAAGATGTAAAAACAAAGAGAGAGGTGGTGGTGGTGGTGGGTGTGCAGGGCTGAGTGATTGCATGCCAAATACAGATGCTGGGATTTAGTTACAGATGTATACACACATGCTAATATGCTCACAGTGCTTTCACATACCTTCACCTAACAGCACACACACACACACATGCTTCACACACACACACACACGCGCGCACACACTCACACTCACACACACACACACACACACACACACACACACACACATAAGCAGAGGCAGTGCTGTCTGCTTGATCAATAGTTTCCTGTGCTGGGGAGGGGTGATGACTGCAGACAGCAGTCAAAGCCCTGAGGACCCGAGGGTGACACCCCTTATCAACTGAGCAAGGTGAAATGTCAAACACTGGATCTGGAGCTCTCCCTCTCTCCCTCCCTGTCTCCCTTTCTCTCATTCCCCACATGTAGCAACCCTTACCCATTTTTTTCAATAAGCGACCCTGAGCCTCCCCCAGATTCTCCCACCATTTCTGATTATCTTTCAAAACTAACTCCTCTCAAAATCTTTCTTTTCCTCTGACGGTTGTATTTGTGACTCTCTCTCTTTCTCTCTCTCTCACCCACACCTTACATTGAATTCTTATCTCTCTCTCTCTTTCTTTGTCCTTCCCTCTGACTCTTAATCTCCCTCTTTCTCAACATTAACCCCCCTCTATCACTCTTTCTGAGACGTTTTTTTCCACCCTTTTCTTTTAAATCTTACCTCCTGGAGCCTGCTGCTGCTATTATAAGATTGTGTTAATAACAGCCTCACCCTCTTTTTCTATCATTCATCTGTTTCTCATTGTTTTTCTCCGCCACCCTGTGCTCTATCCTCACCGTGTTTGCTTCATCATCTTTTCGCACTTTTTACAAACATTGTTCTTTACTAAATAACTTAACCCTTCCTTTTTTTTCTCCTTGTGCTGTAACCGCACAACAGCAGAACAGCCCATTGAGCACAACACAGAGAGAAATATGAATTTGAATATGGTGACAATGTTTGTGGGGGTGTTTCAGCGCTAATCTGGCTTATATGCACTCTGCATGTCTTACACCCTGTCCATTTCCATGGCCCTAAGCTTAATAACAACACTGTAGGATTAGTGCAGGGTGACTTCACACAATAAAAAAGAAAGGGAAAAATGCCAGCCTTTCCCTTTAGATGCAGCTATTGTTGGAAGCTTGAACACACCACATAATTACAATCAGATCTATACGAAGCAATGTATACTTTTAATCAAAGACAATCATTTGAAATATGTAAATTCTTTTAAGGAATGGTTTAAAAATGTAGGAAACTAATGCAGAAATAAGGAAAGCAACACCAAAATCCTCCTCCTCCTGTTGTTTAATCCATGATTGGTAAACATGCCGCTCGTCAGCATCCCACCACCACAAACACATCCTCTCCTTCTGACCACTGCACAACATTTGGCATTAATTCCTCATCTGGCAAAAGGATTATAATCGTCAGATTGGATTTATGATCTGTGTGCTCAGGCAGGTTTATCCAGCCACCATATGTAGAATTATCATTAGAGTTATAATCCTCTGCAGGCCACTCATAGAGTTTGTGGCAGTTAGTGAGTGTTGTCTGTGTGTCGGATCCTTCAAAACACATTCCCGACATGTAAAAAGCTTTGTTTTTGCATCCTAAGTCCAGTTACGGTGGTTTATGACATAAAAACAATGAGATTATCAGGAGTAAGAGGAAATGATGTAATGTCTTATGAAAAGATGGAATAGGAGGGGTTAAGAAATGGTCAAAGGGATTAAAATTGTTTTTTTAATCATAACTTTTGTCAAAATAACTGCTTTTGTAATTTATTTCTTTGTTCCCTCCCTCTGACTCGCTCTCCCAGGTCTCCATTACTGAGATTATGATTCATTCACTCACTCCGTCATCCACTTTTTCTCACTCTCCAACTCATTCCCTCCCACTCTTTGTACTTTCCCCAAATCTGAGTCAGAATCATATGTTCACACTACTTTGTAACACCTGAATACATGCAGAGATAATTTCAAGGCAACACTAAATTGTTCTAACCTGATTCATAATAGTCAACTTTGATTTTCTCTGGTAATTTAGTTCAAGCCATTTGGCCATTTTGTGTTCTTTTGATAATGATGAACTGCAGGGGTAAAACACACTAATACCTGGTCATTTGTCAGCAAGTGAACTGCATGACTGCAATGTCACAGGATTAGGAGTATCAAAGAGTTCTGTTTGCGTCCTTTAATTTCATACTGTGTCCTGTTGTAAACTGTAGTATTGTGTCCTATGATACATCTTAATGCGTTATGATAAACTTGGGGTGGGGGGGGTGAAATTATACAAGAGTAGAACAGAAACAGAATGTTTAAATATTGAAACTCAGTCGTGTGTAAAAGAATATTTAAAATGTTCTGATGTTCTTTTCAGTATTTTGTTTTGCTTTTCCTCCAAGTAGCAAAGTAGAGAAAGAAAGAGAGATAGGAAATTTTGTTGTTATCAGTTGGACCACTTTGCAGCGGGGCCACATTGCATTTGACCTGATAAAGTTTGAAGCTGATGGCTGAAATTGGAGTATAAAGATGGATAGCTGGTTAGCAGCAGGGATAATTTCAAGAAGAGATAGACAGGAGACTGATGGTGAATCGACGGGTGATCTCCTCACTGTCGAACAAAAAAAGAAGAGGTTGGAGAAAGTAGAATGCTGGGTACTTAACACTGGGATTTTTTTGGACAGACACAGAAGCTGAACCATTACTGCTGTGCATTATTTGCTCTGAGACATTGTCGATTGAAGCCTTGGAGCCATGTGACCTTGATTGTCACCTCAAGACAAAACATGAACAGTATGTGACCAAGCAACTGAGAACAAGCTTGAGTGTTTCTCCTTTATTTAGTTTTGTCATTTATGTTCCATCTTCAGAAGGTGCCCTGAGAAAGCATTATATGGCCTTTATATGTATGTATGGGGTCAGAGGTGGGCTGCAAAATTTTTTAAAACTGAAAAGTGGGCCCTGAGTTGAAAGAAAGGTTGGAAACCACTGCGCTGGACCACTGAACCACTGCTCAGTGGTCCACAGTCCTCTTTTCAATCAGTGATGGTTTGGGGTGCTGTGTCATCTGCTGACATTTATTTTGGTACACAGTGTTTTCTGAAGTCCAGAGTCAGCACAAGCATTAACACAGGAAATTTGGATAACTTAATGTTTCCTTTCTGCTGACAAGCTTTGTGAGTTTATTTTCCAACTGGACTTGGCACCTGCTCACATTGCCAACAGTACCAAAAGATAGTCAAAAGACCATAGTATTACTGAGCTTGGTCGACCAGCAAACTTGCCTGACCTGAATCTTAGAGAAACTAAGGAGGAGATGAGACGTCAGATGCAGACGAGCTGGAGACCACTTTACTATCAAAGCAACCTGGTCTTCAAAACTCAGTGCAACAGGCTGATTGCCCTCATGCCACAACACATGATGCAGTAATTCATGCTGAAGGAGCCTTGACCATGTGTTTGAGCACTTATAAGTGAACATACTTTTTAGAAGGCCAACATCTCTGTTTTTGAAATCATTTTTTATTGGTCACATGTAATTTTGATATTTTTGGATGGCTGAACTTTAGGTTTTCACTAAGTGTTAGCTACAATCATCACATTTAAAAGAAATAAATGCTCACAATATTTTACTCTGTGGTACTGAAACTGTATCATTTGAGTTCCACTTTTTGAAATGAACTGCTGAAACAATTTAACTTCTCTTTAACTTTTTTTTTTCAACTTTTCAAATTTACATCCACCTGTTTATTATCAGGTCTTAGGGAGTTTGTCAGGCAATCCTCTGCCTTCTGAACTGTCTCATGATATGGGGCAACTACCTAAACCTGGGCATTGACAGCAAACTCATGGAATGATGGCAAATCTCTTGCATCGTATGAAGGAATTAAAAAAGCAAGAACAATTAAAAAGGAAATGTCAAAGAATACATAACCATCCGACAGTGAGTTGATGTCCAATTCAAAACACCCAAACACCTGCCCCCTCTCTTCTTCTCTTCTCTCCACTTCATCCTTTCAAGACAAGGCTCTGATAAGTGAAATCAATATAGGATCAGTGTTTTCACATGGACTTAACTAGTTGATCCATTTTGAGGAACGAACACCTGTTCCTAATTTTTTGCTGCAGTGAGTGCACATCATTACTGATTCATTCTCTCCACCATCCTTTTACTGTGATAAGTCATCAACGTCACCCCTCCCTTCATCTCCCTCTGTGACTCCCCCAGGCCTCACCGTCTCTAATCAAGGCCTAATGAGCCTAATTGGTCGTTAAAACATGCCAGAGTATGACACAGCGGTGCTGCAGCGTCTGCCATATGGTCGGGGTTGGCCCGAGGCCCCCGAGCTGCCAACTGTTCCCCCGTCACTGCCTGAACCGTGCAGCGCTGACTGACGGGGGCTGTGAGAGGAGTTTCTCAGCTGCTGATGATTCAGCACCCAACACAGCAGTGCAAGGAAGAGAAGACAAGGAGAGTGTGTGTGTTTGTGCGCTGGTGTGTGTGTATTGACTGTAGGCTGACCAGCTCACTGTCTCTTTGTGGACCTGTAATAGGTGTCTTTCAAGTAGTGGACCACAACTGTTGGTGAACAGAAATCCAGAATAATGCTTTTGATGTGCAGACAAGTGAAGACAATACCTGCTGGACTAAACATAAAATGTTAAGTTGTAGAAACTTAAGCTAGTTGCAGACATACTAATTAAACAATAACAAAAAAAAAAAAAAACAGAAATAGAAATTATGAAAATCAGTTTAATCCTCAAATGTTCGATCCCAACCATAATTTTTCTGCTGAAAATAACAGAATATTTGTGAATAATTCTGTCCAAAAACCTAAAATTAAATTTAAGAAAAAATGACGACAGAAAAAAAAACAAAAATCAAACAAATCAAAAAAAAGAAAAAAGAAAAAGTTTACTTAAGGGGCAAAAGAAGATTTTATCCTCCAAGTTTATTTATCCTTTTTAAACATTTCCTTGTTTTTAAGACCTGTACCTTCCAATAATATTTTGTCCTCCTCCCACGACCCCTGCTCCAGGGCAGAGAAATGAGTAATAGCACCTTATTTAGTAACATTTAGTCATCTTACTGCCATCAGTGTGATGTGAGCTGCATTCGTAATGTGTCGACTTCACACTGCCTCATGGCCCGCTAATTAATTTGCCTCCATAAACTAAGAGCTGTGAGGCCTGCTGCCCTCAGCCAATTTACTCCTGACCTAAATATGACCTGAGCACAGCTCTACGTGGCTGGATTTCACTGTGTGTGTGTACGTGGATATTTCTGTGTGTGCTCATGTGTGTGTGAAGAGGTTAAGCATATTTTACCAAAACAAGGGAGCTGAACATCCAACAAGAAGTGATTATGTAAATAATGTGTTGGCAGCTTCCCACAGCACGAGGGTTTAAAGTGTGTGTGGAAGTGTGTGAGAGTGTGTATCATGCAATCAGGCTTGAATTGATCCCATCTCTTCAACATTCAGAGATCAGCACCTCTGCTTTGACTGACCCTACTTCCATTTATTTTCACAAAGCATTTGGCTCAATCCTGTTTTAAGCCTAAGAAATTTGTTTGAATTTAAATATTTTTGTTCTCATTTTACTTAAAATGGTTTTAGGTAGAAAACCCCACCAAAACAAACAAGCAAAAAAGTGTAACTGGCTTTTATTACTGACAAACAGTTGTCTTTTGAAAATACTTCAGTTTTACAGGCATACTTTTTGAAATGTGAAAAAATAAGATAAATGAAAAAATACAATGTAATAAAATGAATTTAAAAAATCCTTAAACTAAAGATTAAATAGGAAGATTAGATCACAGTTTAGACCTACCTTAGTCCATCATCTGATTTTCATATTTGAAGTAGAAATTTGGATTTTTTTTTTTTACACCTTTTGCCTATAAATTTAATCTGGCATTTGATTGTTTGTTCAAAACTTTATATACAGTGAGATAATTCACATTAATTTACAAATATCAATGACAACTTCAACTGGAACTGGAAATATTGATGGTTAGTTTGTGATGCCGTTGTGCATGTTTTCATGATGAGCATTGACATAGCATCTTGTTACAGATTTAAATGTCAGAGGACTAGATCCTCTCACATTCTCACTATCTTTGCTGAAAGTTACACATTTTCACCAGGACTGTTGAATGAAGCAACAATAATGTAATACATTTTCACTGTATTATATAAAAACTCTCCATTTGATAAAAATCTGCCACATTTTGAATGCAGCATGTTATAAACTTTGCTGCATTATGTGATAAGTTCTAACACATTGCGTCATTAATTACAAAATGTGGGTGTTGCACATTTTTTATCAAGAAAATGTAGTAATTTGGTTTGTAATGACACAATACGTAGGAGCTTATTACATTATGTGGCAAAGTTTATCACATATTGAGTTCAGTGATTTTATTACAAAATGAGGCAAAACTTCATTACAGTATTTTATGATGTGGCCTTATTACATAATGTGTTGGGAAGTGTCTCAAGTTTTGTAGCATTTTACTTTGAGCACTGCCAAGAAAAGTAATGCCTTTAAACTAGGAGGTGTTTATTAGTGATTAAGATCACAGTATAATTAGCAAATATTAAAAAAGGCCTGTTTATTGACTTAAGAGTCCTATCAGTGAGTTTTATACTTTCAGTTACTCCCATTGTCCCTCCTCTTCTATCACTTGTTAAATTAGAGTAAATCGTAATATTCATTATCAAAAAAGTAAATGAATCCACTAAATACAGGATGGTCAATCGTCAAAACAGTTGTTATTTTGCAGGCCTAATCATCACCTGACTTTGTGACATTGATTCATTTAAAACGTCTCAGATTGGATCAGCAAAAAATGTTGATTTGATAAGAAAATTCAAAAGGAACTAAAGCCAAGAGAGGGGAAAAAAAAGTTAGTTACAACTCTTAATAAATGCAATTTATCCTTTAGTTTTTCTGTCAAGAACCCTCACATCTCAATCCTTCAACTCTTCTCTTCATCTCACCTCCCTCACTCCCCTTTTCTTGTCTTCTCATTGTCGTTATTCCCTCACCTCTCTTTTGTCCGACTGATGTCTTCATCTGTGATAATTCCGGGTCCACGCAGAGTGTGGCTGCTTTCCCTGCCAGTAGATATAAGCTGATTGAAGGCAACCAGTGCCTGTCAATACAACTTGCTTGTATTTGCCTGCGTCCCGCCTGCCTCCAACACGGCTGATTATTGGAGACCTCTCATAGTGGTATTGAGCTGCTGTCCCCACTCTTGTTACCTAGCTGATAGTTTCATTGTTTATATGCAGATGGAGGTGGGCTATTGAACAAGCAAGACACTCGCCCCTAATGGTAAACAAACAATCGGAGTGGCGTGTGGAGCGAAAGTGAGGTCAATAGAGTTGATTAATACACACAAGGGGACACATTATGGACATTGCAATCTATATTTTCTGCTGGTCACATCCTCAGAGATATATTCAGGAAGATCTGTGAAAAGATGGATGATGTAGCCAAGGTGAAGATGAGCATACATGAAAGAAAATAACAAGGTTTACCCACAGAAAGTCTGGGAATGGTTTCCTCTTTTTCCCTTTATTGACATGTTGCTTTCAAGAAGTCTGTAATGATACTATTGTCTCTCTTTGGTGATTTGTCTACAGTCATTCTCTTCTTCTTTGTCCTCCTTTTCACCCCGGTTTATATTTTGAAAGCTTTTAATTTGGTTCATCTGTTTGTGCTCACTTGTGATGATGTGTCAACTCCAGAGAAGATTCCCAGAAAAGCACACAGGCATCATTGTGTCAGAATATATGAAGACTACCCGGCAATGGCAGCCTACTCAAAACCATATGTCTGGTTACAAAGTTAACCAAGAAAAAAAAAGGGGAAGAAAAATTTGGAAATATATTTTTTTCCCCCTCATATATCTAGCCCTGTCTTCCAGAAGTTCAAGCTAATGTGAATGAACTGAGTTGTCTCATCTGTGATGTGTGAAGTTTGAAAAAAAAGAAAGAAACACACATACTTCTCTTTTCCACCTTGAAAGGCCTGGGTACAGGCTGACCCATACATCAAAATATATCAAAGCAAGTCTTTTGATGGAACTTTAAAGTGAAAGGAGCCGTGTGATTGAGCAAGTGATGTACTGAAACTAAAAAACATAGTTCAACTGATGTTTCAATGCCTTAGAGTTTAGTCCTCAAAAGCCAGGAAGAAAGCGTGGAGCCGTGCAATCTATCTGTAAGCTTATGGCTTACATAAACCCAATTAAAAGACGGGATTTGTGTTATTTTTGATTTTGTCTGATTCCTTTGTGTGGCACTTGACTTGCTGAGGTTAAGAATGTACAAAGGCCAAATTGAGCTCGGTTCAGATGCAGTGAAAAAAAGGTAATTTGTTTGAGCACCAGAGGAAGAAATTGGGTCCTTTGAAAGATTTAAAAAATGCTCCTTTAAATTACATCTTTTGTATGTTTTCCATTCAATCCTACACTAAAATAAAATCTCACTTTAAGACACAAACTGATAAACAAACACCAAGATGTGAGAAAATGAAAAAGCACACAGGATAAATACAGTCCTTTCAAATTCCATCGATCATCTTTCTGTCACACTTTTTCAATAAATTCTTCTCATAGAATCTGTCTTCACATTTACAGTTAAAGTGTAAATGGCTATGTGTATCTATGGTCTATAAAATGCTGAATGTATGAGAAAAGCAGGAAGACAGTTCAAGATTATTCACCTCAGCCCGTAAATAAAACATCCATCAACTCTCCCAGGAATAGAGCTCATGTCTGGTGACCTCTGAAAGGTTAAACCCTGTAAAAAGGTTAAACCTTGAAAGAATTATTTTCATTACTTTTCAGCCATTCCAATCACCCTGTCTCCTCTTGTGGGAATGAGTGGATTAGTCCTCAGGTTGTATGCTTTGTTTTTCTTATTGCTCCAATATCACCGCCATGCTGCTTTTCACACAGGCTGGCTGAATAACAGTGGAAAATGAGTGCTGTGTATCCACAGGCCGCACATGCACACACAGGGTAAAATTACCGTTCACTTAAGCAATGGAACCACTTTCTGAATGGCAACTGCATATTGTGACGCCTTTTAACATTTCAAAGTTAATAACTGTTACCATTTTAAAGTCTGCTGACAGCTGAGATGCATTTTCCACATTTTTCTGTGTGTATCTCTGCACTGAATAAGGTCAAGACATCAACCACAAAACAATAAATTTTCTTGACAACATTGGGGAAGTTGAGAAACCAGTGGACAGAATTCAAATTGTATTCAAACATCAAAGCAGAAAAAAAATTACTGGAGCTCTCATCCACTGACCTCGTTTCAAGCCATGGAGTTGTTTACTGCGTGGTCCATTTTACATATTTAACCTCAGGCTTCCATCACGGATGAAACCAAATGGCTCTTGATCATCTCCCTCTGATAATTACATCTATTCTGAGCACACTTCAGCACTTTTACATCATTCCTCTGACATCACTACTCCTTCTAAGTTCTGAAAGTGCTCGCCAACATCCCTAATGTAGCCCTCATCTGTTTGTTTGTTTGCCACGAGTCAATTAATCCCTGCGATAAAAACAGAACCCCCATTTAAGTCGTTAACCCTCCAAAGCCTGTTGTGATGTTCTCAGTGGCACATTTCCGTTTTCATTTGGCTCATTACTGCTTAAGTGGTGCCACAAATGGTCAGAGTGATGTCACTGATTTGAATGAAGACCATGGGAGTGATTGGTTTAAATGCCTTGGTGTAATTGAATCGCGTTAGCCAGATATGCAATTGAATTACGTTTACTTCACTGGATGGGTTTGTGTATAGAGTGTACTGTGTGTGTGTGAGTTGTTTGTGTGTGTGTGTTTGTGTGTGTGAATGGGCTAGGGAAAAGGGAGCAGTGAAAGGGAGGTTGTTTATTAGTGAAAGTTCAGCATCCATCTCCTAACTGCCAAAGCAATTAAAATAAAAATGGAGGACATGAAAGGTTGGTTTAGTCAAAATGCCTGAATTGTCAGTAGTTCATGCTGGTATCAAATCATGCAGGTAGTTGTGGCATTTCTTTTCTAATGGTTGAAAGAACAGTAAAATTATCTGTAGTACATACACCATCAAAAATCCACCAAAGACGGCAAGCTTTAAGCCTTGACAGATTAGGCCATGAGTTTTACCTAAAGGAGGAGGTTTACAGTTTTTTTTTTTCATTCCCAGATATATAACGTGTCATGAGAGAGAGAGAACTGATGAGCATTTCCTGTATCCAGCATTTCCAGTAAGAATGAAAATCTTTTGGTTGAAACTGTGAATTTGAGATTTTAAAAAATCAAATTAATGACTTTGCTTAAACTGTTTGTGTAAACTTTTAATCCAAATTGAAGCTTCAAATACTGGAGTTAATGCTTCAAAAGTAACAGAGTGTGCTGTAGTTAGATTACTTGATTGTAGGGATGGGTACTGCATTTGGTGCTGTTAAAGGTACTGAATGAGTTGCCTCAGTATCTAAATGCATCTTTGTGACTGTAAGGGGATGGAAGAGAAGACAATTTTCCATGCCAGACATGGGCATGGAGTATGTAAAGCTGGTTTTTAATCTGTACATTATTAAGAAAAAACACTGTGTTGTTGTAGTCAATTTATTAATTTTAGTTAATTTTAACTAAGGGTTTTTCACAGCGTTGCATAAATTTGTAAACAACTGTAATGTTACACTACAAACAGTTGAACTTTTTTTGTCAAAGTTAATATATTGAGAAAGAAATATGCTTAATTGAAATGTTTTGAAATTTTATTATCAAACAAATTAACAATTATTCCAACAAACACATAAAAGTACAGAAAACTGGTACCATTGGGCACTGATACCAATTCCCCGGTACCTTCATCTGTATCATTTTGATTCAAATGTGCAAGGTACACAATCCTACATGTTTGTGTGACATCAGATAAGATATCAGATATGACAAGGCACCAAAAGAGGGTCTATTGAAGCCAATTTTGTAATAGCAAAAAATATCAAAGATTGATTTATCACTTTCTCATTACAGATACAAGGCTGAATGCCAAACATCAGACCTATGGCAGAGGGAAATAATTTATCAATCTCCATATAAAGGGTAGGTTGTTTTTTCATAACTTATTCCTACTACTGCATGCCAGTCTGTTTGTTGCTTAAAAAGTGTGAGCAAATAATCATCAAGAAGCTGCCAATGGAGGAAATAAATTATTTTCTTCAACTAGAAGCACACAATGTAATTTGAAAGACTCTTAGCCTCTAAAACTCTGTAAAAGAAAACTTTGTTCAAAAACATTGCTTCCTGTGACTCAAAGTTTTAATTTGTATTTTTGTTTTACTAAACTCCTCAAAGATTTGGAAAGCACATGTTCAAAACATATATTTAAAGCTGGAGATGCAGGCCAATGTGAAGAGCGGAGCTAAATGAACTCCTTTTGGGCTGTCTCTTTTTTGCATACACAGCCATACAGAATCACACTGGCACACACGTGCCTGGTGTGCTATCTGACTTGGCAGATCCCAAACTGTGACCAATCGGTGTGTGTGTGGAGTGTGGACAGTCGGATTATCTGGAGACACAAGCTCCCTCTCCCCTGGTTTCCATACTGTTGTTTCAGTCGGTCATTAGAATGACAATAACCTCAATACATACAGCACTATAAGCTGACATCCATCCAATAATCTGTAGCTGCGGGGTAAGGTCAGCACACACAAGAGCGTGTCACTGTGTGTGTAGGTGTGTGTGTTTGTTGTTGGCAAAGAATGGGCAAGATGGTAATCACAGCCATCTTTGTCTTTGTGGACTATAATCTTTTGCAACAATAGAGTATCCCAATGTGTGTTTGTGGGTGTGTGTGTGTCACAGTCTAATGATGCAGCGGTGATGATGGCGGCGCGTGGCGTCCCTATCATGTGGCGAAAAATTGATTAGCCAAGGGTCACACACAGCCAAGCCTGAAGCGTGTCTGTTTGTGTGTGTATTTCTGGGCATAATTGTGTATGTGCTGGTGTGTGTAGTGTTTGCGAGCGTCCGTGAAAATGTGTGTGTCGTCAGACCTCCTAAGCTGAATATTGATGTATTGATCAGGCGCTTGTGTTGCTTAAAGCCATTTGCTCCTAGGGGAGTCCTTCTAACACACACACCCTTACACACAGAGCATGGCTATTGACAACTGTGTCATCTTTTTCTATGAAGACAATTGCTGACACGCAGCGTTGTTTCTCGTCATATTGTGTCATTGTCTTATCGGACAGTGGCAGAGTGCTGCTACAAAGCACACCTGCCACACGTCCATTCACTGAGATGCTAATGTGAGCTGGAGAACATAATACTATTATGGAGCGTAATGGCCTCATGCCCACCTATTGGCCCTCAACATGTGCTGCTGTATTGTTATAATGAGGGAATATCCCAGATGTGGTTTTTTTTCAAGAGGTTTAAAGAGAGCGCAGTAGAAGAAGACATGTCAACAGCACTGTGAAGGAGGAAATGATCCTTGAACCTGGTCAGAGCACCCTACTTTGGTGAAAACATTGCACAAGGTTACAGGACTTGGGAGCATCAGGTGGCCTGTGTGTCATCACGCACACCACATTACCACAACCTTTGGGTTTGATTGACGGGTCAAGGACCTGTGTTGCTTTTCATACACACTGTTCTGGGTTTTTTTAATAAAAGGATTTCAAATATTTCTTTTGAAAATCTCTCAATATTTACATTTTTCAGGTGCACCATCTTGATGGCTGTACAAAGAGTGAGGGCCAAGAAAATTCCAGCGTATACTTAAATGGTTTGACCAAATGGTACAAACTTGTGGCCTGTGTCCAGTATTTCCTACACTACCAGCTTTTTTTCCTCCATTTTATTTAAGAATGTTTTTCAGCTTTTGCGTCATTATCAAGAAGACAGGACAGATGATGATATCCTTGATAGATAAGATAAAGTCGGGTTAAATCTGAAATTTGCTGAAGGGTCTGTGTCAAATTGAAGCTTTCATGTTGTTTCACGCCATGCTCTACCTGTTCCCCTTAACACTGGCTGTTTTAGACTGGGGCTGGGCAATCAATTGTAAATTAGATTAAATCACAATATGGCCTGCTGCAATATTCTAATCACAGACAGTGCAGTACTTCTTTAACCTTAAATGTGTTAGAATCCCAGATTTTTTTTTTTTTTGCAGTAGATGTTTTATACTCTACAGCAGTGTTACTTGATCCCGCTCAACCAAAGAGCCAAATTGTTGAAAACTACATTTGCAAAGGTGACAATCTAAGTTGTGAAAAGTGGCAATAAGAGACAAAAAGTAACAAGAAAAATAAGTTCAAGGTGGCAAAAATGCCCAGCAAAAATTCATGGCTGTGCTGCACGGTTTGCTTTTGACACACTTTCAAGTGTTACCAGACATAAAATGCACTCACACATGTAGGTAAGTATATAAATATATTTGTTTGTATGAAAGACAATTGTAATGCATTATTTACATTAACTTTACAGCCACGGGAGGATGGGTAACCTGTTTGTGTGTGTGTGTCCATTGATTATCATGGCAATTTGTATGGCAATTAGTACGGCATAATCTAATAACAAATGTTCCACACACATCCTTTTTGAAATTAGATAAGTTATTGTCATAACTGCTTTAACAATGCTAATTTCCCTGTTGTAGTAATTTGCAGGTTTATTTTTTCTAACTTCGCATAAAAACTACTTTTAAACCCTTTTTATACTAAAAGCCATAATGGGCATATGTCTTTGAAGTGCATGCATTGGGGTGGAACTCCGCCGTACGTGATGTAGAGCTGAGAATTATGGATGTGCTACCATGTAGAGACAGAAACAACACAACGCCGTATGAATAAGAGAAATAACATGGCCTGGGGGTAGGGGCAAAAAATCATAGGGGAACACTTTTATATAAATGCTGCATTGAAATTAAGTGGCCTGGGCCAAAGGATGATCTGACCTAGGCCCCAGGTATAGTTTCCATGGGGGTGTATTTTGGCCTATCACACCAGCTTCATTTCACTTCACCATGCTATGCTCATGTCTACATCCAATGTTAAGAGTTCTGTAACTTAGTGAGGGATGGAATAACTGTGAAACGCAAAACATTAATAATAGAAATTTGTTGTTGACACTTTTAAGAGATTTTTATCAATTCTATTGATTCATTGTTGCAGCACGATTAATAAGTGACTCTATAGTATGAGGTACATATTTTTTCAAACTGGTAAAATAAATCCTTCCTTTTAATAGAAGACCTACAAGAAAGTAAAGTGTTGTTTTGCAGCTCAGGCAAAACTCTTGAACATCAGGAAGCAAATCGCTCGCTGTAATCAAACATCACCGAATAAAAACAGTTAAAAGAAATCAATGATTTTTAATAAGATCAGAAACAATCTCTTAAAACACAGCATCAATCACATTCTGTCATTTCTGCCTCCCTGTGTGTGTGTGTTTGTGTGTGTGTGTGTGTGTGTGTGTGTGTGTGTGCGTGTGTGTGTTGATATGGACTGCCATTTAGATAAATAACCAGCAAACAGCGCAATGATTCAGCATCATACTCACTTTATCAATCAAGCCATGTCTGAGAAGCACAAATGCAATTAGCTAATGTGTTTGCCTAAACTCATCAGAGGACGCAATTAGCAAGGGGAAACAGATCATCTCGCATCATCTATCAGAGAGGTGGAATCAAAGGCACAGCGGGAGGAGGAGGAGGTGGAAGAGCAGGGGAAGGGGGGGCAGAGAGGTGAGGAGAGGGAGGGTAGGTGGAAGAAAAGGGGATAATTTGTTATTCAAGAGGCATAATCTGTGAAAAGGACAAAAAGAATAAACTTTCCAGACTGAAAAAGGTCTTATCTATTGCACCCCACAATCCATCTCCCACCCTCTGCCGACTCCCCCCTCTCATTTCTCCCCTCTCTCTTTTTTTCTAATTACAACAGATGGCATTGAAGTGGCAGCCGGGGCATATTTCATCAGGAGGGAATAAAAGCAATTAGACATTCAATTTGGAGTGTAATTAATCCTACATTAAAGCCTTCATTAGTGATCGCTCGTTAGTGAAACATGCCTCTCTGAGAGGCCCAATAATAGCCCTCTTCGTCAGGGGATCAGCGCTAAGAGGGAAATCAAACAAGGTTAAACAAAAGCCATTGTTCCATCGGCGCAGAGACGAAGACAAATGAGGTGGTTAGGCTGGGGTTCGACTCACTGTTTTACACACGTTTTCCAACTCAAAGCTGTTTTTTCTGGTTAGAGGTCTTAACTGTTAAAACTCAGGCTTAATGTGATTGCCTCCTAAGTCACAGCTTCGGCACTTGAGGTTCCTCTTAGGCCTGGGTCAGAATTAATAGATTTGAATGAGAAACCCACTGATGAAAGTACATTCAATCTAAGTGAAGGGATCTAGTCCTGCAGCACTACCCTCCTGCAGATGCATTGCTTTACTATGGAGATTTTCCATGTATGTGATTAATTTTTTGACACATGCTTTAGAATTTGAATGCACAAGATCCTTGTTTTCTTTTTCTCCCCTTACAGTTTGTTTGGTGACATGCTGGTTGACAAGCAGTCATTGCTTTGCAATCATATTCCTGGCCAGTGCTGTGACAGCTTTACCTCTGGGAGTTTTGTTGAGAAGAGTTCTGTTGAGTTTCAGTTTCTGAAGGTTGTGCTCTTTGGTGTGTTTTCAGGCATGATGGCTGTCGCTGCTGAAGCAAACCAACCATAACTAACTCCATGTAGACCAAACACTCTTCTACTCTTGTTAATACTTTCATGAATGAGTGTCTGTATTTGCGTGATAACAAACTGGGATTACTGTTTGTCAGTGCTTGTGAAGTAGTAATTATCTCAGTAAAAGTTAGCTCACAGATTTGAATTAAGCAACTGAACTGTGGGACTTGAAAAGTCATATTTCTTAGTTTTCATTTTATTTTCTTGTAGTAAGAAATCTGCTTTTCTGGGTCAGTGTTGTTATGTAATTGCAATAGAATCAAAGTCCAGACATATCTGAACACCCCTTTTGTCCCTTTAAACTCACCAGAGCTGGATTAGAACCCCTGAAAAGTGTGAAAGATTCCACTTTAACATCTGGCTTAGGGGCCACTGGGTGACAGAGTGTGATAAAAAATTACCTCAGAAAATAGTGCAGACATTTTTTGTACATTTTCTACATGCACCCCTGAGTATTGTGCATCAGTTTTATCCTTTACAACTAGACAGAGGTATCCTTATGTGCCTTTTATATGCAAAGTATGTATTTCATGGAGAAAAAACTTTAAGGCTCCCCTACTGCTACATGAGTTTCATCAAGAACAGTTTATTTCATATGTTTGATTTCCAAAACAAGACACAGGTAAGAATTGCTCAACAGTATTAATAAGGATCTGTAAAACTCTTCATAAATGGGGAAAAAACAGAGTGTAAAGGGGCTGTGAAGACTTTCTAAGTGATCTTGAAAACTTTTCACCTCCAGATATATTCCCGAATTAAATCCTCAACTTAAAATGAAATGGTCAGTTGTCCTTAACAAATAAAAGTTGTGTTCAGATGAAGGAAATCTGATCTCTATTCATTTTTCAAAACAAATGCAAGCCTCGTCATATCATCATGACAGTTTGCGCAAGCCCTCTCTTGAAAGGAGTCACTGCAATCCACTTCAAATAGTTAGTCCTCACAGGCCCCTTAAATAAAGACGTTTAGAAGGATTCATAAACTTCAGTTATTGAAGGTCTACAATTGTTCCCAATCAAAAACAGTAATTGTCTCACAGTCCTAACACTGACACAGTTAAATGAGTCCCTTGCCCTCATTATACTTCCATGCAGTGCACAGACTGAATAACATACAACAGAGATACAGATGTACAGCTTTACAATGATAGAATACCAGAGCGTTGTAATCAAACCAGAAAATAATGTCTGAATTCATCAAAGGTGGTTGGACCATCATGAAATATATCTTGGAAACGTGTGAGTGGCTTTTCCTGAATAATGCCGAGGCAAACTCTATCTGATTTTGAGACATATGGGATCATAAAATGTCTGCAAAAGCTTTTTTAATTGTACTTTGCTGATAACACAGCATTGTCATACAACATGTTTTCACACGTCCTGAACACGAGCCATGGACAAAATGCAGCAAGAAGGACTTAGTTCTGAAAGACAAATCACATAAAAGATTTCACCTTTTTTTCCATTCTGAAGCCTGTAGCTGTGCTTACACTGTGATACACTGTTTGCAGTATATTGTATATATCACAAAAAGTGGGGCCTCGCAGTTTAAATTTTGCAATTACAGTTGCCAGGCACTTGTAGTGAACTTTTAAAATTGATGCTAGTGTTGGGAGCAGAGGGTGTAAAAATCTTTTTGTCATGGCCTTTTCTGTTTTTATTCACATTTAGTTTTTTTTTTTCATCTGTGCTGAAAATACCTTTTAGAAATGCCCAAAGCTTCACACAGTCCACCTGTGTGCCCTTGAAAACTCGTTTAACTTTACAAATTGAGTACAGCACAAATAAAGGCGCAGCTAATCATGACAACCTCTCTATAACTGAACAAGTAACTTACTACCACTTCGTGTGAAGGAAGTGAAAGACAAGACTGAGATGTTTTTTCGACTAAAACAGCACGAACACTGTTATGACCTGGGAAACACACAGTTAATCTTGCTGTATCTCCTCCACTTTATTTGCTGCAAATTGTTTTCTTTTGTAAAATGTTTCCAGCGGCTTTGGTCAAGGCTGTTGTGGTGAAGCTGTCACTTATACACTCGCACAGGTAGGAAGAGGAGTTAGTTACAGGCTGTATCTCACCCACACAGACACTGCTGTCAGAGCGCGAAGCTTCTTAAACACAAGTTCTTTTATGTTCCCTCTGAGGTTGTAAAGAGGGGGTCATACCTGTAAACAACACTTCTTTTATCACGGTTAAATGATAGTATCATCATGTAGTGTCATTTCTTTCCAGTATAAGTGTTTATTTCTATAAAATTACAATGCAGATGTCCCCGTCCTGGGAATAAACAAACAAAAAGGTTATCTTAAAAGTGACAGTTTCAGGTGCTGACAGCTTATAATAAAAATAATAAGAATAACTTTTCTTATAAACTAGCTGGATGGCAGTGTTTTATCAATCCAAACAAACAAACACCTTGATACATCCTGGGCCAAACATCCTGGACCTTCACACATCAAACCATGATGGTCTAATATGATGAAACCAGTTGTAACATGCTTCAGGTGTACTGTATCCAGTTGCATGCATGTGTCGTTTTTCTGCGCTCTGTGCTTCTGCGTGTCCCCAAGAGGGGATTCAAATCCAACTCTGATCTCAGCTAGGAGAGTCAGGTGAAGGGTGGCAACAAGGAAAGAGTACCCGCATGCAAAATTGACGTGTGGAGGTGAGGAACGAGTGAAGAACGGGGGAGGGTGTGGGATGAGAGGATGAATAAAACAAAGTCTGTCTATGACTTGGGGTGCCTTCAAGAAATCTAAGACTTCATTTACTCTAGAGAACAGTTTGTGCGTGTGTGAATGTGCACACAAGTGTATTTTCCCATGCATCTGAGAGTAGTGTTTGTGTGTGTGCGCGCAAGTGTGTGCGCGCAAGTGTGTGCGCGCAACTGTGTGCGCGCAAGTGTGTGCGAGCTGTCTGCACACACAAGAATAATACAATATCCTTACTGAGGGCAGTGCTTGCCGTGCCTGCTGCCCCAGACATACAAGCACGATGAGCAGATGAAAAATGAATTAAAGAACAACAGAAGAAAGGCAGAATAAACAATGAGAGAGCTGTGGCTCCAAACGGTCGTGTGGCCAGAGCAAATTTGTGTGTGTGTCTGTCTGTCTGTGTGCGTGTATGTGTGTGTGCACGAAGGTGGTCTTTATTGTATGATTTACACCATACCCTAGCTTTTAATTCATTTTCATCTTCAGGGTATGAGAAGCTCGTGGAATATTTAGTATTTTTGTTCTGGCATTGATGATGTGGAGTTTCATCACAAATATGAGCAAAAGTCTTCCAGTTAGTAAACAGTAATTTGTGTATAGCTCTAAATAGTAAAGGGCTCGTGTTTGCTAGTCAGAGCTGTGTGTCATGAACATATTATTTTGTCCTAAGTTACTCATGAATTAGTCTTTCAGATTAGCAGCACATTTTTTCCAGACCTACAAGATGGTCTGCAAACATCAGGTGAGTGATACAAGTCTTTTATTTTATACTGTCATTATATGTACAGTAAAATCAGGAATACAGTCTCTGTGTCATAAACACTTGGTGTCTGAAGGAACATAATGAAGCCCAGCAATGGTTGCCATATTGAAAATGCTTAACATCTCTGTTGGTCAACTTGCAGACAAAGAGGCTCAGCTATGACAGGCCTACTTGTCAGGCTCTTACCCTTGATAATCATTATCTTTTTATTAGAGCTGGACTGATATATTTTTTCAGGGCCGATACCAATTAGTCGTAGTCAAGGACACCAATAACAGGTGTTTGGGGCATTTTTGTTTGCATTAAAAGTGAAAACACTGGCATCAAAATTTGGAATCATACAAACTCCAACACTTGTTTAAATGCCTTTTAACTCTCTCTCTCTCTCTTTTGCTCTGTCTCTCTCTCTCTCACACATACACAGACGTAACACAGACACACATACACCCACACATACTTCTACAATCATGGACTAGTTTCATACTGGCATAATCAACAGCCTTGTTTCAAGTGATTAACAGACATGTCTGAAGGGACTGCAAGCAGAGCTGCCACTTATGTTTATACAACTTTATTCAGCTCACGGTTACGTCATTGGTAGTTGTGAGTCCTGGAGGACCGGGATGTTTATTACGGAACAGTTTGCTGCCTTAACTCACTCTTGAAACTTTAATCTGCTCTCCAGAGCTTCTCCACTCAACAAACTTTTTTCTCCCCTCTGGTGTGTGTTTGAGCACTGTGCATGCACAGCTTTTAGTGCTGATTGGCTGTTACCTGTGCTGTGGCACTGTGTGTAACCAATCAGATTGTGCTGTGGGTGGGACAATGCTGGAGACAGAGTAGAGGTGTGGCTACATGAGAGCCAAAATAAATAAGTTTTAAAATGGTCCCTAATTGGCAAATAGTCAATAAAAAAAAAAAAAAAAAAAAAAAGGACAGTGCTGATCGGCATCAAAAACCAAATATCGGCGCTGGGTCTGTTCCTGCTTTATATCATATCAACAGATGTATTATGAAAGAAACTTAGCCTCCTATCCATGTGTAAGAATTAAGAAAAGAGTAACATGGATTAAAGTGGTTTTGCACTGAGATCTGAACATATTGCAGTAAAAATTAGCACTCCAGTAAACCCACCTGGGATTTCTGGCTTTGAGATCCAGCCTCAAGCTTACAGTGCTTTCCGAAATTCCTCAATTTTCAATGCAGGAAGTTTCCATTCACTTTCCATCTAACTAGCAATTTAAAGTCAGAATAAAGTTAAAGTTGGGAGAATACTTCTTCAACAAGCTTTTTGCATTCAAAATATGAATGTTTAATATTTTTGCCACTTATTTCATAAACTGAAAACCCAGATGTCATATAGACAAAAAGTGAATTATTCCATAGCTTTATTTCTTGAAATATCACTGATTATGGCTGACAGATAATGAAAGCCTAGAATATAGTCTCATAAAATTAGAATATTGCATGAGGTCAATGATGAAATATTTTAAACAGAAATAATGGGCCTCTGTAGAAGTATGTTCATTTCTGTGCATCTGAATATCATTGGATGACTGCTTTTTGCCCATTTAAGTCACTTTACTTATATATATATATATATATATACTTTTTTTTTTTTTTTTCTGCTTTTAGATACATTTTTTTCTTTCACTTTTTCTGACTACTCTCCAATTTTTCCCTGATTTTCACCCATTTATGTGGCTTCTTGTCCATTTTTGCTACCTTAAACTTACTTTTATAAACTCAGGTGTAGAGCATAGAACATCTGCTGGCTTTAAAACAAGTCTTCACTTTAAAAGCTGTGTGAAAACTTTGTTCACATCTGTATTAATTACAGTATTCATTGAGTTCTATTATTGGGTGTACCCAGTGATAGGAACGCTTTGGGATAGACTAAATAGTTTAAATTTTGTGTCACTTTTACTTAAGGGAGGGACTTAATCGGGTTGATTTTGTACTTGATTAAAAATAATGTCTTCTGAGTCTTTGTTGCTGTATCTTTGTCTCACTGACTCTTCCTCCTTCCTGCTTGTTTGGAAGCAGTGAGGATTTAGGAGGATGCACAGTTTGTCATTTGGCCAGTGAGACAGATACTCAGAGTTTTGGCTGTGACTTATTTGAGCTAATGGTCCAGAACATTGTGAGCACCCCCACACCCAGAGGCAATTTCGTAGGCGCACTGGGCCGCTACAAATGGCCCATGGTATACCTCCATGGGCAACACGCACACATGCCAGGCCCACACACATAAAAGCATGCACACACACTAAGTCCCACATACACACGCAAAGCACTCACAAATTCACACCTCTCCCCATATGTGCTACCTATACGTCCCAAAGAGGCTGATCTGGCTGATATGGCAGATGTTAAAATTGTTATAAATTCCTCATATAGCTGCATATAAACAAAGGAGTGGGTGTTAGAGGCAGGAGAAGTAATCAGACTGTCAGGTAGAGACAGTGTGAGATACATATAATGAAAAGGAGATAAGAGGAACATACAGGGGAAGAGCGAGATGGACAAGCATATCAAGAAAAAGGAAATGAATACCAAAGGGAAGCAGCGATGAAGGCTGGAGCAGAGCATCTTAGCAAAGGCTGCACCTGTAAAGTGGAAAAAAAAAACTTGTGGAAAAAGAAATGGAGAGCATCAGTGATTAGACTGTCTGCCTACATTTCAGCAGTGATATTGTAGCCAGGGAGCCCCTTAATTCTTTGTGAAAAGTCCACTCCAGACCAGACACTTAGACGCAACATTTAGAGTGTCTGAACTCTCAGAAGGAAACAAGAGTGACTGGTCAATTATATCCCCCGGGAGGATGGACAAAAGCTCTCACCATAAACACAAACACACATGAGGTCACATAAACATCCATGTGTGAACACAGACACAAGTATATAAACCTCAATGCTCAGATGTTTATGTGCAGCACTTCAACTTTCAAAGCTCAGGATGTGTGCAAAAATGAAGTTTGCACGAAAAAGATATAAGCCCATAATCCCAAGTTATGAAAGACTTGACTTTTTGGACCCCTGTCCTAAGTTAGCCAGATGTTTTTGGTTTGGTCTTATCTCCAGTTTACTGCTCACTGTTTTTGGTTACAGAAGTATCATCAGGAGACATCAGCCTTTATGCAGGAAATCAGACCCAGGGGCGAAACAGAATCTGCTGTATTGCAGTGCTGGCTTTGATAAGCATTTATCTGACAATAGTCTTGCTCTCAATTAATCTCTTCAAAGAAATATCTACAGGCAAGTGAAGAAAATTTGATATGTGCAGCAAAATGACAGAAATTTGATTTTCAGGTGCACAACTCCTGCAATTTACATAAATGATGTAATGCACAGTGCAGTGAGTTCCACTTTTCACATTGAGCCACAATTTGGTTCAACTATCAGAAACAGGTTTAGACTTAACTGATTTTCTTGGAACTAAGGATTCTCCTCACAGTCCCTTTGAGTGGCCCAACACATATGCATTCTATGATGGTTTTAATTTAGTTTTTCAAAGTTAGATTAATTCTAATTTCCATCCATGAATGTTATGTTGAAGTTGGATTTGAGAGCGATTCATTGAAAATGCTCTGCTTTCGTCTTTTCAAATGTTGGAAAGCTTATTTAATTCCATATTTTCAAGCAGAAACCTGAATATTAAAGGTTAAAACTTAAGTTATGCCTGCATATAAGTATTCACCTTCTGCCAGTGCTCTTAACATTAGCATGAGTGTATTTTTAGAATCAATCATGTTTTGTGATTGAAGCTGATGTCTTGAACAAAGACTCTCTACAATTACAATTCGGTCTCAAAGCTGAAAACCATGAACAAGCAATC
The DNA here is from genome assembly GCA_008086565.1 of Thalassoma bifasciatum. NCBI lineage: Eukaryota > Metazoa > Chordata > Actinopteri > Labriformes > Labridae > Thalassoma > Thalassoma bifasciatum. The sequence continues at coordinate 754,624 of RPOG01000047.1, read as the reverse complement.
TGTAACGTTCCTCAAAATGCCCCCTCTTTCATGTTCAGTGACATTTTGTCTCTTTGTGATTTGTGCACAACAGGCTAGCCCAGAAACACACACTTACATGCAGACACCCTCACACACACACAGCGTGCATACAAAGACTAAGTGCTCTTACAGTGATGAACTGTCTTGCCATGGCACGACTCTGACACAGCCTATCACCATGGCAGCATATGATGATGTCAAGGTGTTCTAAGGTCTATGTGCGCATGTGTGCGTGCATTTGTTTTTGTGCATTTGTCTTCTTCACTCAGTGTGGGTTTTTTTCAGTGAGTAGAGCCAAGAGGACACATGTGGGTTACATTGGGTTGTTTGTTGTTTAGTTTGCTGTCTTCCTCATTATCTGCCTCTTACTTTTTTTTCCTCTGCCATGTTCAGAATGTTAAACATGAGACTGTTGAGACAAAAGCCTGAGTTGTTGTGATAACAAAGAAAGACTAATGTGGACTCTGCGATGTTCTTCAGATCCAAAGTTGTTTAAAAACGCTTGTTTAACCAATAACTGACCAGGACAAAAATTGGATCCCTACTCTTTTTATCCATCAATTTGCCTGCTTCCACATTATTTTTAGATTGAGCTTGAAATATCTCATGCACACACACATCTACTCATGTCATGTGCACACCTCGCTCATCCCCTCATGACTGGCCGTCAGGAACTCAGATTTCAGAGGTTACATGAATTATCTTTTATTAAAAGCCAAAGCGAGAGGCATAGAAGACCAAAAAAGAAAAATTAAGGTTAGGTTTTTGAACTTTAGCATGCTTCTAATTTTATTCTGGCTTGCACACTAGAAAAATATAATTAACTGGGATAGTTTCAAAAGACTGCAGGGTACGTCCTTGCTGTGGTCAGATCAGAGTCCAATAGAGCCGGAGTGAGCACTGTTAATTTTATTTTCATTTATTAGCACATATCTCCTGGAGGTATTTAGACTAATGAGGTTTCCGAGGGCCTTGGCTGAGCTTTATGTGCCCTGTCATTATTGATTTTACCGAGCGCTGGCTGTGATGAGGACAATACACACTCTTGTGTTCTGTTGCTTATGAGAAATTAGTACACCGTGGCCTTGTTCTGTGCAGGGAGACAATCACGTAATGACAGAAATGATGATATTGACTCATTGGGGGTTGCGGAGGATGATGTTTTTCCAGGCAAGCAGATGACAAAAAAGTAAATGAAACAGAAGTCAGCTGATCAGTCTTGTTTTGCTACTTTTGCAGGAGCTGAAATAAGTGCCAATGAGTGGTGCTGCTGTGTAATTTTAGTGTATAAAAACAAGACTCTTAGAAGATTACTTTCTGCAGTTGGCATAAAAGAATAAAACCCTCTATATAAATGTGAAACACTTGTGTCAGAGGATTTGCACTCATTGCAGTTGTTCCATCTTGTATCTGCAGCAAACTTTTCTGAGAGTAGAGTCAGTATTGAAAAATGTTATTTCTGTTTGTAATGCACAACTGAACATACCATAAGTCTTCAAGGCATCTTCTGCATCATTGCTTGGGTAGCTTCACAAACAGATTCCATTTTTTTCTGATTTTTTTGTCAGCTTGAGTGTATGCATTTAAGTAGTCTGTTAAAATTGTGCACTCCTGTTTCACGGTGGTCCAGAACAAATACATACCTTTGCACTTTAACTGTTAAGTAATTTTCCTATGCAATGTATTTCAGTTTACAGAGGACTTTGATGTAGCATTGAGAATACTGTTACAGCAATCTAAACAGGAAGTGACGAATGCATGGATATGTGTTTTGGCAGCAGAGAAGGAGAGACATGGATAAGGCCAGCGTATCTTTCTTAGGTGGAAGAAGGCTGTTTTAGAGAGCTGAGTGATGTAGTGATAAAAAGAAAGGTTGTCAAAAATGATACCAAGGTTACAGATGTGAGGTGAAGAAAAAACAGTTGAGTTATTGAATGTTGGACTGGATGACTGAAATGAAATGAAATGAAATGTTAATCGTGAGCATATTTCATATTTATAAATGCTCCTTCTTAGAGGGTTTATGCTGTGAGCAAAATCAGTACTTAAGGCTTGCACTTTACTGCCTTTTTTCTAATCTTTGTATAAATTTGAAAATGGGAAATTGCATTTTCTGACAATATAATGTGTCCATTGCTTACTCTGGTGTAGTTAATGTTCTTAACCCGCCAGTAATGTTTACCATTCCAAGCAAACATGCCAGCTATTCTATGGGTGAAGTGAGGCTCCCATATGTACTTGCCCTTGCATTTGAAAGAAGGAGCACACAATACTAACTGTATACATGACCTTTGAGCCAGACATTCACAGGCTTTGTACATTTCCCTTAAAGCCAGGCCCATTGAAGAGATGGGCTGGAATGACATACATACATACACACTTATGTACTTTACCAGGTGTACTCACTACAATGACTATTCAGTGGCAAGGTTAGGGGTCTTCTATATGTTTACGAAAAGCTCATATTGCCAGTGTTTTATGGTAGATGTCTATGAATGTGGAGATATCAAATAACTTGTGGACGATAGAGAACATTGGAGTTAAAACTTTAATATGTTTGCAGGATTTTTTTTGTTAGAAAACGTGTTTCTGAAGTGGGTGTTCAATCCTTTATTCAAGTCAAAGAAGCCCCATTAATTGCTTAGCCCTGTTTATGGACAACCTCCTTTTAGATATCAGATATGGTTTTTGATTTTCAAAAAACCTTTGAAAAAACAAATGAAATCCACACACACTTATACACTATTGAGTGTATTAGTTCAAATCAAACACTGCTGCTTTGCACTCACTGTAAATGATAACATTTCACAGTTCCTCATAAGTTTGCTTCTGCTATTCATTAATTGCAACCGTCAACTTTTTGACCATCTTGAATGTGGCATTTTTCGTTACTGCTAGTGTGAATGCACTAATACGCTCAAACAGTTTGTGAAAACCTAGAAGTACACTATTTATGACACAGCACCTGCATTGTGATGTCTGCAATTGAGAATGAGCCATTCTGTTTCTCAAATGCTGTAGATACTTGATACATTTGTCTAACGTCTAAATCTGAGGGCACAATGGGCAAAGGGTAAGTGAGGCCCAAGTATTCCATCATTCAACAAATAACAGATCAGTTTAGCTCAACATCCATAGAAATGAAAGAATATACTTTGACCACAGTAGGTCAGTCCTCAGACCTTCAGTTGCTGTTTCCCTTGAGTGACAAGTGATCAGAATGAGTGCACTCGCTCAACAGATGAGTGTGAATCTCTTCTTTTTCTGTAACTTTCAAAGCAAGACCCTGTATGCAAGATAACGCCTCTTTTCAGATGAACTTCAAGGTAAAAAAAAACCCCAACATCTTATATTTGAGTTGACATGGCAACCCAATGTTTATTTGATTGTTTTCTTTAAAGAACAAACCTTTTATAAAAAGAAAGGGAAAAGGAAGCTCTCTCTACGTATACATTATGTGAAGAACTGGTATCTCTATCCCCATCTCTTTTGTTTGTTTGCATGTTTGGACTTCCTTAGAGGAACTGAAGGATCTTCCATGTTTCTTAGCCCCTCTCAAAAAGCTCTGGATTAACCGTGAAGCCCAATTTCACTGTGCGTTTCCTTGTATCAGCAGTGAATAACTGCATTGGTCTGCACTCAGTCTCTCTTAGGTCAAGAAGAGAGCTTGTGTGCTAACCCTTAAACTTTGTTCCTGCAGTGATGCACTGGGTCAATGTGGAGGTTTGTTGTAGCTCAACAGGAAGCATCACTTTTTTCAGTTTTCAGTTTTCTTTCTTTTAAAACAGCATACCAGTTATCCTGCATCTGAAAAGTTGAAACACTAACAATATTACTGTGGTTGTTCTGGCTGCTGCAAGGTTCAAAAAGTGTTGGAGAGATTCCACTTCATGCTTAGGTGACTGGTGGTTCACATCCCAATACAACACGGACACCAACCATATCATACTGTTCAGTAATGATGGTGTAGATGAACCTAAATCAGCAGGATTGAGTTATGGCAAAAGGAAAAATCACAGTTATACTAGTTCTCCTTGCAAGCAATCATGTTTGATTGTCATCCATTGTTGCGAAAGAGTAATCGCTAACGTGCTTCACATTTTGTTGCATTAGAATGATTGTTTGTCTGCATTTTAGGGTTTATCTTTGTATTTTTTTACCCTCATCCCTGAAAGGTCAGAGTACCTCATCCTGCTGACATTTAGAGCATTGATAATATTCCCTCACATATCAATTTCACCTATTTTCTCATCATTCTCGTTTCCCCCTAGCAGAAAATGGAATCATTTGTGCTTTCAGCAATTTGTTATTGATTGGGAGAGCTCTGGAAATAGAGGGTAGCCATTATGGCAATGCTGCTGCTACGGTTAAATTGAGTTTTAAGCAGGCCTGCAAATGTATCATTTCACAGCCATAACACAAAAGCTTTTAAATCCATGAACCTCAGGATGGATCAAATGCCTAAAAATACCAGTATTCTCATCATATCGAGAGCTATTAGAATTCCTGCCGTTGAGAGGTTTTCTGTAATTCCGTAGAATGTGACAGTATGTGGCTGCGTTTAAGAGAAACTACAGTTAAGATTGATTCTGTGACCAGCATCTGGCCTGCTCAAAACGTGCCTTTGTGGGTAGAAAAAGGCGATTCAATGACTATTGATGCATGCCAGAAATCTTACTTTCAAGTACGGAGAACTCTTTCTCCTTTTGGTCACTGTAACTCCTTAAAAATAATTAAAAAATGTATCACAAAGACTTAATGCTGTGTCTGTATGAGTGACTTACCTCTGGAAGTGTTGAGAAAACCAATAAATGTCTTGAGTACATGCATGTTTGTATGCATGTAGGGTAATGTGCAACAAACTGCAAATACATGCAGTGAACATGCATCTATATAGTGGGATGTGTTCCTCTCATCATACAAATTTATATTGATGCGAGTCACAGAGAAGAAGTGGACAGCTTTCTACAGCCCTCCACATCTGCCCCCAGCCCTTTTCGACCTGCACCCAGGGGAAGGTGCATCAGGCCCTGGCAGTGGAAGCAGTAGGAGCGCCTCAGGCTGAGTCTTCATCACATCATCCCAGCTCTGGTCTGGTCGGTATACCAAAGAAACCACGGGCCTGTAGCACCTCTCCTCGTTTCTCATAAATAATGCTGCCTGTTAATAATGAATTAGTAATTACCCCAGCTGTTTTATTTTTGTTGACCAAGGAGCAGAGGGGCTCGTAAATTAGTAGTACCCCTTCTTTCCCAGGGCATAGTCCTTCTCCGAAATCCCCAGGGGAGGGTTGGCGGCTTTTATGGCCTGTCAGCCCCCCCCTCCATTTCAACTAGCTGGTTGGTTCTACAACAGTGTAACCCTCCAATCCCCGCATTCTTAACAATGATTCTCGTCCTGGATGGAGTAACTTACAATCACTGTCCCATGGGCAGGAACAGACTAAGTGCATCACCAAGATAAAGGTTTTCAAAACTGATTTAGAGGAGATACGTCTTGTGGCCTGGAATCATTAGTCAAGAGGAGACCAACAGCAACGAGAGGCAAAATGTGCCAAAGGGGCGAATAATATAGCATTGATGGAGTCTCATGTACTTTAGTCCATTGTCCACACCTGCATAGGGACATGGGAATTTCCACACATCTGTTCATTTTATGGCAAATAATGTAAAGATTCTGCAATTTTGTTTGTATATCCTGAAATAAACAGTATTGAAGGGTGGATTCTATGTTTTTTTAAATTTTTTTCCACAGTCACACAAAGGTTGAATTTAAATATTGGTTTGCCACAGTTGTGCCATTTCATATGCCAGTTTATATATGGAAGCTGGCTTGGCTGATGGTATGCCACTCATCCAGCTCAGTCTTTTTCGTTTTCCATTGTGACTTAGAGAGGGTTGTTGTGTATTTCTTTCGTTTAGGAATAGGCACTCTCTTTTTAAAAAGTACCTTCTGCCCTGTATAACTCCTGTGCCGTTCGCGAGATTAGTGATTTTAACAGAAGACAGTTTTTGTACCAGGCTGTAAACATGCTAATATCTGCTGTGAAAATGGCTGTATATGTGACTTCCAATACTTCTGGTGCCACCCTCAAGTGGACACTATGAAGAGCAGTTTTTGGCACTTCTGCATTGTCTCATGTTTCCAAACTAGAGGATGCTGCCCAATGTAAACACTGTGGGTCAGTACACCATTTCAGTAAACTGAACCAAATGTGTTGTGCTGAAACAGTTTGGTGCACGTGTATTCACTTTTACACACCTATTGTATTGCACATGGTAGAGAACCATTGGCATAACAGTTGTGACAGTCTGAATGTAGCCTGCCACTTTCAAAGCTGCCTGCTGTCTTGGATTCATTTACACTGTTGGAGGATGTGAATGACAATGGCATATGCCGTTTAACTGGCAGCATGTGCCACTCTGATGGCAGATTCTCTTTTTGTTTTCTTGAGCAATCACTTCGAAGCTCAATGAGAAATCTCTCCATTTATATACAGGATATCTATGTTTGTACAGGACCTACATCCAGTGCCTAAAACACCTTACATCCCATAAAGTGTGTGTGGCAATCACAAGGTATGTAGCACACAGTCTGTTGTTTTTTCATTGGATCTTTGGATCTTTGGATCTTTGGAATTCTAAATGAAGGTTGGGCTCATACACACAAACACTTTAATGATTGAGACAGCAACTCCTTTTAATACAAGACTGAGTCCAAGATGTAAGTATAGACCTGCCTGTGTCTATTTTAGTTGCTGTGCATGTAAGCTTTCAGTTGATTGTGAATTTATATCTGAAGGTGTCTGTTTGAATACAAACGCACTACAATGTGTGTGTTTTGTCCACACATGGTTGTGTCTTGCCTGGCCCTCTCCAGTCTCGTCTCACTTCCCTCTAAAGGTTAGCCGTGTGTGTTTGGTTGTTGACCTGGAGAGAGGGAGCATGAATGTGTGTGTAAGTGTGTTAGGGAGAAGGAGAGAGGGAGAGAGAGTCAGAATGGCAGACTCTTAATGATCCCTCCAGAGAGGGTTTGCTGTGTGTGTGCAGTGCTGGGGCCCGGACAGGGAAACGTGGGGAAATTAGCTATCTCTCTCAATAACCTCAGATGAAAGTCTGCCTCCTACCGGCTCCTCTGTCACTGGCTCCTCAAGACAATAAGCCAATTAGAGCAAACCTAGCTAAGGGCCAGGGCCTATGTGACTGTGTGCGTGGGGGTTTGTTAAAGTGTGTAAATGTGCATGAGAGGTGAAAGTGAGGTATTGGAATAGCAACACAGATTCATTGAGCATAATTTCCGTGCCACTTGAGACATAGGTGGAGATGAGCATTATTTAGTAATAACCTGTGAAAAGATCCTTGAAGTACATTTTCACTTGGCTTCACGGTTTTTATTACTCTGTTCTCTTTACTGTGAGCCAACTGTAAAGCTAGATATGGAAACCTTTTGGTTAGTGGGTTGCAAGAAAAGCCTGTATGAATTGGTTAGGTTGGAAGAAGGCTGCATAACAATACCCAACTGGTTTTCAGGTTTCCCAACATAAGAAATTTACTATTGAGATCCATTGTCTCCATGTCTTAGCAATCATGCGGTCCAATCGAATCCTTTTGCTGCTCCAATTTTGCAAAAAATGCTCAAAAATGTCCTCTTCGAGCAGCATGGCTTCTGTATGTGATGTCCAAAGTTACTTGGCTGAATCAGTAATAGGCTAAACATGGGGTCACTTTTTTTCTCCTTTATCCTTAAATTTAAAGTATTCAAGTTTTATTCGAATAATTTAATAACCTAGTTTAGTGCTGATAATCTCATTTCAAGTCGTGGATTATGATCAGTCGTACATGTAAATATCAGATTTTTTCAAGATTACAGAAAACCCTCACAGTCCCTTTGAATAACTGTAGAATATTATCATGGCTGTTGGGGGATATTTCCTGGCCCACTTGGGGCCCCTACAGTTTGCACATCTTCTGATGAATACTCCCAGTAGGATAATGCGCCACATCACAAAGCTCTAATCATCTCAAACTGGTTTCTTGAACATGATGACAACTTACCTGGACTCCAATGGCCTCCATGGTCACCAGATCTCAATCCAATGGGGCTCCTTTGAGATATGGTGGAATGGGAGATTTGGATGTGTGACCAAGAAATCTGCTGCATCTATGTGATGCTATTGAGTCAACATCAACCACAATTTCCTGAAAATGTTTCCAGAACCTTGTTGAATCTGCCACAAAGAAGTAGTAACAGTGCAAAGAAGGAAGGCATTTCTGAGGGGAAAGGGGGTGCACCCAATTAATATATCAGTGAATGTATGTTGGTAAGTGTCCAAGCTGAACCACCACCAACAACTTGCCTGGACTATAGCTCTACTTAATGTCTCCTTGTATCTGCCATAAAGCTGGAATACTCTGCCACCTAGATGTAAGCATGCACAGATAACAACTAACATCCCAATGCCCGTGACTTTACTTTGATTAAGAAAACTGGCATTAAGATGTATATGTGCTGTGCCTGGTTTTACTATATCCTATCCCTCTGGATGTGTTGTTATGGAAGTGTTTTGTATCGTTAGTGACCTAAAGACACTTACAAGTCCAACATTGGCCAGTGAAAGACCCTGTAAAATTAATTTAGCCAAGATTCAGGCCCCAGATGTGGCTTGGGTCAGATATGTTGAAAAAAAAAACAACGTCATGACATTTTTCTTCACCACTACACTGTCCTAGATATTATTTTGGGTCATTTGGTCAACTTATGTCTTATCCAAGAGTGGAAGATTGAGTTGTGCTTCTTCTCAGGGTTCTGCTGGTGGAAGCTTTGACTTAGTCTTTCTAACATGAATTGCACAATGGAATGATTTCAGTTGCAATAACAAATGAATATTTGAGTGAAAGGGAGTGAAGTAAGTAGTTAAAATGAAACACAGTTGTTCAGAAAGTTGTACAAGAAGAACTCCCAGTCATAGTTACCAAGAAATCTGATAAAACAGATATCTGGTATTTTAGTAAACCCACTTTAAAATTATTTCACAGAAAGTTAATACCAAAAGTACACAAACGACTCAGATTGTGCATAGAAAGTCTTTTCTGGATATGAGTCATTCCTCATAACTTAAGTATATTTATGTACTTGTAAAAGTTTTGATGTTACTGATTACTCTCGAACATTGCCTAATGTGTTTTAGATGAAGTATTCTGTGCGATGAGAAACTACTTTTTTTAAATAAAGGATATTGCTCTCACCCCCCCTTTTTTTCTCTCTTTCTCTTTCTCTTCATCTTTCTCTCCCCACCCCCTCCTCCCTGCTTTCCTGAGATATTGGCCTGTCTCTTCATTCCATAACTCATACTTTACTCGTGACGCTCAATTAAACTGCATACATTAGGGGAGTTGATGGGGAGGTAGGACATTTGTAATCAAGCATATTTATTCTCTTTAATCACCCTGGGGACCTGGAGACCTCCTGAAGGCACACGCACAAAGATGCATGCAAATACGCGCACACGCTCACACACATAGTCATGCACGTTGACTCAAATGCTCAAAAGAACACATCTGCTACTCAATAAGACATACACAACCATTCTCACGCACAAATACACACTTATCAAATGCTGAACTCAATCAAGCTGGGGGTTTGGCAGCCTTGACTCCGACGCCCCAGCATCTCCCCCCCTGCACTGTGGTCCCTCGACCCCAACCCCATATTAATGACAGCACACTAGTTTACATATTAATGAATAGCTTCGCTTTTTAATATGCTGCTCACTAAATCACGCAAGGCAAGCAGACAGGCCATTAGTGCTTTGTACTCCTCTGGTGTATATTAAAAATATATGGGGTGATTTGTATAGCATGCATGCCTGTAGGTGTTTTTGTGTGTGCATGACAGCAAGTGCTGTGTTTGCACTTCTTATATGAGCGTATATGTCTGTCAACGGGTGTATAAAGGTACAGTCCCAGAGTTTTTCTTTTCATTTAACCAGGAGTGAGCATCAAAACGACAACGGTGTGGTTAGAAAGTTTTGGGTTTATGGTTCTGAGGAGATTTTAAAGGCAACACAATTGTAGCGGCTGCAGAAAATTCAACATGGACTCACACAAACATAATCACACACACAGGAGCTATTTCTGTCAACTTGGACAAACTGTAATCGTGTGCAAATACACGCCACTGTCAGTTAATCTCCGCTCGCTGTCACTAATCACATATAGAAGAGTGAAGGGGACGTGAAAGGTAGGAAATAATTAGAAATATTCCCAGTGGCTGCTTTGTGACTGGAACTCAGCGGAACCTCACTTTTAATTAAGATGAGGAAACCAACACACTGGCGCTCATAAAGACAAGCACAAACATCAAGCACACACACTGTACCGTATGTATACGCAGGCCTCTACACATACATGGACACACACACAATGACAACACACACATACACACCGTCACACTCTCCCAGTGAGCAACAGGGGAAATAAAGGCTTGGTTTAAAGAGGGCTTAGAGCTGTCCATGACCTAGAATGAGTCTATATTCAGTGAAAGCTGCGTGTGTGTGTGTGTGTGTGTGTGTGTGTGTGTGTGTGTGTGCATGTGTGTGTGTGTGTCTCTATGAATGATGCATTCTGAGTATTTCATGACAAATTTATTTGTTTATAAGCATGGGATAAGAGGAATAGAAGAGTAAGAGAGGCACCATTTCTGAGAGTAGAATGTGAAAGTCCAGACTCTTATGAATGCACACACTCTTATTCTGTGTATCCTGACATTTCACTCACTTCCTAGTCCTTCTAGATGTGTTTGCATGCATTTTTCCTGTCCAAAGAACCTTCTGTACACATGCTCCCACATATGTAAAGTCTCCAATCCATTCACTGTGTCATTATGTATAGGATTCTTCCTCATTTTCCATTGTATGACGGCCATTAAGTACCCACTACATTATCGAGCTCCCCTCTGCTAATGACAAAATAGACAAAGAGAATAATCAACACTCTCCTCTGTCTCTGCTGCTTTTCTTCCTTCCATCTATTGTGTATCGGCTCTCCCCTCGCTCCTTCTCCCCAGTCATTTGGATGAAATCAAGGGATTGTCATAATGTGCGTAAGGAAGAGGAGAGGGTACATTGTTCCAGAGTATGTATTTTTCATATGTGTATGCCAGTTATCCATCAAGTGTGTCTCTGTGCATGTTTGCCTTTATGAGTGTCTATGTGCGTGCACAGATGAGATGCAATAATTGAAGGCCCTCCTGCCGATTTCACACAATCAACGTGGCCACACTGGAGGTGATGAAAGTGAATCAAAGATTGAAGGGAGAGTTGGTTTAAAAAGCCTTTCAGAGCCCCCCCATCCCTCAATTATCCCCACAATGGCTTATTAATACCGCAGCCACCTTCGCTGCTTCGCACCCTCTTTATTTCCTTTCTTTCTCTTCCTTCCACATCACAGAGCCACATGGCATTATATTCATATTACCCCTGCGCCTTCATATCTGACCACATCTCGCTCATCACCCCCACCCCTCTCTGAATCCTTCCTGCTCTCCATGCTTGTCCTTCATATTTCTTAAAACCCTGCTGCCCTTTGCCTTCATATCTGCCCAGATCTCAGTCACTGTCAACCCCCACCACCCCCCTCCTCCCATTCCTCCACCTTCTTTTTTTAAAATCCTTTTTAATGAAACAGTGGACCCGGCCAGCAGTGGAGGTGATCCTCATTCGCCAGTCCCAGTGTGCGCTTGATTGTCTGTCTGCAGAATGGCTAGGGAGAGCGACTGAATAGGATGGATGAGTCTGTATCAGCCCTGCTGCTGTAATTCACATAATACTGCAGCTCCTATACTGTTGCCACCACTGCTTTCTCTCTTTTTTTCTGCGGCTTGAAGAAAGATAAGGTGTACAGGTACGATGCTGGAGATGAATACACAACCATTACCAAAACGCAAACTGGAGCCAAGCCATTAATTGCTTGGCATTTGGTGTCGCAGCAGCATATGCATGTGGCTTGTGGCATGTGTCATGTCAAGGGAAAAGAGTAGAAAGAGGAGGAAAAACAGAAGGGAAATAGAGAGGAGGCTGTGTCTGTTATTATCCACAACACGTTTGCGTTTGATGTTGCCACCGTCATTTTCCCTCCGTGCGTCTACATCTAGCCAGAGAGCAGTTTCAGGATCACAGCAACACGGGGGGAGAAAATATTGAATCAATGCTTCCGCCAGTGTTTGAAAGCAGGGTTAGCGTTTGATGCTGCGACATCGGGTGAGAGTGAGAGGAAAAGAAGAAAAAAAAAAAAAAGCACAAGGAAAGGGTGACTCCTGTTTCTCTCTCCCACCCCTCCTTTTTATTTCCTTCTCACCTTTTGCTTTCTTTCAGTCTGACTTTCCCTCTTCTCTTTTCACTGCTTACCGCTGTCATTGTCTCATTTAGCCTGTCTAAAAATATAGTCTTCCTCCCTAGATGTAAAGGGGGGAGAAATTTCGACACGTGTGTTACCTTTTCATCTATGAGGCGGCTGAAGGAATCTAGGGGGAAATCAGGTGTCTTAATGACAGCGGAGTGTGCGGCGCGGGTAATGTGGAGCGCCGGCATTTGCAGTACACGCATTAAATTATTCACATCAAAAACTCATTGTTTGTTACCTGACAGAGCCGCGGAGAGGTGGAAGGATGATGGAAAAGCGTGATGAATTAAACATCAGGAAGATGGAGTGCCTCAGAGAGATACAGAGAGAAAGAAAGAGTGGAGCACGAAGGGGGAGTAAAGACAGGAAGAGAGAAAGGTGTTTAGATTCTAAAGATGTACTCTTGTCTTTGGAGAGGAGGGAGGTGAGGTTGAAAGAGTGTGTATGTATTTACATCTGTGATTTTATGATAATGTTAAAGACTGTTTATAGTTCCCACCTATTATCTCTGCTACCAATGACAGGCAGTCTGGATGTAAATCAGGAAGTCAAAATAGGAAGTGAGAAATGTTGGAGCACTGCTGATGCTGAACGATGCAGCTCATACGTTTAGAAATGAGCTCTGATGTACAATTTTTCTCCGCAGTGATGGGAGAAAGGAGGAGATGCTGATCCCTGGTGAAATATTACAGAAAATATGGCTCCTCTCATGAGCTGGTTATCATCTGTAAATACTGTATGTTCAACATTTTATTGGTCAATCCATTTATGAGAGCCCCACCAAAGCTGCACTATAAAATAGTATTTCACTTGTAAACTGCAATTTAACTGCATTAAGATGATCCTTTGCCATCATGGGAGAAAAAAATAAGGTTTATGGAGTTTGGCAACCTGAATAAAAAACTTGAGTTCCTTAAAAGCGTTACAAGCAAATTCAACAATTATTTTTGCTTTACACGCCAAACACTTGACCTTGAGCAAAAAGTAGTTCCCTTTGGGAAACTGCTTTGCACTTTCCTGTCTAACTGACAAGATAAAAATGGTGCCCTTACCTTTTACATACATGATCAAGACAGTTTTGGGCCTGTTTCCGGCCTCTGAGAAATGCAGCTGTAGACACATTTTTTGGGTGATTTGAGTGAATTTTCTCTTGCTGATCTGCGTAGAGCCTAACTACACATGATTTGAAATACAAAGTTTTAAAGTAGATCAGTGTATACAATCAGATATCCTGTTGTGTGGGGTAAAACCCAGAGGGCAGCAAAGCAGTTTTTTGGTGTCTCGTCAAACAGAACCATAGCCAATCAGAAAGTAAGCCAATTGAAGAAGGAGACACAACAATTAAACACAAAGAATAACAGGTATTAACTTTAGGATGCAGTCAGGCAGAGAAAAAAACAAAAACAAAACATGGGATAACAATGAATTATGAATGCAATTCAACAGCTTTGCTATTTGCTGATATCAACTTGCAATGTGGGTCACAGACAAAGCACCAAACCCTGAAGTGCACGTGAGAGCAGGTATGAGAAGTACACTCAGTAAAACTTCTGAATGTGAAGAGAGTCAGGACGCAACAACATTTAATTCTCTAAGATGTAACACTTGAAGTGCAGGAACATGACCCAAAGTTTACACAGGAAAAGGCCAAAAGTTCAGCTGATTCCTAATTTAACTGTTGAACATTATTTGTGGAAATCCATTTTGGAGAGATGCATTACAGTTCCCTGTGCTTTGAAATGCATGGTTAGAATCGTGGCTTAGCAAAAATGAGAAGGTTTTATACATTTTTTTACGTTTTTTTGTTTCATGGTGAACCCTATTTTCAGATTTCCAGAGTTGTGAAATCAAAATTCTAACCTTTGTGATGTTTTCAAGATGAAGATCTGAATCAGCGATAAATCCCCAGAGTATCCTGTTTCAATGAGAGGGTTTAGTTGAAGTTCTGTCAACCTTGGGTATAAACGTCTCTATGACAGTCGACCACACACAAAGCTGAAATCCAGTGAAAATTCACTCCAGTGACGACAAAATGTAACAAGTATTGTTTTTGTGCTATGTACTATACAAACCAACATTAGCCAAAAAAAAAAAAAAGAAATCACTAAAGCATACAAAAGCTCTCTGAGGCTAAGCAGGAAGTTACTGTCAAAGGATTGAGTGCAAACTCTTCAGAGTTAGCGCTTGTTAGCAGCTGTTGGAAAGTTGAGCTCGATGAGAAAAGACATTAGCAGCAAGTGTAGCAAATTAATGCTTAAGCATTCTTTAAAAATGGATTAGATTTAATACTTCATGAAGTACAATGATAATAGCTTGTTTCACGGGAACATAATGTAGCTCTTAACAATGTACTGTAATTAATACATTATGCTAAGTTGTGTTATGTTAATTTCTGATGGAGAAATTAAAAATAGATTATACAACTAGTTGGAATGTGTATCCTCTTGATTGGGGAGCAGAAAGCGAAAGGGGCGCAACAAGGGGAAAAACACATGCATTTATCAGAGGGTGATTAAGTTTAAGGCAATGAGTCACTAAATATTTAACAGCTTTGCTTGGTGCAAAGTATATCATGAATTATAGATGGCAAGGATGAGCATGTCTTGATGTAAGACAGTGTTTAAAGACTTAACCTACAATGAGGGAAGAGCAATTACCATTGTAATAAATGAGAGTGGAGGGAAAAAAGACTGTCTATTCGTTATTTCTAATTAATTTCTGAGGATGATCACAACGGGGGGAGAAAGAGGGACCAGGCCATGTCCATTAGTCTCTGACACTTTGGGGGCCCTTTTGTCCTTGATAAATGGACTCTATGCTTCAGATGACACACACAAGAGTGCCCGCTTTTGGATGTACACACACATGGCAGAGAGCACACACACTCATACTCATACTTAAAATCACAAGAACTTAACAGTTACAATTTTTCTGCATGAATTACAACTGTGATAGGGTGACAAAATGCACTCTTCCGCATGGACATGTCTTCCTTTTTTGGTCATAAAATTATGTCTGGGGGGGCGTTTGTAATGTTCCAAAAAATCTCCAGATTTTTCTCAGCTTGTTCTACAGACAATTGATATTTGAGCACAATTTATACTTTTGCACAAGAGAAAATATATGTCTGTCTTTTTATTCGAGCATGTGGTTTGGCATTATTTTGGAAGCCAATTTCTGTCAGTTGAAAAAAACAAAAAGATACTTGGCATTGTTGAGAATCTTTTTTGGCTCATATTAGGTCTGAATTTTTCAGAAAAAAAAGTCAAAATTTAATTTGGAAATCAAAAATTATAATATATACTACATAATAATTATACAAAGTAAAAATATGAGGAAAAAGCTCAAAATTTTGAGATCAAAAGTTAAAATTTTGAGATCAAAAGTTAAAATTTTGAGATAAAAAATGGCTTTGAGATTAAAAAAAAAAAAAAAACTCAAAATCTTTTGGATAAAAAGTCAAAATTATTAGAAAAACTCAATTTAAAGAGAAAAAGTTTCAGATCAAATTATACATCTTGACATTGAAAGTTGAAGTCTGTATCAAAATTAAAAATTGTAAAATACAGTTCAAATTTTGAGATTTAAAAGTTAAAAGTGTGAGAAGAAAAAAAAACAATGAGATCAAATGTTCAGGTTTTGAGATAAAGGGTCAAAATTATAAGAAAAGAAGCCAAGAATTTGAAGAAGGGGTGTTTTAGTCAAACATAAGGGTTTTGAAGCTTCTTTGTCTTCTTCAAGCATCTTTTGGTTTTTACGGGTCACCTAGAGGCCGGGGAGGGGATCCCCTTTTTGCATTTTTAGAATATGGTCAACTTAAACAGTGGCATAAGAGTTCTGAATGGGCAGGTTGCTCCCCTTAAGAAATGTTTTCCCCTTCATGTAAGATTCAGATTTCTGCACAACTTAACTTCAAAAATTATGACAAACATTGCATAAGTGGTTGATTTTCCACTGTTTATGTTCATGGATATCTTTGGTTTTCCCCCTATTTATGTCAATTGCATGCTACACAGACACCATGACAAATGCTTATCTTTTAGCCTCATAGAACCACTGCCCCCCCATCCAGTCCTTCTCTCATTTCCTATATTTCCTGGTGCTTCATTTTATAAAGGCTTGAACGTCATCCACAATTCCCTCACAGATTTCATTAGGAGGAGGGGGGAGCCTTCACTGATGCACTGGTTTTTCAACTTTCACTGTGCATTACTTGATGTCATATCACTAAGGAAGAGAGAAGAGGTGTACGCACGGGCCCTATATTCAAAGTCACTGGAGCATTCCATGTGTAGTGCTCTGAAATATTGATGAGTAAGCAAAAACACACTGCGTCCTGTCACTTTCAGGAACGCAGAGGCGAATGGAAGTCACAAGGAAGAAGGATGATGCCTGCTCCCTTTTTTTTTTCTTCAGGCCGTAGCCATTTTAACTGTCAGCGGAGGTAATTCACTTTTGTAGGGCTCTGAGACAAGCGCGGTGAAAGTCAACTGACTAGTCATTAAGTGCACAAGGAAGGGTGTGTAAATAAAGGTTTGAAAAGTCGATCAATCAGTTATCCATCCGTCTTTCTATCCGTCTCTGTCTGTCTACTTCAAGCTTGATGCATATTAATCCACTGCAATGATCTCCCAACACCTCTGATCTGCATTATTCATTGCATTATTCCATCTGATGCTCTGAATACACTTGGCGTGCACGCAAAAAAAAATCACCATCAAATTTTTAAAATTGTGAAGAAACACTTTTCCCAGCACTCGTTTGCATCCAAAGAAACCTCTCTTTTATTCATTCTTCTGCTCCTGTTTAATTGATTATTTGTCTTATTTCATTTCATTTCACATCCTCTTCTCGCCTTTTTTTTTCGAGTTGAAGGAGTGAGGGCTTGGTTTCAGTGGCTTGTGGGGCTACACTGATGTTAAGCCTATCTGGTTTGTCTGTGTGTAGTCGTATTGATCTTTGGCTAAGACATTAGATCTGTACGTCATGTCAAGGGTTTGGTGACCTCTCGCAGTCTCTCTCCAAGTGATAGCTTTGATAAGCCCCATCCTTCCCTCTGTTCTATATAGAGCCATGCCCTAACCTTTAGCCTGACTCTGTGTTTGAGCCTGACCTTTCTTTGATGTGTAATACACACCACGTGCTGCCCCACCACTGAACATTCAGACACTAGATATACACAGATGTATCCACACACACATTCACACACACACACACACACTCACACACACACAGTTAGTCAACACCCTGAAGCACCAACTCCCATGGAACCTTATTAAAACCACCTTCAGTGGAAACGGGGGAAGTTCTCAAAGTTTCCATAACTTGTATAATGTGTTGTATGAATAATGTTTTCCTCTCCTCATTTCCTCCTCTTCAATCGTTAATGCAGAAAAGCCTCACACACACGTGGACAAACGCCAGAGTTCACTTACCACTGATGGGCATATTTACCGAAGGCAACAAGCTGGTCTAGCAGACACACGAAGCACACAATCGTATTCACACAATCACACCCTGCATACATGCATACAGGAAGACTTAGATACTCTCATACATACACTCTCTATTCCTTTTTGATGTTTGCCAATCATCCCACATCCCTTACAGCTTGCCCTGCCTCCTACCAAATAACAGTCTTCATTAATTAAAAAAGAAAAGCCAGTGTTATTATAATTCTCTTTGCTCGGCCCTTGATGTAATGGAGGGGGTGTGTGGTGTTTTGTGGCTCTTCGAGAGTTTGCTTTCATCATCGTCGGAGATTCCCCACGGCTTTGCCTTACTGCCATCAAAACTCTCTTTCCTCCTTCTTTTTGTCTTTTTATCCAATGAGATGAAGTTTGGGGAAAAAAAAGTTGCTCCAGCCCAGCAGGATCCTGTTTAGCGGTTCATGCCCTTCCCTGCTGGCAGCCTGCTAACAGCTCACAAGTGGGTCGCTGGTGGCAAAGTCGGACAAAGTTATTAGCTCGGCAGCTTTTTTGCTTGTTTATAGCTGGTGGCTTGAAATCAGTGTTAGTTTACAGCTGGCAAACACTCGGTTAATGTTTGTTGCCTAGGTCAGCTCTGCTGACTTGTTTTGTTTGTGCGTACAAGGTTTTAAAGAGGTTATGGATGTTAGTTTGAGTTCTGAACTTTTCTTAAGGCCATATTCTTTGCAACTCGTCTTTTCTCAATCAAAAAGAAAACTTTGTTTTTTTCATGTATCTGAGCTACATATTTAATCTGAATTAGCTCTGCACTGCTGTTTTTTGCATCAAGTAATTATTTGGTAACAGCAAATCACTGGATCCCACTGGGTTCATTAAAAGATTGTTTGCCATTTGCCATCATATGCATTTCAGTGTCGTGGACCATGCTGACACTTGTACACTGGTATCTGGGGCACAGCTGTGATTGTCACAATACCAGAATTTTGAACTTCAATATGATGTCAATGAAAACCAAATATTGTCAGTATCTGTTTCATGTTCAAAGCAGTATTAAATGGACTCACAAATCGATAGGATCACCTTCTGACATACTTTTAACAAATTCAAAGGGCAATATGCATCAGGTTTTTCCTGAAAAGACTAGAAACCTTAAATGAAATGTTTTCTTTGAGCCTAAAATAATAATATGAAATATGTAGATCTTCAGAATTTTTATTCGCTTTATTATCTTTCTGTCTTTCTCTTTTTTCTTAATTAGTTATTTTATCGATGTTCGTCATTGTGCTGTCGTGTGACGGTCCCTGTCAACAGTCTACAGGTCAGGGACCAGAGACCTTTAGCGTCTCTGTCCTCAGCCCTCAGTTTGTCTGCAACAGATGTAGCCTGTGTCTTCATCAGATCCTGAAAGGACCTCACAAATGTTAGTATTTACTGAGTCCTTGATAAGAAAAGTTAGTGACGTAGTAACTGTGACAGAGAGCAAAGCAGAGACGCACAGTGGCAGGAAGAGTGATATTTATCACATCAAGTCTGACACCTTTCTGTGTGTTCGTGTGACGATGTGGATGGCTGTGTAAAGTCCTAAGGTGTAACTGCTGCTCACCGTCTGTCTTTCTTTCATTTTTTGATGACTGTGCCAGATTGCATTAAATGTGAACCCTGCAGGATTTTATGCTTCCATCTAGTGCTGTGCAGTATACTATTGTCAACGGTTCATTGTCAGCAAACTTCGTGGTGGTATTGTTTTTCGGAACATCCGAATATCGTCATGTCTCATATTGTGTCCCTTCCATGGGCACCTGTGCAGGCTATTTAGTTCACATTGCTCTCAGTGCACCCTGGTGATACCAACAGTGTGTGAGGTCCTATTTCAACTGCATTCCCTCCTTACATCTTGTGTCATCCAAATTTTTTAGATATTCGTCCATCATCTCTCTTTGCTGATCCAAACTCGATCAATACCACTTTTGTTCCTGCTCAGTTGGAACGTGTGAACACTGTTTTTTCTGCTCCCTCTGTCACAGCGGCTAGCTCCACAACGAACAGCTGACTCTTTCTTTCTTTCTCTTTCTTTCTTTCTTTCTTTGTCTCATCCATGAGCAGTACATAATTAAGCAATCATTGCATAATGGTAATCCTACTGACCCTTTTCAAACAATAAAACAAAAATAAATCAAGATGAGGGGAGACAAGAAAAAGCAGAGCTTATCATGTCCTGCTTCTGATTTCATAGACTCATGTCTGTCACTCACAAACACATCAAATAACATAACTAAAAGTTTTAAATCTATCAGACTCTTGTTTACTGACAGTTGGAGAGGAATGCTAACATGTCCACATTAATATGACTAATTTGATTGCATTTCTTTGATTAAAACAAGCCCTGAAAAATGGGGGTTGATTAAAATATTGATTAATCAAGCATTGCAATCTTACCCTGCCCGATCAACATTGATTTGGCAAATACTCTGAATCAACTCACCTCCTGGCCTGTGTTAGGAGGGGGAGTGTTGTTCAAGTTGTATGGACGGAGGCTGCAATGGACTAAACAAAATGGCAACCAAAACAACATCATGGATAGAGATGGGGAGGAGGAGAGCCACACCGTTTGGCATGACTGCCACCGTCTTCAATCTAAAAATAACACATATTGTTCCTTTTTGAAGCATGTGGAAGTGAAACATTATGAAGAACTGAAAACTTGGACAACCTTAAACAGAGCCACCCTGCTTTTTAAGGAGTTTCCCCTTAAGTTTGCTGTGATAAAGGCAAGTACTCGAAAGCCAGTCCAGAGATGGACTCTTACATATTTGAGTTTGTTTTAAGACCGTTTTTTGAGCCTTGAGAAATAGGGCGCTTGCAAAAAAATAATGGAAGGACAGCTAGAAGGACGCACGAATGTGAGAACACCACACTGACACAGCAGCATGATGGATTGATAGGTCCAAAAAGCTGATGAGAAGAGAAAGGAAGGCGTGTGCGAAAATGGAGCATGCAGCTGCACTCTGTTTTCAGGAGCTAAACTTATTAGTCTGTTCTTAATGCCTCTCACTACAGATAGCATTAAGAAACACACAGTAATGATGATTTGTGTTCTCCTAAGCCAACACAGGGAGAGGATTCCACTTATTCCACATGAGTGTTATAATTGGCACCTTATTGCATTAGGCTAGAATGCACTGTGTGATTTCCTTGGTGTCATTTTTGACTAATGGATCCTTAAGAATAGTAATCTAATCGCTGTCATTATTTCATTTCTGCTGCTCTCAAAAAGAGCTGCCTTAAATTGAGGCGGAGGAAAGAGTTTTTAGTCGTGGATGTGTGGGGGCATGTTGCAAATTAATCTGCACACCTTGTAAACAGAAAAAAGTGCAAACAGATATCAATTTGGCTGAGTGAGGAGCTCCACACTGAAGGCTTTTAGTATCTACATTAAGGCTGAGTTGTTCAAGCTTTAGACACTTTTTTATATGCGTTTTTGGTAGACGTAGACAACTTTGTCCAATCAGGCTATTTATGTTACTTGTCAACATGTTGTGTTATTTCCTGTTGCAAATTGAATCTTGTATCTGATTGTGAGGGAAATCATCAATACAAATGTGTTTTTCAGTCATTACTGCAGCTGCAGCATTGCCTTGGCTTATTATTTTCTGGTGTATTTTTCAGGCTTACTATTACTTTGTGTTCAGTAATCTCACAGTCTCAATACACAGTCCAGCATCTCATTCTGCCTTAAAAAAAAATCTAAAAACCTCTGCAGCCCCTGACGGCCCCCTTTGCTTCCATTTCCACATACCTTGATCCTGGTGTTGTGTCACTAATAGAGGTGATGTACTGTTTATTTTATTGATCATGTGTTTTATCCAAGCATCAATGTAGGGTTCACTCACTGGCATGCACATTCCCTTTATCAAAACAGACACTGGACCTCTGCTTTGAGGCTTTCATCAAGCAAAAACACCCATTATGGTCTCTGACTGGCTGGCTTGCTGTAGAAAAAAAAACTGAAGCTGCTGGTGTTCCCCTGGCACAAAACATCCCAATTATACCCACACAGACGAGAATATACAATTACACAGGTCACATAGCAGACACACACAGGCAGCTGCATAACCATGTATGAATTTGTTTGGAGCTCACACACCTTTTTGTGTACATAGAACTAAAGTTGCTTAAAATAAATACAGAAATGTGAAGTATAGGCATATTTTGTTGTGTCCCAATCTCACACACAAACACACATGCATTCACTCAGACTGTGGTTGTGTGTTCAGGCTGAGGAAGTGCAGGAATGTCAGAATAGAGGCTGATCTGATGGTCAGGAGAGTGTCCTCCTGAATAACCCTCCACACACGTACCCTCACACACACATACGTCTATTTACAACCAAACACACACCAAAGAGAGAGAGAACGAGACGGTCCACCACACCACACCTTCCCGACATGTCTTATCACCACCACCACCACCACCACCACCTTCCCCTGCAGCCCCTTTTCCACCAACCTTCTCTTCTTGTATGCCCCCCTCTCAACACCACTCCACTCCTCCCCATCCCCATCCACATCCCCCACCCTCCAGGGAGAAAAGGCTGACTTGCATTCAGCGGCATCTCTCAGTAAAGACGAAGAAATGAATAAAAGAAAGGAGACGTCCCGTTGACAGTCAATGTCTGCCGCCGCCAGGAGCCAAAATAACTGTCAGCAACTGCTCGGGACTGTCCAAAATGCCAGCAAGACAAAAAAAGAAAAGAAAAGAAAAGAAATTAACAGCTGATAGACATAAAATCTCAAAATATGGCAGAAAGGGGAAAAAAACCTACCATTGTCTTTCAAAAATAACATAAGAAACAAGTGAAGGAAAAGCTGTTTTGTGCAGTTTATGACTAAAATCCCTAAAATGATAGAAAGCCAAAAGCAAGCTCATAAAAAAATCTATTGATACAATAATACAATCCAACCAAAGTGAGTGCAGGTCCAGCCATTTACACATTTATGTGTGAAATGCATTATATGCCTTATGTGCTTGAAAGAACACAATTGAATCAGGGGAACCATGCTGATCACAGCCTCCTGTGCCCACCCTGCAGAGGGCATTTTATTTTGCTGCACATTGACTGTACCTACACATGCTCATGCTTTGTGTAGGTACAATCATCACAAGGGCTTTGTTCTGCGGGGTCTTTAAGTGTTTCTGGCGTGCCTTTGATTTCAATAACAGCATGTGTTGCAAAAAGTGAAAGGCTTTGTTGCAAATCTCCACAATAATTGAGCCCTGTTTGTTAACAAGGCAACTGATTGCAGGTTAATTTTGTCTAATTAGCAGACTCCACTTAATTGCAGTTTATTTAAAAATTAGGAAACTGTTTGTTCAGCAGCTCAGCGTGATCAGTGCAAGAGAAGTGTATCTATTTACCCCAACAACCTGTAAGTTGCAGACAGACTCAAACTCCATTTACCACTTTTTAATGATCATTAATTGCAGTAGATCTCCAAAAGCTGGCATGACCTTCCATGTCAGTATCATACCTCGGTCTGAATCCTGAGCCAGACATCCTAATCGAGTGCATGTCTAATTTATGGGGCTGGAGTTTGCCATTAAGGGCCTGATCCATGGAATTAAATAACTAGCAGACCTTCGCTGGTCCCGGACGTTGGGTGGAGGAGGAGGGAGGAGGAAAGAGGAGGGGAGATAGCGTGATGAATTGCCCACCCCTCCTCTACCTCATCCTTGACTTTGAAAAATACTGTCTCTGCGTTTTAGGTCAGCTTCTGACAACAATTAGGCACCGTGAAACAGATAGACTGTGACCTTCTTTTCTCTCTCCCCTTCCTTTAGGTTTTTTTTTTTTCTTTTCTCCTGTTTCATCCCGTGGATGGAATGAAAATAAATAAAGAGACATCAGAGGTTAAGGAGTAAAGATGCACTGATCATGTTTGGAAAGTGGGAATTAAAAGAAACCAGCAACTCACATAGCATTAAAGATACACTACTCATGTTAGTTAGGAAAAAGATATTGCTCGATAAGAAATTGTGTGACTTTGAATTTCAAATGTAATTTCAAAATTTCAAGCCTCTGCTTAATTCAAATCAGCATTTAGCCATAGGTTTTAATAATCATCTTCTATGAAAGTGGGAAATCCATTTGATAGCATAAATAAACATCTTCATTAACAGATGTCTCATTTACTCCTCATTTTATTTTCCACAGAATATTTTCATGGACGTTGCTATTGATCCAACAATGTGATGGAGGTCAGGCCAGCTAATTCCCTTTTTCATTAGAGCAAAGCCCCCCAAATTCTCTTAGAAGATCTGCCTCTTAGGGGCATCCAATCTCCTGCCTCTCCCAATGACATGAATATAAGCCCGTGCTGATGGGGCCTGGTGTAAATGTATTAGCCCTGCGCCTGTGCCCCTAGCACAGCCAGCCATAATTATGTTAGGAACCAACGAGACAGCTGGGAAATCAATATGCTAAGACAGATTGAGTGGAGATGTGTGGCCAGTGGAGTGGGAATAGAGAGGCCTGGCAGCTCCCTGTGGTGCGAAGGGCCTAGAGTCGACGATTAAGCCATAGACTTAGCATTTACTGCTAGGATTCACTGCCTGAATCTAGTTAGCATTTAGGGAAAGATCTCTGCCAGCAGACAGTGTTACTGTTAGATAGAGGCTTCACTCGTTAACTCAGCGGCCTATCATCTCCTAAGGTCAGGTGGGGGCAGACGGTTAGCATTTACTGTTTGAATCAGTGGATCCTATGTCCTCTGATCACTGAGTAAGCCTTTCAGCACCATGTAGTGAAGAATTTAGCTTGAAAATCTGGATTCAGGTGACATTTTGAAAAGGATTGGGTGTCTTAATCCAACAGAGGCTTAAAAAATAGATTGTCTGAGATTACTTCAACTCAGATGCTGATAATCTAGGCTAATGTAAGATCCATCACAATTATCAAGATTTTGAAACCCCCATATTGTCTCTTCCAATTTTTTTTGCCATATGCATCCCAAAATGAGAGGTTTTTTTAGATTTAACAATTGTAACATGGAAAATGCCTGCTTTTCAAGGAGCTTCTAAAAGGCTTTTCAGCACAAATACATATGGATTACTCTCAGAGTTCATTACTTCTCAGTGATCTACTGGTCAGTACTGGTTTTTCAATTCAAGTAAAGCTACAATAAACCAAAGAGTCAAAGCAGTTAGTGGGTGTTGAGAAAGATCAAGGTTAGGCAGGACAAGTAGAGTCAGGTCAAATGAATTATCCGTCAAAGAAAAGATCCAGTCCTAACTTTGATGATAGTCTGCGTCAACCAAAGTACTGCTGTAATTTATATTCAATTAAAGAGAAGGGCTGCAGCTTGAAGACAAAAGCTGGGTGGGGGTTGGGGTAGGATTGGATGTCGGGGGGACTCCTTTTTAATTTTTTTAGGTGGAGGGAGACTTTGGTGGGATGCAGAGGGTGTGGTGGGGTGGGGTGGGGTTGAATCTGCTCTCAGTCCCAATCAGCGGCCTGGAAGGCACCATCCCCTA
Source organism: Thalassoma bifasciatum (assembly GCA_008086565.1). NCBI lineage: Eukaryota > Metazoa > Chordata > Actinopteri > Labriformes > Labridae > Thalassoma > Thalassoma bifasciatum. Next base: position 729,246 of record RPOG01000047.1, on the reverse strand, counting down.
ACAATGGGCCCCATCAGAGCAGGGAGCTGGAGTCACTGGCGTAAGTGCACCCAATAAGTGTGCAATTTCTGCCCATATGACCATCCTGACACAATTGCTCTAATTTTCCTCCTTTGAAATGACTGATAAAAGACTTCAGTAATTGCTACGCCACAGAATTTCTTCCATGATCAGGAGGAAGGCGGAGGGAGGGATGGGAGGATGGGGAAAGACACAGAGAGGAACTGAGGGGTGTGTGTCTGTATATATATGGATGTGTGTGTGTGTGCGTGTTTGTGTGAGAGTGGGTGAGAACTGACACAGCCCTAGGGCTTGAGGATAGAGTCCAGAGTGTCAGTTTGTGAAAAATCCCAAATTAATACTTGTCGTTTCCTCTCTTCCCCCTCCGTCCTCTACTTCCAGCTTGGATCTTATTAAGTGAAGGTAATTCATACTGACAGTGTATCAGAAATCACTCAATCAGGCAACTTCTTGGGAAAGATTCAGATCATTTATTTGAGTCTTGATGAAGTTCATTTTTCCATCCAGTTTTTACACATTTACTCATTTCTAATTTTGTTTGTCCTCTGTTGTCACCATATAACTGTGTGTGTGTGTGTGTGTGTGTGTGTGTGTGTGTGTGTGTGTGTGTGTGTACTTGAAGGTACTTGCAGGTGTTTGCGTGATTCTTGACTCTGATAGCTTGCCTCCAACCTGTGTCACTCCTCACTATGACCTTGTCCTTTGTAATCAAGCCTCTTTTATCTGATCCCTCACGTTTTCACGGTGTGTGTCTGTTTTGTTGTACTTGCACTCGTCTCATTGGAACACCATGAATTCTGGACTGTGTCTTCACCTGATTGGAGTTCAGTTACAGGGTTGGATAGCAGATAGGGAGTGGGAGATGGAGGCAAATGGAAAAGAGAATGGTAGTTTAGTCAGCCCACTAACTAACTAACTAACTAACCTACTGCACTCCCTATCAGCTTGTTGAAGCTGTGTGTGTGTTTGTGTGTGTGATGGTGTGACACGGTGTGACAGACTCCTGATGTGCTGATTCTAAACACAGTCTCTGCCGGTGCCTGGGTAATGCTGGCTAATAGCTTAATCAATACTTATTATGGCCCTATTGGTTCACTAAAGTGAGAACAGAACCTTGCTAGTGGAGAGAAAGACAGTCGCTAGAGGAAGAGAAGAAGAAGAGGAGTCATCTGCTGATCCAGATGGACAGCCTAACCTCCCTCATGGGATTTCCTTATTCAGGAATCCAATTTTCTCCAATGTGATTGACGTGGATTGGATCCAGTGGAATAAAGCTAACTCTTATAGCTTCCCCAATAAAGCACTAATGGCTTTGTCCCTGATTTCCAACTTTTCCCCATCTCAACCTGAGATGTGCTGCGCAATTAGCACAAGCAAAGGCAGTGGGTGGTCAAAAAGATTAAGTGATGGTGAGAACGAGGGAGAGAGTTGGAGTTAATGAGGGAGCATGAGGAAGAGCGAGAAGAGGTGATTAGTTTGAGATGGTGTTGTACTAGCGATCACTGGACTCTATGTTCTCACAGCACCTTTAGAAACGGCCAAATGTAGTGAGATAGAATACACTAATACAACTCTCAAGGTGAGGGATTTAAAATTTGTAAATGGTGCCAGAGGACTTTTGTCATAACTTAAAGTATAGCATTATTTTGTGTAAATTATAGTATGGTGTGGTAAGAGAATATTTGCGGATATTATTAAAAATAACAGCTTAGAACATTTTATTGTACCAGTAATAACCCATTTGAATCAACGTGCTGAAAAATAACTAGAACAGAATGGATAAAAAAAGACTTTTATTCTGGCAAATGACCATTATGTTATCAGATGTAGAGTTTGTTGATAAGCTCAAATATCCATTTGCAAGAAACAATTAATGAAACTGAAAAGGACTTTCTTATTGCACAAGTTAATTTAATGTACATGCTTTTGCAGTAGTCATTAAACTGGAATGCTATAAGTATAATGCAATTGATTCAACATATTATGATGCTCATTAAGGGGCAGAAAACAAATTGGAAAAATGTGAACTATTATAATGAAATTATTATCAAACTCAGCATCCTAACAATTATAGGGAAAGTAATAATTAGGTTTTTCTACATACCATAAACAGCATGACAGAAAAAATCCCACGCCCGTCACAACAGGGAATTTCCATTACAATGAGGTGATGAACACCAGTGTATGTGGTTGAAATATAAATTTAGATATGGCCATCAACAAAATGGAAAAATGTCCATCTGTACCAGTTTATCTGGTGTTTATTAATAACACTGTGCATTTTCTAAGCACGGTCAACATTTTGAAGAACAACATTTCTCAAGTTTGGCCAACAAAAAAGTTGACCGGCCAAATGACAAGCAACGTCACCTTACCAAACTACTTGTCACACATTTGAGCACAAAGCGCCTCCTGTTGTGGGAATGTAAACATAGGATGAGTCTATTCTCAGGTTCCTGGAAAAGAGCTACAAATCCTTTGTTTTTCCCCACCATACAGGGAGCACCATCAGGAACACATGCAGGATTTAGTTTATCCATTGGTGGACTTTTTTTTCTTTTGTGAATTCCATGAAAGACTTGAATAAATCCTCCCCTCTTGTTGACCCTTTTGTTGGCAATGTAGAAAAAACTTTCCGCTCACTCACTGTGTCACCGATAGGATACCTCACAATCACACTAAACTGGGATAAATGGCTTGTCTTTAGACTTATTTAAAGTGATGGGTTAGTGTGACGTTGCATTTAAGTTCATTGGAGACATCAAATATGAATGTTTTGACATACTTGCTATCAGTGAATGGTTTTCCATTCCTTACTATGTGGAAGAACCAACAAAGCTAGCTTAACAGGTCCATACTTAAAGTTGCTGCTGACTGGCTTTCACTCTGCACAGTAGTTCTTGGCATGCCTTTTTACTTACCGTCCTGTTTGACGTTTTGATGCAAATGAAGCATAGTGTGTGTCACAGTGCCACTTTATTTTTGACTGTTTCCTCAGTAAAAGTTATCATTGCACATTAGACTCTGCAGAACCAGCGCTTTCCATGAAACCAAATTCCTCTGTCCATCCATCCCAAAATTCATACTCTTTCTTGTTTCTTTCTTTCTACCATCTTTATCAACATAAAGGCTTCATGCACTAAAACTGGCTAGCTGACTATCTATTTTAAAGGAGGGAAGTTTATTTCTTGACCCTTCAATGACCCATGTCTTAAGCTACCACATGATTCAATGAAAATAGAGTTTTAGTGTCAAGCCCTCAGTGTATCCCGCTTCTCACCCAAAGGAAAGCTGGGATATGCTTCAGCAACCTACAATCCTGCACAAAATAAGTGGTGGGGAATGACTGGATTGAAATACATAAGAATGTTTTAAAATTCTCAGCATAATACTTATCTCATGCAAATAGTGCTTACATCTGTGCCATCCTGAGACATCTCTTCAATTTTATCAATAACTTTGATGTGTGCTTTGGTGAGAGAAAGAGGCAAGTCATAAACACTGGAGCTCCACCAGTGAAGCTACTTGTGCACACATCTTGGCTTTAGAATGTGTCACTTGTCCAAAATGTCTACACACCTAGCTGCAGTATCTCTGCTTCAGTTCTTTTTATTTATTTATTTATTTTTTTATATATTGGGATGGGATGTAGATGTGTCGTTTATATTTATTTATAGTTATTGGCTTTGATATGTTGATAGATTGACAGGTTGGATACTTCATTGATCCTGAGTAGAATACAGGGCATCCAGTAGCAGGTTACAAAGACGTACATGACATGAAACATTTGTTACAAATGCACCCCCCTCCCTTATAGATATATTAGCCTGGTAAAAGAAAAAAATAATAAAGATATAGGACTACTACTATTTTCTTTTATTTCAGAGTTTATGGAATTTTGATTTAGACCTTGAGAAGTTTTAACTTCATTTATTAAAAGCAATCCATCCTGATACTGCTTTTTGGATTAGGATTTATCACATAGTTTAATGTTGTTATACTCCCAACATTAGAATAAAGTTACCTTAAAAAAACCTTCTGCCACAGAGGTCAAGTGTATCCACGTCTACTATTCTTGCTGTTGGAATTCAACATGTGACAAGCCGTCCAAACACAACACAAAAATGGTCCTACATGTACTGTGACATGCATGTCTGCCACAGTATACCACGTTGAGTTACATGAATCTTTTGTGCTTCCATTTAGACCCTAATGGCTTTACTAGACAGTGCCTCTGTGAGCAGCCCGTTCTTACTCAACTGCTGCCATTACACCAGCATGCAGTGAAATCGTCATACCATCAAAACTGTGTCGCTGTGATGCAGAATAAGGAGATTGGATACTGCAAGGTGATGTTCTGCGTTTCAGCCGTGTAGCCACTGTACAGTGTGCAAAGTGCTGTGAGCAGGCTCTGATTGCACAAATCAAACACACACAAACATGATGGAAGAGAAGCACGCGCACACACACACCACAGCAATCTCACAAACTCTGGTTGCTGCTCACAGGAACCTCGCAGCGAGAAGAGGAGGGCTCACCGCAGGAAATGGGAGCATTGATTGACAGATTAATCATTCTGCTACTGTGTATGTGTGTACGTGTTTGTGTGTGTGTGTGTTTCTGGATATCTGGGAGGAAGTGTGAGTGCATGTGTATGCATGTGTATGTGTGTCCCTACTGACCTTGACAGCTCCATACAAAAGCAACAGCTACTTCCCAGAGTCAGTCATTCAGACATAGCTGGCAGCCTGTGACTACCAGACCCTGCAACTAACAGTTAACACCGTGTCTGCTCTACAATTATCCAAAGGGAGAACACTTATCAACCTGGGAGTGCTTTATAATTGCTTTGCATTACAACCTAGCACTTTACCTAGCCTATTTAGACACTAAAAGACGTAATTAACAGCTTAGGATAATGGGTAATTAGTAATATTTGAATAACTTTAATTTTTAACGTCATTCTAAGAGTGTTTCCTAAGTCAGGTTGATTCAGCTACCATTAAGCGCTGTCCCTCTGTGGCTAACCTAGCCGTGTTAGCAAATCTTTTTTTAAAGTCAGATGTAGCCTCTAATCTAGTATACCGAGTGTGCCTTTTCTCAGGCTCTGATCTACAGTATCCTGGGTCGACCTTTTTCCTACCTGATGCCTCCTGAGGGCCTGACCCTGAACTCAGTCACCTCTGACAGCTCCTTAATATCATCACCAGCCCCCAGCCACTGATCTTGGAACAGATATTTTCTTATCCGTCTAATGGTTAAGGTTAGGGAGCTGGTCCAGGGTAATCTGACCCTGAATCTGTGGTGGGAGACAAGTTATTCCTCGGGCGTCTGCGCTGCTCGACAAACAGAGAGAGACGAGGCGAGCCAGGGGGCAGTATGGGTCTAGCAACCCTCCCCATAGCAAGGTTATGGATCGTGTGTGTGTTTGTTAGCATGCTTTAGAGCACATGTTTTGTATGATTCTATGATTTGGGTGCTAACTATGATGCTTGCATATCTGTGAGAATCTGTGTTAAGCAAGATGGAAAGACTTTTCTTTCCTTTTCTTTGTGCAGCACATGCATGACTGTGGACAAGCAGATGTGTGTTTGTGTGTGCATGCTCACACAGAGGCGAGGGAGATGTCATGTTCAGTTTGTGTTTGGCTAACCCTGTGGTCTCCACCCCTAATAGCAGGGTCTATGGGGTGTAGACACATGCCAATATTCATTGGCAGTTGAATCAAGCCACTTAGATACCATCTGTAAACAGGACTCAGAGGGCCTAGAATTAAACCCAGGGCTGGAAACAGTGGCGCTCACTACAGAGATTACTAGAGGTTCAGTGCAGGTTAATGGGCTTTGTTGCCAGAGATCAGTTATATAGATATTGGCAGGGCTGTGCTGAAAACCTTATGTCTCCTGCATTTACAGGATAGTGGCTTTTGTCTCTCGTTTATAGCTAACTCAGAATCAGTCATCACAGAAACCGAGTTAAGGTAAAGATGTCAGAAGAACCAGCCATGTTGACTGAATCTGCTGATTTTGAATCATGCAATACTTTGATACCAAATTCCTGGTTTACCTCGCAGCAAAAATTCCCTATCGTTCAAATCCTGTATATTCAAGATAATGGCACAGCTCTGTGGATCATAATCAGTATTTTTCTCCCTTTCTCACTCTCTCCCCTCTTCTGCTGTCTCCCTTCTCCCTTTCGCCACCATGGCGCTCTGCTCACCAACACTGATTCATAATCTATAGCCGTGCCTGGGAGACCAGCAGCTATTGATTTAACGCCTACAGTAATCCAGCGCTGTATCCGCTGCTTGTTAGAGATGCTGGGGCCCAGGAACTGGGGCTCGCAGAGGGAGCCAGACAGGGAGCAGGCTGGTGGAGGAGAAATGTTTGGAGCCATTCCTTATTAGAAAAATTGGGAATTTTGGAACTGACCTACTGAATTACAAATTATCCATGGGCTGATTTTCTTTTAACAGGAGAGTTAAGGGAAAAATAGGTTTAATCTTCCTTTATTTGAAATGAATCTGAGGGTCTTTTATTGTACGCACATTGATAACAGATAAGTATGTTCAATGCAAAGAAAAGGAGCCCAAACCATTAAAAGAGTTGTGACAGAAATTCAAACACTATGCAACATGATTTAAGTTCACTTCTGAATCATCATTTTTTGGATGTTTCTCAACACTTAGGGTATACTTGGTTTTCTGTGTATTGATCCACAGGCTTTTATATATGAATGTACAGTATTTATGTTCTTTTATGGCTTATATAAAAAATGATGTTAATGCTTTCAAAGAAAAGTAATTGATAGTTTTTGCTACAAATTCATACAATTTCACCTTTTTTGCCCATGAAAGTAGTCTCAGGAGTTGCACAGCAGAGTCATATCTGATGTGAAATCAAATTCTTCAATTACAGTTACCCCTTTCTAAAAAGCCAGCAATGAAGTCAAGATCTTTGTTTCTGCTACAATCACCCAGAGCTAACACACACAATAGAAGAGTCCTGTATTTGATTCTGAATGAGTGACAGCTGAAGCAGCCTGGACATATTCACACAGAGGGCTAATCATGCATGATACTAGAATAATAGACAATGTCGCTTTCAGTTCATTAAGCATCCAGGTAAGTGGATATGTAATTTAACTCTTATTATCAAATCTGGCTAATTTGCTTTGGCCCATCCATCATAGTAATGACACTATTCTCTGCCCACATTTTCAATTGTGACAAGTCTGTATGTATATGAACAATACCTTTGGCATTAGAGTTCTTTTCCATCATAGATAATTACAGAGCTTGCGTTTTAGATCTGTCTGTTGAATGATAATTACAATGTGCTTAATTTCATGAGTGGCAGGAATGTGGGGCAACCTGCATTCAGAATTAAGATTGGAGATCCATTCAGTGGGTGAAAGTCTGCAGATATATTTGCAGTGTTCAGTCCATGTCTTATTTTTGACATCATTCTTTTACTCTTCCAGAAATAGTCCTGTAGAGATACAAATTGGTTTGTCCAAGGTAGCTTCAAGCAAAATTCCACTTCACAACAAATAGAAATGTTAGCAAACAAAAAATGAGTTAGACTTAGCATGTATTTTGCAATCACTGGTCAGTAATCCTTTATCCAGTTTCGAAAACCCCCCATGTTAATGAAATGATACAAAAACAAATCCAAAAAAATAAACAATGGCTCTGTATGCAATGATAAACAGATTTTGAAAATAACTTATAACAAGAACAGCTGATGGGTTGAAACTGCTTTTGATAATGGCAACACATTTCAAAAAAGCTTAAGGCAGGATGACAAAACACTGGAAAAAGTTGTGCAAAGATGAAATTTAAAAAAAAAAAAAAATCTGTTGTATAATCTCCCATCTAGGTCTGTTTTCACCAAAAATAACATGATTACTTATAAAAGGGTTTCCATAGAGACCTATGCTGTCTCAAATTAGATTCTTCTACGAGTATACTCACATGATGTGCACGAGGTACAATTTCTACCAACAAGCGCAGTGCACTGATTTTTACAGGTTAGTGTTGTCCAACACTGCCACTTCACACTGACTGGAAATGACGACAGCATTTTACTACTGTTCATGGGTGTTTTTCTGCTATTCATTAATGCAACCATCGCCTCTGCTAAGTAGCCAAGATGATGACCTTAGAGTGTGTGAAAGAGGTAATTTGAGACACAGCATTTGTCTCCTTGAGATAAAGAATCAAAGGTTGTAGGAGATTGCAGTAAATTTTTCACTCTCAACATCTGAACTCTTTGCACTCCTTTCAGTTAAATATTATGTTTTGATTATTTGCGAAACTATCATATTGTGTTTTGCGCTACAATGCAAAAAAAAAAAATATGATTGAAATCTTAAAGACAGGTTGTATCAAAGTGTGCTGTCAATTCTGCACCATACCTCAATCAACATGGTGGATGACAGGAAGGTTGAAGAGAAGTACTTATCTCAATCAAGCACAGACCATCAGCATGGAAACAGACAAGCACACTGACCTTCATTAGCCCGGCCAAATAATTAGCTGACCTCAGCTAATAAGCACTCACACTGCACACACACACATGCACATAGGGGCGCGCACACACAGACACACACACACACACACACACACAAACTGGATGCACTGTGGGTTTGTATGTGCTTCTAATGAAAAGGGGACTGATGCACAAGGCTGATTGCTTTGTTCTGATGAGTTTCTGGCTTAAGTAGCCTGCTTGGTTGATGGATAGATGAGCTTGAGGGTTGATGGATAGACAGACGAAGATGTACAGAAAATCAAACCTGGAACAGATGAGTCTCACTATCAGCAATTTTGCCAACAGCAGGAAAGAAATCAGGTTTTGTTTTAACACATCATTGGTGAAAAATGTATTCAGTCAAGTACCAACAGTTCTTAATGACATTATGTATGGGTTTGAATAATCAAAACATAAAATCATACCCCCCCCCTTACAATCAGCAAAGACAAATAAAAGCTTTGTTTCTATTTTGTAAACAAAAGCAGAATCTGTCCATACAGTTTGGGCTTGACATGTGCTTTATGCACAGTCACAGCACCACGACCAATACACTAATCTCTGCCATTCTCCTCTAGCTACAATGAGCCGAAGAAGGTTAACTTCACCTTCCAGGGTAAATAGAAAAATGAAGCAGAATGGCAGTCTGAGATGAGGTTATAAACAGTAGTTATTAACTCAGCTCTAAAACTTGCCTGCACACAGGGACATTTTTAAAATGATCTAGCATTTAAGGCAAACAGTTTGTCAATTTTTTTTTGTTTCCGGGATCAGAGTAGATTGCACTTTTCAATTTGAATAGTTTTATTCTTAGAAATTAACTCAGTTTCACATCCTCTTTAAGATATTTATTGATGTAGATATGATCTAATTTCCAACCACCCAAGCTGATTTTTTTCTTGATTGTGTTGTCAAATAGATAGAAATAATAGGATGACATTGCGCTGGTATGCTTTTCTTTCACTGTCAAGTTCTTCAGTATATCATAGACATGGTCTGGTGAGCAATAGTTTTTCTTTATTTTAGCACCATCATCTATGAAACTTTGCTCGTAAAGTGCTTTCTTTGCTTAATTTGTGAATTATTTAACCCTAGACTGGAAATCGGGACTCGAACAAGTGATGTTTGCTAAAAAAAAGAACTGGTGCTAACCAGTGAGACTGACATGGCTAAATCATTTAGACTACTTACACTGACACTTGAAGACCCCAGTTATTTTAATGTCTAACCACTTTGGTTTCACTCAGTACTAGCCGAAATAGAAATTTTAGGTGTCAGCAACTTCCACTCACTTCATATTGCAACATCGAACTGAAAAGTTTGGAAAAATCTGCCTAAGAAATTCAGCAAACTGGTGTTTAGAGTAAACTCAAATACAGTTTCGGACCTGTTTGTTTTCCTGTGGGAATGTTCAGTGTTTAACTCCTTTCAGATGTAAACTGATCTGATAATACTCCCACCCACATCTGAACTTGTATTGACATTTTGACTTCAGAGTCTTATACAACCCAAAGGTGACATAGTCTTTACGAGTGTCAAGGATGTAATTTGCATTGAGGTAACTGATACTCGAAGCTGAAGTAAAGAAAGGATAAATGCAACCGCATCGCAGTGAAACCTTGTCAGCAGAGAGTCAAACATGTCAAAGACTTGAAGAATAAGTGCCTATACTTACTCCAGTCCATTGCTAGGGCTCTGGCTTGACAGTTTTGGAACAATGGTAATATATTCTGGCACCAGGTCTGGGGACAATTATGTGAAATTGCTGCTTTCGCATCTAGATTTTCTTGTCTCCACCATTTTCATCTCAATCCCATTCAATCTAAAGCCATTTGAGCAAATAAAATGATATTTACCTCATCTTCTGTTACAAGCTTTCAAAATCACAGGCTTCAGGAAAAATCAATACAAAATGCCAGCTCAGATGTATGCTCTGTGAGAATGCTAACTTTTTGTCTTCATGTGTCTCCCTGTTCCTCCACAGAGGATGAGGGAAGACACTGGGAGCAGGAAAAGAAGCTCTTCACCAACAACTAGGGGGGGTGGATATTGTGCTGGATGTTTATAAACTACTTGTGCTTGCAGGCCGAATGCACGATTGTCTTGTCCGAGACGCTAACCTTTAGCATCTCGCTGCGCTTCGGCGCATCTTACAAAGTTCACTGCGAGAAGGGAGTCTTGACCCTGCGGATGATTTGGAGGACTGAAATACCACTTTCATTTATTATTTATCCAGGCTGGCCGAGGGGAAAGCAAGCCGTGGCGCTGTCATACCTGACTGGCTAATGTAAGAAGTGGCCATCTCACTGCAACCCTGGGGAATCAAAGCCCATTACTGCTTTGAGAGATGGCCTAATGTCCACTGTGAACACACACACCAGATCAAAACATCAGGATGGGAGTGAAATGTACGTACACACAAACACGCTCACTTTGTGCAAACAAGACTTTGTGTAGCGGACTGAGATGAGAGGTGAACACCGTAATGTTTCAGAACGGAGGAGCGATGAGGAGAATGCATATATAATTCAAACCCACTCATAACTCCTGTTAGAGTCAATTCATTGGGATGCTAAGTTTATTGTTTTTAAAGAGGAGTTAGTTGGAATTTCTAATCAATAATGATGAGACAATAACACACAGAAGCCTGAGGTTGTGAACTTCTAAAAGGCTAATGAGGTCATAACTTATTAATGAAATGCGTGTATACACTCCTGCCCAAAATTTGAAGACTAGTTGAAAAATTGCACAAATTTATATTTTGCACCATTGGATCTAAAAAAGTTGTAAGTAGAGTTTCAAAATGCAAAAAGGAAAAATGGGAGGAAGACAAAAAATTGTGAAACAGTTTATTGAAAACACCAACTGAACTGAACTGTTCAAATAGTCTGCTCATCAGCTGATCAAAAGTTTAAGAGCTCAACTCAGAAATGAAGAGCTCCACCGTTCTTGTTGATCACTTCAAAACTATATTTCTGTATGCTTGATTCAAGTGTTTCCAAGAGGCTAGTGGGAATATTGCTTCAAATGGTGAAGATGGCTTCATGTTTGGCATCCAGTCTGTAACTGGTGTTCATTTTTGTGAACTGCCCTCAACATCCATCCTCTAATGTTGTCAATGTTATTTAGACCAGGGGAACATGCAGGATCATCCAAAAGAGTGAGCTTAGTCCTCTAGAAGAAATCCTTAGTCAGGTGGCCATTGTGAACTGTAGCATTGCCCCCTTAAAAAACCCAGTCATCAGCACACAGACCAGGGAAGTCTTTCATGAAGGATGTCCCCTTGTAACATCTTACCATAGCCAGCTGTGGTTTAACGCCCCTGCACAACCTGAAGTTCAATTGCGCCGTTGAAGGAAAAAGCAGTCCAGATCATGACAGTGTCCCCTCCACTGTGCAGCTTAGCAAAAATCTCTTTATCATGCCAGTAACTTTTGAAGCTATTAGGTTCAGGAATGCCAGGGTTAACTTTTTTCTCTTCAGAGAATCAAACTTCCACCTTTCAATGTCCCATGTTTTGTGCTCACTTACAAAGTCCAAATGGGAAATTTTTTGGCATTGAAGGAGACCTTTTCTCTGAAGACGTTTTTTGTTCTTACAGCTTTTCTCTTGCAGATGTCGTCTGATTGTTATTTGGCTGTAGTTTACACAGGTAACGGCCTTGATTTGGGTTGAGGATTGTCTCCTGTCTTGACATATGGCCAATCAGATCCTTTGGCTCAACACAAGTGAAATTTAAGTTTTGCCACTAGATTTTGTTGTTCCATAACCCACAGGATCTTTGAGGAAATGCAACATGGCTGTTTAACTGCATCCAACCTCAGCAGCGATGGCGAGTTGCAGAAGGCCTTGTTTACGTGACTGACTTTCAAAGAGAGAAAGCTTTTTTACTTTTGTCATCAGGAGGGCATTGCAGTGTAAATACCTGACAGAAAATCGCATTAAATTCACAATTTTGTGCAGATTTCAGCTCCTATGCATTGTCTTAAACTTTTGTTTTACTGATGAACAGATTATTTCAGTTTAATTTTTGTTCTCAATAAATTGCTTACTCCTTTTTTTTGTCCCACTTCCATTTCTTCATTTTGCATGTCGAAACTCTACTTATATCCTTTATAAGATCCAACTATGCAAAATATAATTTTATGCAATTTTACAACTGGTATTAATGTTTAGAACAGGTGTGTATAAACGATCTCTTCATACTGAAATATACATTTATTGATTTATTATTTTTAGTTGATTAGGGCAAACTAAGCACTTCTACATGCTCGTTCCAGAAAAGCGTTTGTCACTGTCGTTTATTTGTGTCAATCTCATGAATAAACATTTAATTCAGTCACAGTGGGAAAAAAGTGATTGCATCTCTATGTTATTCAGTGCCATTAACACTAGGCCCATTAGTGGTTTCATTTTGGACACAATAGGTCTATTTTTACATGTTTTAGGCTAGCGGCTTTAATTTATCTGATCATGTGTGGGTGTGCGAGAGTAGGTGTTTGTGTATATATTTATATATATATATATATATATATACACCTATATATGAACACACACATGTATTTGTGTGTAATTGCCAAGATGGAGGCTTAATGACCCTGCTGCAGAGGTGTAGCTAATGAAGCGTGTGCGTATGAAGAACTGGCCTCTGCCTTTTAATGGGAGCGTCCTATCAATACCATGGATTGGATTAATATTTCAAAGTTAATGTTTTTGTTGAAGAATTTGCAAAAACAAACATGAGACGGGGCTTCACAGTCGCTTGTGCAGGAAAATGCAATTTTCTCCGACTTAGCCGCTCATCTTTTTAATTACAGACTTAATAGCTTTATAGATTTTTGAAAGATGAATTCTTATTGGCATTTTTATAATTACTGCTCTTTATTGCTTTTTATGAAAATAATTGTCAAGGCTCATTTACCCCACAAACCCTTAGGCCAGGCAGATGTGTTGCAATGATGAAGGCAAATAACCTCCAAAACATCGCTCCTCATTTTTCAAATGTCTGGACGCTTTACTCAAACTAATGTTGTTTTTTTTTAACCTGTTATTAACTATGATATGCACATAAAGCTATTTATTTAATCAAGTACATCTTAGTCTGCAGCACTCAATGTGCACAGACAACAGCTGTCAGATGAAGTACAGCATGTTTTAACACATTTCATGTCCCAGAGGCTTCTGAAACCAGAACAATACACACTGGCCTTTGGTGACGCATGCTTTGGCCAGAATATCCCATATGTCAACATACTATCAAATGTGCTGCTAAAATAACTGAACCTCTTCAGCATTAACACATGTACAGAGCCAGAGCGAGCCAAGGCTGCTCCAGAGCTCTGACCGTAGAGAAAATATATCTGGACACTTCAACGAAAACACATTTAGAAGAGCTGGCCAAGGTTTCCTCATGTAGTCTGCAAAGGCCTTCGAGTGCAGCAGCCTTAGACAAACAGTGGCTCTGAGCCATACGCTGCTAATAAGTTTGACAATGAATTCAGGCAGGCAGAAGAAATCTGAGCGTATGAATTTGTGGGATGAAAAGCAGGCAAATGATCTTTTTAGAAATTCATACTCACCAATGGAAGAGACTCCACCAATCACTATTTAATTCAGGCTGAGATCCTGTGTAGAGGGAGAGTGTGCATTTGGCGAGCCCCATCACCACTAAAAGGGAAATATGCATTGATTTAGCCTTGAACTCCCTGTTTAACTTGGCCGGCCTGCTTAGCTGTGGTTTCCCAGCACATTCCCAGTCCCTCCTCTGTCGTCCGAGACCCAGCCTGGATGCAGACAATAACCGGAAAGAGTATTTAGAACATTTTGGAATAAAGTGGATGTCAATTTCACCCTTTACATTTGCCAGGAGCATCTGTTTTATCTATAAACTCTGAGGTCCAGAAAGCCAAAGCTGTGGAATATTTCAGCCCAGGCTTTATTTTATTGGTTTGGAAGCACAAAAGGAAAGAAAGAAAGTCGAAATATGACTTTTTCCCCCTGGACCCCTGCTAATAGGCGAGCCTGGACTCCCTGTAAGATAACCCAATCGGCACTTTCTCATAATAGATCTTTAGTGGATCAGCCAAGACCAGGGCCAACGGAACATGTTCACAGCACTAAATGCTAAGAACAAGTCGTTTGCTTGAATGTTGTATATAAACCAGTTGGCACATCACATTTTATGGCACAGAGATTAAAGTGAAAAATCAATTTCACTTTTTTAGGTGGGGGAAATAGGGTTTCTCACAGTGTGAATAAGTGTTGGTTTAGCCCATTTAGCTTTGGCTGTGTCTCCTGTAGCTCTTATAACAGTCCCTGTTTTGGTTCCAAGTTTTTTGGTCTCTATGGCGCTGGATCTTGTGCTGCAGTTTAGAGTCAGTGCGGTCTGAAAAGTTTCTCTGTATGTCTGCTACACATGTGAATATGCTCGACAGATGTTAGCTGGCTCACAGGCAGACAGGCTCTCCTCCCCCTGGCCTTTTTGGCTCTAGTTGTGACATGGTGACACACAGTAGCATCTGGAGTTCAGACTGGGTCACACAGGGCAAAATGCTGGTTTCCTTATCTACTGTACATACTGTGGCTGTGGGTTTTTAAGCTATTTCCTTTCTTAAATCCACTCATATTGGAAAATTCAATCAAATTAGTACTTTCTTGTGATAAGATGTAGTTCTTGGAATAACTGGGGTTCAAGTTTTTCCCCACATTTGTGCAGCCTCTGAATACATCTGATTTTGACTTTATTGGACAGAGCTAAAGAAGAAGGAATCAGCTTGGTGGTGTTGATTGAACCACTGCAGGCAAACTACACATAAAAACAGCAGAGTTCCCCTTTCCACTCTACTTCATAGATTCAAGTGTGATGTGATAAAACAAAAACCTCGCACAGTGTTCTTAAAATTGTCAAAAAGTAAATCCACACATAAAGAAATGTACCATTACTGCTTACATTCAAAGCTAAAAGCATTACAAGGAGAACCCCCAAAGCTCATTCGGAGTCAAAAGTTGACTCCCAGTAGGGTTCCTTTAAACCATATGTGAATTCAAATTAAATTAAACCCTATAGCATCTTTAGTACCGTAGGCGGCCAACCTCAATTCACTCCCTTTATGCTGCCAAAGGGAGGGAAAAAAAACATATTTGAAAACGAACAATAAAAAAGATGCCTGGTTGCCTTTAAACCACAAGACTGTGGTTTGTTGTTTCATTTCTTACAAGAAGTTAAGCAATGAGGAGCCTTTTTTAGGGTTTCAAATTATGCTCATAGTCTTTTTATACTCATTGCTATTTAATGATGATCTATTTGACAGAATTGTGAGCATTCCTTTTTTTTGAAGGCAGTTTTTTGATTGTCAGTGATGTACACTCTGAGGTATCCAAACACTTATTTAAAACACTCCCCTTGTTCTCTTCCTCTCCTTTGTGTTAGACTTGATACAAAACCATTTGTCTACATTTCCGTCGTTAGCTGACAGTCAGCCATGTTCAGAGACAGCTGAACGTCAGCTCATGAAACAAACATTTAGCAAACACACAACAGTGAAGCTGCCAGCTGACGCGCACCCGTTCAAACCCATCCCGTCATGTAAATAACTTGTTTCAGTGTGCTTTCAATTAAAGCGGAGGACGGAGTGCCATTGCTGCCTTTGATGGATGAGCTTAGATATTGGAGTGTACCGTTGGATGACAAAACGTTCCCCCACTCCACCTCAACTCCTCTTTCCTATTGATTGTCCTGGTGGTTATTCATCAGGGCGGCGGCCACTGTCAGATCAGCTGCTCCTTCTTCTCACAAAACACATTTTCCACAGTTATTGATAAAGCTATTTGACCTTTTATTTAAATGTGTGTGTGTGCGTGTGTATGTGTGGATGTCAGTGTAACGTGCACACATCTGTGTTTTCTTTCTCTCTGCTCTTGCCAGAGGCTTGCAGATCACTGCAGCTACATGAATAAAGTCAGGCTGTTTTGATTAACGCCAAATGAGTAGGTCTATTCTTTGCAGATGTCTGTTTCAGCGGTACTGAGCCTCACTTTCACATAACAAAAATAAACCCCCAAACCTGTTTTACAGTTTGGCAAAGGTAAGCACACACATGCAGCATATACACACACATTTGTCTGAATTCATATACATCAGTGGTCTCACACATGAGACTGTGACTTGCATACCTACAGACATACTTTTTTCAATGTTTTGAATATTTTCTGCTCTTTTCTAAAGGTGAAGACAGCTGGTCTTGGCAGTAGGTCCGATGGTTACTGTTCCCTGAGTTAAAAGACTAACAGTGGCGCTTTAGTTCTACAGAATCTGCTAGAGGGAAGAAATACTGACTTTGAAGAACAACCCTGCTGACAATGATCTTACTATATAAACCAATTTATCTAAATATGTAAAATCTGGCATATGGATTTAGTTATATTTCCCTATCTATGAGTGAAGGTAAGAGGTGCTCCAATTCTCACAACTCTCATACAGAATAATAGCATATGTTCTTGCAACACTAGTGTTCATAATCACCAAGCAGACATTGAAGTATGAGAGAGACAGGCATGCATCTTTTACATAGACCCCTGCCATATGGAAAGACATCGCACAAATAAATTAATTTGCATACTCAAGGTTTGCTTTCTAAATTCTTCCAATGTATTTCTCCCATGTAGCCTTCACTGGAGTACAATGATAACTCTTATTCCCAGTATGACTGAAAAGCCCCATAAAAGGCGAGGAATGAACTTGTTGAAGGAACATATCCCGCTGAAATAAAACCTACAGTCTAAGGGTGCAGACCACAGACAGAAATGTATTCACATCGTAAGTTGTAAAAAAAGATTGAACATACATCACAAATTTGTGGTGCAAAGGCTGAAACATTGGCTGTCCCAAATTTGGGGACATCTGCATTTACACTAATTGTTCTGGGTGCATAGGTGTGCTTACACTGACAGTATGGAAAATGGCAGCGCACTCTGATTTCTCAGCTGGCGCATTCAAGACGGTCAAAAAGTTGAGTGTGTAACCCTAGACACTTCTCACTTTCAATGGTCGCCATATTCCTGACATAGAGGGAAGGGTGGGAATAGACCAAACAATGGTTGATGGTTGTAATTAACTGATAACAGTAGACGGCTGTGAAATGCCATTGTAGTTTTCGGTAAGTGTGAAGCTGCAGTGTTTGATTTGTGACGGTATTGCCCTGTAAGATTTTGTGCACTGTTTTAGCAAGTGCAGAGTGTATGTATTGCAAGTACGTGCACTTACAGGAGAATAGGATTTGAGACACAGCCATTGTCAACCTCACTATTTAGCTTTGAAATAATGCATTTTATAACTGTAGACCCAAATTGTGGGCTATACGTTGTGTTCAAGCTGTAGCACAGCCATGTGCTGCTTTAATTCTGGTCAGTGGTTGCTGCTATAATGTGATCATACGATACCACTCTGATATAGACTGGTATGAACCATCACCAGAGTGATGTGTTACTCGTACACTCAGGAGGATGTTTATCAAGGACTGGTCTGGCTAGATCTGCTGATGTAAACCACTCTCATAGACTTTGGGGTTCTGCACTTAAGTAGTTTTGCTCGACCCTGACTTGTCAGTGTTTGCTTTCTCACCTTCACATTTGTTGATAAGCTAAAAGTTTGTTCATAAAATAGTATTTTTTGAAAGTATCTTGGTTGATTTAATTGCTATCCATTTCATAATTAACAGAATCAGTAAGTGTTAAGGTACCATTAAAGCTAACCAGCAAAATCTTTTGAATAATGTGTATTACCTTCTAACAGGAGAACTCTGTTTCAGTTTTACTGCAAACTTTCAGTAACAACTTCACAAAATTCCTGAATGGTCCAAAGGTATTTCATAGTAGAAGACTCCAATGATGTGATGGCAAAATTTGTATTTCCCTGCCCAGATATGGACTGCATTTGCTAAATTCTTGAATAAAACTTGAGGACTGAAGCCTTGGAGGCTTTTAGCTTTGCCAACTTTTTGGCACTGACTTGATATGTTCAAGGACATTCAGTCGGCCAAGTAGAAATGAAATGATACATTTCATGACATGAGCAAACTAACAGTGTTAGATGAAAATTAAGATCAATTGAGCAGTATTTAAGTTTTTATGGATTTTGGGGAAAGACTTTGGTCAATTGGTCGAACATGGGGGTCATGTTTGATTTGTCAGAGGTTCCAGAATGAATCAAAGAAATCATGAAATTGAGTTAGAGAATGATCAAAACACAGAGATTTTCTGTGCGTGTTTTCATTTATATCATCTCGCACAGCTGTGTTTATATGGTGTATGATTTTAAACCCTTTTGAGATTGAAGCACAACACTTTTATCCTGCCAAATTCCTGCTCATGTCTTTTCCTCGCTATCAATAATTAAGAGTAGATCTTGGAATGAAAAAGTAATTTCCCTTGAAAGAACCGGATAGAATTGACATAAACCCCCCGGCCCTAAAAACACACCCCAAGAGGTATCTAAAAGCTCGGTGGGTGCCAATAAAAGTGGAAAAACAGAAATCGTTCTCGCAAAACACAACAACAAGAACAAGAACTACCCATTGAAGTGGAGAAGTGAAAAACAAGGGAGACTTAAGGTGATTCTCATCTTCGACTCCAAAGCCAGGGCCCTCCAAAAAAAAGTGGGGAATGTAATTTCCCAGACTAGGAACATAAGCCAAGAGTAATCTGGCCTGTAATACCTCATAGTCCTTAAATAAAAGCCCTCCATTTTAAGTCTTCAACCTCGTTTTTTTCCCTCCTCCCTTCCCCACCTTTAATAGGATTTGGTAGAAAATGGCTTTGTGAATCGCTCCTCTCCGTCTTGCTCAAGGAAGAGCGGGCTATTCTCATTGAGAAGTGCTTAATTGCTTTAAATGACTGATGATACATGGTGGGAGAAGGGCCTTGAGCTAGGGGCCACAGCCGAGCACACAACAGATAGCTCCCCTGGACGGTGGGAGGAGGTGTTTGTTCGTGTTCGTAACAAAGATGAGCTGCTGGGGATGGACGCTTCTCCGTAAGGGTCATAAGAGCGTGTGTGAACATGCCACTCCCACTCCCTGCTTGAATTTGTGTGTGTATGTGCGCGTGTGTGTGTGTGCGAGAGAGGGTCGCCAGGCAGTGTTCGTCCTATCGACACCACAGTAACAGACTAAATTAAAGCTGTGATGAATTGTGGCTGTCACGGTGGGAGAGAGGGGAGACTCTGCACCGTATTCCACCTCTGATTAGGTGGGGATAGAAAGCTACAGAATATCATTATCAATATGTAGCACTATATTTTCATTAGATTTTTCTCTCTGCGGCGGACAGCTTGATAGCAGGATGATTTTTCATTTCAAGAAAAGATTAAACATCTTCATCGATGTCAGCGAGCAGTTTAGTTAACATTTTTGCTGCATTTTCTGTCTGTGATGAGAGCTTGTGTGATCATTTCATAGTGTCAAAAAGAGCTCAGACAATTTGGGATTAAAACTGGTAAAGGTGTAACAAGTGCAATTAAAATGTGAAATGAAGAAGCTGTAAAAGCTCTTTCATCATTGTAGGGAGCTTGTGGCAAATGAGGAGGCAGAAGCTTTTGGCTGTTTACTAAAAGAAGTAGAAAGTTGCAGTAAAGGTAAGGATTGAGGGGTATTACATGTTTGTACTTGCTGAGCTTTGAAACTGTGTCCTTTGGGTAGACCATGAGGGTTTTATTCAGTCACAACCACTTTTGGTTTACCTGAGGAGGCAAAGATGCCTAAAAACACAAATATAGCTCAGTAAACTTGCATGTACACACCTTTCAGCGCTAATGAGGCAGACATAGTTCTTTGAGGTTCACATCCAACGGATGCAGCAAAAGCTGCAAGAGACAGCAGATGTTTAATGAAGGAATATGTTAACTGAGCACAGAGAAAGTAACAGAGTTTTTGAGCCTGTTTCTGCCAAGTTAATTTGACATATTTTAAATTCATATACAGCCTTTGAAATTATATTGTCAAGTTTTTTCTAATTGACAATGAACTCATCTTGCCTGAATAAAGAAGATTGGATTTCTCCTGAGCACTGAGGGGTCTTGTTGAGACCAACTGCAATAAGATGTACATATAGAATTTCTTCAGTCACTAGAGGACTTTTTCAAGAATTGTTTTGTGCTTCTTTCTGTCCAATCTTCCTGAATTGTCCCCATATGAATCATCAAAGCTCCATGGTGACACCAATCACACATATAGAAACAGAGGGAGAATGGATGTAATTGCGAGGCAGACCCAAGTCTTGCTGCATTATTGTGCGCTGTTATTCCTAAAGAAATAAGCCTCTCTGATTTTCTATGCTTTCAATGAGTTGTATGCATGTGTGAGGGTATTTCTTAGGTATATTAGCATTTCTCACATATGAATATGAATGCATGCATCTGTGTCCAACTGTATTGTCACCATGGCAATTGTTGTGGTGACCCAACTACACTGGAGACAACACTTGAAGAAAGTGATGCGACCTTGTTGGAAATCTGTCATTTTCAGCACAGCGTTTGTTGGATTGAAGGTGATCCTCTTGTGATTTTATTTTTCTTTGAAAATACTTGCGTACAACAACAAAGAGTGAGAAAATGTATAGACCGGACCATCATGGGGATTTAATTCAAGGCAAGTGCTTTACGTAGCAGTACATGTGATTTCACATAGCAAGGAACCTCCAAGCACAAAACAAATAGAGGATTACATTGAACGACCGTAACATTCATCATTCCCCACTTCTCCTTGGACATATTTCTTTTTCTCCACTATAGTCCTTGCATTGTACAACACCTGTTTATGTATTTTCTCACCAGTAAAACTAAATAACAGCATGCAGTCTGGATCATATAAAACAAATAACACACAAGGTTGAGTTCATAAACACAAAGAATCACTATTCTACCGATATTAAGAAGTATCATCCATAAAAATCTAATTATGTTTTTCATGGTGAAGACCATGCAGCCAAATTCAATAAAAATAAATCCAACAATAGGGATAAACTTGGCCCGCACACTTAGCATGTTTCACAAATAAAGCCCTGATTAAACATGACTCTTTTCAACATTAGCGCTACTTAGCCCCAGTCTTGTTTATATTCGGTGTATCAATGTTTCCCCCTGAGATATTTCTTGGCAGAGCTGCTCAAACACTATTTACACCATGTGATACTAAAAAATCCCAATTGAAAGTGATACATGGGAAACTATTTTAGGTGACCTAACCCCAGGTATTCAGCGGTTTCAGGGGGATACACACATATCCTCCCATGGTGGTAGGCTGTGTATGTGTATATATTGTTTTATCAGTGACCCGTATCCTGTTTACCTGATGGAGGCAAAAGCTCAGTGTCGAAACTCCTTAAAAGTCAAAGCCAAAGGGGGGGAACGAGTGGAGGAGCGCATCCAAACGTATACCACATGTTATCACACACACACATACACACACTCTACACCAGCCGTGGGGCGCCATGGTTACCTTGGAACTTTAACGTGGACCAGCTGGTGTACTTGGGTTGTGAAATTGCATTGCACACACACACATACACACACTTGCAGAGGATCAAAGGGAGTTGGAGCCCTGCACAGCAGCCCTCCTGCTCCTGCCCTTGGCTAAATGGACGACCAAACATTCCAGGCTGTCCAGCTCAGTAATATCTGGCCTGCAGCCTAATGAAGATGGACTGTGTTTATAATTCTCATGTTTGCTCTGATCACTAACATAATCCTTTCTATACACAAAACACAGAGACGGAAAACACTCTTTGTTTCTACATATAAAGTCAGAGTACAGAAGACAAAAAGGAGAATGAGAGAAGTGCAGAAAGATGAAATACAAACCTGCTTTCTGTAGACTCTGCAGCTCTTTGCATTTTCACACTGGGGCATCACACAATCTCAAACAAAGGAGAAAGCACTGAGGGATGTTTTTCTGCCTGCTTGAGACTTTGACACCTGCCTCGCCGCAGCAAATTGGAATGGCTCACTCTCAAATGAGATTTCTGCCCGACGCATGGGGAGAGAAAAAAAGGTCACCCATTACAACTATTCTACATGATTCACAGAGTTATCACATCTCTGCTTGCCTACCTTTCCTTTAATTAGCATCAGAGACCTTGGCAAGGTGTGCGTTCATGTTCATGTGTGTTTTTGTGTGGCTGTCTGATAAACAGAGACTCTGCTCCTCTTTTGGTTTCCATCATTTTATCTGTTTTCAGCAAAATTAAAATCTACCATTTTTTTCTCAGCAACAAGTGTACTGGCCCATGAAACCTGCCTCACTTTGCTTCCGTGAATCAAAGATTACTGTATCATGCTGATACTTGCACATTAGTGATTTGGTGCATTGTATAATTTATAACAATGATTGTTTTTGTTTTTTTATAACTAAATATCCGTTAAAATAAAGTCTCTTTTCTCTGTACATCATTCAAAGGCAGATATAAACATTTTTTTCATATTTAAAACTAATTTCCTTACTCAGTTGAAAAGTATCTCCACATGCTGTTGCACCCTAAAATTCTGTGATTATGACACTCTTTTAACACCGGTATATAAGGTACAAAATGTGTTGTACCTTATATACCGGTGTAGCCAATGTACCAGTGTGAAATGCTGAGATGTTTTGTTTTGTGCTAGAGATTTTTTCTTGGAAGATGATGCACTTGAAGATGTCAGTATCTGCTTCACTGTGCAAAGTATACTGCAGTACATAGCAAAACCAACCAGTATTCGTCATGACCTGGCATTTTAGCACTTACCTTATTCATCCAGTTTTAATCATGCACGTAAAAAAAACACACTGGTAAACCACAGGAAAGAAAACCCCAAGAAAACTCTGATTCAAGATTTTCTGCTTTTTACTTCAGGAACATTGTTAAACTGAAAGCAAAGAAGTGTACATAACTCTCTCACAAAATATTCACATTCAATACATTTAACATGTTCAACATCTCTTGATGTAAAAAAACCAATATGGCAGACATGGCACTTGCTTGAACCTGACATATACAGGAGAATTGCATTGATATGCTAGCAGTTGGCATACATCGAAAGGTTTTAAAACAGAATTTCAACTTTCATCTCACAAACACATCATAATAACTTTCTGTGAACCAGGCTCAAAACTTATAAAACATCAAAATAGTAAAAGCCAAATGTTTTCCAAACAGGAAGTGCAGGCTCATCACTGACTTCTGCATAACTGCAGAAAGCTAGAGGATCCAAACAACTCAAAGCATTGCTAGCTGGCCTATTTCAGTTAATAAAAAACAATAAGATAATACATTGGCATCACCTGCTGTTCTTTTTTTTAACTTATTTTTATTTATTTGCATCTAAGCATATCTAAATCAATTGACCAGTTTCACGTTTGTTTACTTATAAATTCAATAAAATGTTATTGAAACTGATTACCTGAAAAGCTCCTTTTTGTGTACAGCAAATTCACTGGAGGAATTGATAAAGGACTCTATAAAGAGTTGGATCGATAAGCAAAATCAATTAGGGTATTGGAATCAATAAAATATTATCAACACCCATCCCTAATGTTAACATAAGCAGTCCCCATTTCCTGTACCAGCTATTGTAGCTCAGTGTTTAAACCCTAAGCAAGTAGAGCTTTAAAAAAAACTGTATTTTTACTGGCCCTTGCATTACTAGGATAGTTGTCGCTTCTTCTTCCAAAGAAGACAACAAAAGCATTAAGTCACAAACAACTTGGCGGTCAGATTCATTGTAAGAGCCAAGTGTATTTGTAGTTCCGCTCCGGGGGTGATGCCTAATAGACTGACTAGCTTAGCATTGATTGAGAAAAGGGGGAAGTAAGTGTGAGAGAATAGAGAGCTGAGTGAATGTGACTCGACTTAAGACAACATAAACCCAGAGCTTGAAGGTCCAGGATCCTGCAGTCAGAGAGAGGGTCCAGATCACACAGTCCTGACGCTGTGGCTTTCTGTAATGATCTGCCAGTGAGCTCATGCATGTATATAAACTGTCACTTCTGTCTCCAACGCACACGCACACACACACACACACACACACACACACACACACACACACACACACAAACAAGTGCACGGGCCCTGTGCATCAATACCAAAAGGATTTAATCAACTCTCAGAGGAAGACATCATTGCATTTAGAATCAAACCTATGGAATCAATAACTGTGTTACACTTAAAATGACAAAGTGCTCAGACGCAGCTCATGCAGGCACACAGCCTCAGGGTAAGTTATGAATGTATAGATGGATGAGGAGATCCTTTATGATTGTGATTTTGGTTATGTGATAGATCCTTGCGAATCAGAACCCCTCGGGCACAGACCTTCCCATCGCTAAAATATCTGCACAGCAACAAACAGAAGTGATACAGTAAACTACCTTGAAATAATACAGCCAAGATACATGCTCAAGCTTCATCTTGGGGGGCAATTAAATCACCAATGATACCTGCTGATATTACATTTTCAGTTTTAATTGCTTTTACAGTTATGATATATTATCAACGACATGAAAATGTAATTACTGTCATGACCTGCTGCCAACAGTGCAACTTGTAAGGAATCATAGGAGGCAAATACACAAAGCATGATTAGTAGTGCAACAAACTTGTTTTAAAACCACTTCTTAACATGCTGTGCTAAAAATATTGGTACACCTAAGAAATGTAATGATTGTTCTTTATTGATTTCCCCCATGCTTAGATTTATACATTTAATTCTTCTAAATGTCCTTTTATTTCATTCTAGTTACCTGTAATCACAATGAACTCTGTGCTCAAAGATCCTGCTCTCACGTCTATATGCTTGCAGAGAACTTCTCCCAGGTGCATGTTCAGTCCATCTCCTCTCCAACAGGCTGATAGTTTTCACTGGAGTGTGTGCTTCAGCTGCATATTTGTTCAATCTGTGGCAATCTGGAACCTTTTGCAGGAGAAACACGCTGCTTCTAGTTTTGCCGGATGCCAAAACTCTCCACACCAGTTCAACCAAATGCAGATGTGGTAAACAGGAGGTCGGGCCGAAAAAATAACATCAAAACTTTTGTTAACTTGAAAAATGAAACACTGTGTTAATATCAGATGGTACATAATGTAACTACTTTAATAAAATGTCAAAATTGACACATACTCTTTTGATGTACCGTCTTTAATGAAAACAATGTGGTGAGATAAAGATATGATACACACACACACACACACACACATATATATATATATGTATGTACAACATTTATACTGTTATCAACGACTACACAGGCTCTCAAAATGTGCAAGTGGAACTATATGTTGTTTATAGCTCCTTTTCACACTGCCAGCTTTGTCTTTGTACTCTTTGTACTCTTTGTAAAAGACCTGCAGCTCCTACACAACTACAGCACTGTTTAAATGATAACTCTTTGTTGAGTTTATATTCTTGTCACTAAGGGGTATAAATTAGAGATAGACAGATACAGTTTTTTCAGTGGCCACACCAATACTGATCTGCAGATGTCGATTCTTCTTCACACTACTAATTTGGGACAGAAACGTATTATACACAACAAATTTTTCCCCATTTTGGATGACCTGGTATTGACACTGGTTTTGATGTTGGTATTGGTAATGCTATAACTAGTATAATATGAGTTTGAACTTCTGGAAATTGTGAAAACAATGTATTGAAGTAATTACTGTAGCACTTTGAGTGAAGTCTTTAGCTCAAATACACTACAAGTTGTGTTCTCAGCTCATTCAAAGTTTCCCTTTATTATATTGAGTATTCCAATAAGTTTTTTAACAAGCTACATATCATGTGGTGATCCCTCTTAAGTCTCAGACCTGGTATAAGATTGCAGTGATATGAATGGCACATTTTAAACCTTATCTTATGATTGAAACAATATCAAACTCACCTTTCATACAACTAACCATAACCATACAACAGCCAGTCTAGCTCCATCCATGTCAGCTCAAAAAGTGTGTGTTAATGCTTTTATTTTTTAACCTTGAGTAGTTTATGCCAACTTCAGAATAATCTAAGATGCTTTCACAGTCAGACCTTAAGAATCCCAAGAATTATCACTTTAATCTTATGGTATTTTAATTGACAGAGTGAAGCATTATTTTATAAGTTGTTTCTTCAGAAAACATTTTTCTTCTTGTATTTCTCAATCCTTTCATAATGATGAACTTTTGGAATCTTCTTAGTGTGTTTCACTGTGCAATGTCTGGGGACCTTCACTTTAAGTCCATGTGTCAATATAAGCTTAAGTGAAGGAGTGGTTTGAAAGCTAACCACAGAATCAGACTAAGTGTGAATTTCCATTTCTTTCTCTGGGTTGGTAATTACTGCTGCACTCCCTCATCCTCATTCTCTCAAACCGTCTTTGCCTTCAGTGTGTGTGCATGTAAGTATGTGTAAGACAGAAAGAAAGGGAGAGAGTGCAGAGAACAAGCCTTATATATTATTGCAGTCACGCTGTCCACGTCTGAAAACATTTCACAGGCAGTGCAAGGGAAATGTAAATCTGAGTTTGCTGAATCTAACACACACACACGCACACCCACATAGAGGAGAAGAAAAAAAACTCATCTCCCCTCTCTCCCTTATACACACATAATGCATTAAAATGGAAAACAGCTCACACTGGCTCCGGCATTGAAGGGGGCCCTAATATTTGTTTTTCTCTCCCCTGTAGTGTCCTCATTGCCAATGACCAAATTTATAATAATCTCTGCCTCAGAGTCCAGCGCTGCTTTCAGAATCTATAATCACCTCGGCAGTGGTTCCTTCAGCCTGGCCATGGCCGGCTACAGGCCTGCTTCCCTTTAGCTCTGCATCACTGATGCTGCAATTGGTCCCAATCCCTGAAATCTGCCTGTAGGTTGGATTGTGTGTATGTATGGTCTGCTTTAGCAAGGACACATAACCCGCAGAAAAGAATTGCAAGCAATCATCTTGCCTATTGCTTTTCAATTTTACCTGCAGTCACCTAAATAACATCAGAATGACAAACAGGGTTGCATGTATTCACGTGGTAGACATTTGCCCTTGCTCAAAGCATTTCACCACCATTTTACTCACTTTTAACCATGGAATAGAGGACTATTAGTCAAGATTCTAACAGTTATTACTTGATTTTGCTCTGTGTAAGAACTAGAAGCAATTCTACCAGGCTTTGGGGTTCTCACCGGGATAACTTAGACATCTCAGAGATCCGTGCATTAACCCAACTCAATACGACAACCATGTCTTTCAAAGCCTGCAAAACTATGCCGGCCTTCAAATACAAATCACGGTCGAATAACCTTACAGAATATGTGCAGGAATGACCTTCAATCTGGAAAAAAAATGGCTTTGTCACCTTGGCTAGAATGGTGCTAACTTTACTTGTTCTAGATTTACATTTCTAGAAAATCAAAAGATAACAGTAATAAGGTCAAACTTAACAGAGATGAGGTATCATTTTGCTTTAATCTTCAAGAAACGAGATATAAGATGCAAAAAATTCTACTCGGGTACCTAACATGATTACTAAGTCCCAACTGCCTGCTGTTATTTTGGTTGCTGTCTGCCTGTATTTGTTTCTCTTTTTCAGTCTGGTTGGGCTTAAGGTTACTGCCTGATATGGGGATTTTATTTTGTCGGTCACTGTTCTAAATTGCTGACTTGTTGTTGGTTTGATATTGGTTCCACTGAGGGGACAAAAAGTGTGGTTACAGACATGTCAGGAATTTAAGTCTGACTTGAAAACTGATTTTCAGGACTTATGACTATGGATTATATTTGAACTTGGTTTAAGAGGGCGACTCATATTCACACTGTTGTAGACTTTCCTGTTGTGTTGGTCTTTTATCTTTTTATTTTTTGTTTGTTTTTCTTAGGCTCTGATGGTTTATTTGGTTTGCAGCAAGAGCTGGTAAATGTGGTCACTTACATGTGCCTTGTGAACCGTGTTACATAAACTTTCTACTAAACTTTTCTTGATAACTAAGGACAGAGCAGAATTTATTCCAACAAAGGGAAGAGAGGATGTATTTATCACACAAGTCAACGTAATAGGACAGTAAAATGTTGTTTTGTAACTATCAATGCTTTGCCTAACATCAATAATAATTTCTGATTATTCAGCAAGGTAAATGCACTGAAGGAGAGAAATGTTTGATAAAGAGTAAAGCCAAAAAAACTTTTAACTTCACCTTTGATTTACATATCCGGTGATGCAAACAGGACAAGCCAGAAACTAATGTTTATAATTAAAACTTTTCAACAAAACTAAAAGTTTTCTCATGCTAAGTTCAGGGTGGTTCAGTGAATGGTTGAGAGTGACATAGCAGTACTCCTTACATCTCCTTACATAACAATGGTGATGATTCTTTTCTTGGGACTTTTGAATGCTGATATCAAACTTGAGCATGTTCACTTAATCTCAGCTAAAGCCTTCCAGATATTACTAATGTTGCTTGCAGGCATTATCAGTTTCTATGTATTTCAATTGGCTTTGATGGGTTATTACTTTGCTGATCAATTCTTAATTATTGTAGGGAGCCATGGTGGGGTGAGCTGATGAAGTGGGACATGATCACTCCAACTCTTTGTTCTACTTACCTGACATCCAGGTAAGTACCTGTCAGCAGGCACAAATGCTTTGCTTGAACCCTCTGAAGAAAATCTCCACCAGGAGACACTAATGGTCCTGCCCATACTGAATTAAAGGGTACTTCCCTATATGAAATTATGTTTATTTTAACACGCAGTAGCCATATTCATGTAGCTTTGCAGTCATCTTGGTCATGGTTACACGTAAGACTCGAAAAAAGGTAACTGGACTGTTTAGAGTTGTGAGGACGTTTCACCCCATTTTAACTCGAGACAGTCCACTTGCCTTTTTTTGAGTCTTCAGTAGAAACAAAAGCTCTCCTATTGGAGACACTAAATTTTGTTGTTCTTTTTGAAATGTTTGTTTTTTTCTTTACAGAAAAGTATAAGCATTTAAATTTGAAAGTTCAATGGTTCAATCTTGTTGTAGCAATTTGCCAAAAGCCAGATTGTACAGTGTTATTTCTTCAGTAAGATAAAAATGAAATATTGTCAGACAAAATCCAAATTATCTTTAGTTTTTCTTTCATGTTAACAGCCACCCCCCTCCCTGTCCATGTTTTCTCAATCGACCAATCCTCGCTCTCATTCTGTCTGAAGAGGTCACATCCCCAAATCAGTTTTCCAACCAGACATCCATTTGCTTATACAGATACAGACACATGATAAACACACATTTCCCTTTGCAATCTAAGCACATATACAAATGAAGTACTCACATGTATGACCAGTCTTGATTAATCAATTGGCTAAAACAATTTTTTACAGCCCAGCTCCTCCTGGGGCGTTATCTGAGGCAGTATGTGGTCTGCATAAATCATAAATCAGACCAATCTGATGATTGCAGCAGTGATAGCCTCTGCTTCTGCACCGCCTCTGACTGGCCTAATGTTATTCCTCTGCCCCGAAATGCATAATAATAGTAATGACAATAATAATATGCACGTCAAGCCCAGCTCATAAATATCAGGATCAATCTGGCTTGAGAGAGGGTACATATGCATAAAAAACAACTTAAACGAGAGCAAAGTGAGTGCTTTGCCACTGTGTGAGCTAAAAAATAGCAAAACAAATAGACACATATCTCTGTAAAAGAGCTGTGTGACCCCTTACTTACATATTTTGCAAATCTGTCTTGTGTTGATTGTGTCCATGTGTGTGCTTGTGCGTCCTCCCATCATGCATGAGTGATGACTTCAAGCAACTGTGACCCCCACACATCACCCCTCCATGCATATAAAAACAGGGTACTGCTTTAATATCCTCGTTTAATGACTAGCCTCGGCAAAGACCATTAACGTAATGATATCACACTGGCCCTCACACACACGCACGCACACATTTCACACAAAAGCACGTGAACAATATGTGGTGACAGTCTTTTCTTTCTCTAATGAACAATGAATTAACAGCGGAGGTGAAATGTTTGTCATTATTTTTACTTGCATGAGTACAGCTATGTCTTCTTTCTCAACCCTAATACGAAATATGGATGATTCTGTTTCCTGCATGTGCTTGACAGTCTCATGCATGTGTGTGTTGGAATAGAAGTGTGTATCGGCAGCAGAGTTGGGGGTTGCAGTTTCATCTTACTAATTCAAGGACAGTTCCTAATCATGCAGAGTGAATACATGGAGACGTTACAGGAACATATGCATTAACCTCTTGCATATTTACGTCAGGGGCACACACACATACACCAATGTGAGCATGCACAAGCACGTCGACTACACACAGGCAATTTGTAATATTGAATAGCTGACACAGTAAGATTTCATAATCTATTGACAGTGTCACAGCACAGTCATGCAAGGTGGTGGAGCTATTGATAAACACAGTATTGGCCTGTCATGTGTTCTCCTTAATCTGGGCTGATGTAACTTAGTGCAAACAGCAGATCCAAGGCCACAAGTGACATCATAGCACCTAAGGGGGCTAAGGGCTCCCTGAAGTAGGGATTTTCCTTGTTTCCAGTGTAAGAGGATGAACCACCACAACCTCAAAACACAAACAGGAAATAATTATGCATTACTTTATTGTTTTCAACACAGACAGAACACATTTTTCATGTACATTAGACATGATGTTTAGTGTTTCTTGTAAACATCATGAATCAAATACAAAAGTTATCATCTTCATTGATTAAAATCAAACAATGACAGTGTTCATAAATCAGTTTCATGATACAAGCAAGTGACTTTGATCATTTTTGCAATAAATGAGATAGTTTATCATACCAGCAGGACTAAAACAGACACAAATGTATACATCATTACACACATTTGGATGGAGACTATACAGTTGCACAGGCAACATTGAGTTGTCAAGATTGCTTGTCCTTAAGGATAAATTAGTTTTTTTGACATTCTATTAAGACAAAATGAAACAAGGTTACACTCAGTTCAGCATCGTTCAGTTCATAATTCTAATCAGGGGCTCGTATAGTTGATATACTATACCTCATTCCCCCATGGCGGCAATTATCGCCAAACACCCAAGATCAACATCCCAGCACACACACTTGTAAACACGCATACACACACAAGCCACATCATTTTTGTCCCTCCAATTAGAATTTTTAATATCCCGGTCGGCGATAATGGAGATTAATGGCCAATCGCCATGGTGAATTCCAACGTCATCTATTATCATTCCAGCCTTGGTCCCAGTCCGCTCTAATTACATCCTCAAAATGCCCTCCGTGCTGCAGCCCCCAGCACCCTAAGATCAATCAATAATTTTAATTTTCGGATGCCCCCCAACCCTGCTCCAATCCCTGCCCTCGTCCTCTACTTTCGCTCCTTTCTTCCTCCTCCGTGCGTGTCCAAAGAAAAATCAAACGCTGCAGAATAAAGGCTTATGGGGAATTAATTACCCATCTCGTCTGTACCTCCTTTGATTCCCTCGTTTGTTTGTCCGTTTGTGCGCTCACTCGTTCCCCTTGTTTCCCTCTCGTGTCTGCTGTGTCTTTCCTCCCTCGCCCTCTCTCTGTCTGGCGCATGGGGGGCGCTTTCCACTCCTTTCCCCCCTTCTTGCTGCGTAATTAGCATGCAGATATGCATTGCCTTATTCGCAAGTCAAATCGCCTCGCCATTTTCCCTGTCTGTGTCACTGCTCCACTTTGGAGCTGTGATTGTTCTTATTCAAATCGGCTGTTTGATTTGGTTACCCCCCCCCCAACCTTCCATCCAGACTCCCCAAACACACACACATGTACATGCATAGCTTAATATCACTCTTTATCTGCACATGACAGAGCTTTGACCAATCTTCTCTGATGCATTGCTCCCCTACCAATCATGCAAAACATGTCAAACACGAAAATTAAACACGTCTCCAATCTACAGATCACTTTTGATGTTCTCTTTCCCCTTGTGTCCCAGTTATATGCAGCACACTTCTATTTTTTGGTGTCAGAACCACTTGCTTCATTGGCACACATTCAGTCAGACAAAAATACACCCTAGTCTGTTTTTTTACACCCCCTAAAACACTACCCAAATACATTACTCCCTCTCTCTCTGTCTCTCCCTCTCTCTCTGTCTCTTTCTCAGTAGCTGAGCATGTCTGCTGCACCAGGAAAATGTTTGCTCAGCACATTTCATTACGAACATCATAATGCTCCATCTAGCTGCCATCCGTTTTCCTTGTCATAAACGAACATGGGCCAGCAGTTTTTAACTCCTGAAGACTGTGGGACAAAAATCAGGCTCCCACTGAAACTCAAATGTCATCAGTATAGAAAAGAAATGGTTGTGGCAGGTTACAACATCTATTTTTGATGGCTATGAGAAAAGATATGCGAGGGAAGTCAATATTTGACCCTTGACACATTGCATAATTGGAGGTCATATAGGAGGCCAGACCTCTATCTTCCTCCCTCATTTTGCTTAAGGCTCTCATACATACTTAAATATCTCAGCATGGCGTTCAGTGACAACGATCCATTAAATCAGCGACATTCTTTTAAGATATAGCACAATGACGAGTTCCATTATTGCTTTGAAAATGGCACGAGTACACAAAGAAAAAATAGCACTGAGTTGGTACATTCCTGTTCCCTCCAGTTTGAGATCCTGATTCATAAACACAGAAAGCAACAAGTGTCAGAGTGTAGGGGGAGGTTTCCCTGCATAGTCATGTCTTGGTATCATTGGCACCAGGCCAGCTTTGCCATCTGTCTCCTCTCCCCCTTTCCCTGTCTCTCTTCCGCCTCCCTCTCCTCCTCCTCCTCCTCCTCCTCCTCCAAGCCAATCTGCTCTACATTTGCTATCATTACGTGCCTGCCATCCTTATGGCATATCAGAGGCAGGCGCCAGGCACCCTTTACCCCTCTCTCTCCTCCTCCGCTGCACGCCCCTCTCTTCACGCCCCTATTTCCGCGCCCACTTTGCCACAGAGTTCTCTAAAGGGTCCAGGTGGCATCTTGCCCTGCTCTTTTTTTTCTCAGCGCCAGGACCGAAAACAAAGAAGCCGCAGCAAAAAGGACAAAAACAAAAGCTCAGAAAACAAGGATCTACTCCTTTCCACATCCTGCTTGGAGCCTGCTGTGCTTCCTGTGCCCATGGGCTTGGCGTTGGTTTGTTGTTGTTGTTGTTGATGATGATTTCCATGCTACTCCCTCCTCTGGATGTTCAAAAGCCGAAGAGTAAAAACCCTTGGAACTTCCCTGGCACTATTGGTGGGACCCTGGTACGTCTTACATGCCCCACACACTCACTTACATGCACACACATGTACACATACACATCCATGTTGATGCTGCAGAGCTCCCTGCCACCTCGTCCGCCTTCTGCCTCGAAAGAACTGAGACTACCATGGGATCTACCAGAGACTCACTCACACGTACACACTCACACACATGCTGGATTTAATACGCACGTGCACTCGCTGGTCGTTTGAGGCTGCAGGAAAGTGAATAATCAATTAAGTATTGATTTCTTGTAAGATTTTGTAAATTTCAAAGGCAAAGACAAAGAGGGTAGCTTAAGGAGAGCCGCCGCAAGCGAGAGGAGCCGCAAATTAGCCAATAAACACAGACGGGGGAATAAACGAAGGTGAATGAACGAGCCGCTCGTCACCGCAATATGCTTCTGTTCATGTCTGGTTCCTCTATTGTTTCTGCATGCCCCTCCTGATGAATTAATGCTGAACGCGACGACGGTTTCCTATAGAGACGAAGGGATGGCGAATGGGCGAGAGAGGGTTAAAAGCGAAAGCTGCAGGAAGAGAGAGAGTGACTGGAGGACTTGGTAATTAGGCAGTGGCCAACACACGGCTCATCAGTATGCGGAGTATGCAAATTGACCGGCTGCCTCTTTCTTTTTCGTCATGGATCAGAAGGCAAGAGCTGCAGAGAAGAATTAAGAGCTATTATTCTACCCAAGGAGAGGCTGATGTACGCAAACGAGGGGGAGAGGGGAGGAGGAGGTGGAGGAGGAGAGCAAAGAACACTCTTTAACCACAGAGATATACAATGGACCCTACTGCAAAGGAGAGTCAAATACAATCCTCAAATACACTTTAATTTCTCCTCACAGTTGGGGAGATTGTTCTACATTTGTGCTGGAAATAGCGAAAGAGACAATGACAATCAGACATGCAACTTCATTCCCCCATTATGGCTATCTTCACATATTGATATGCTGCTTCGCGGATGATAATTACCTTTTGGAATATCGAATCCCGAAACGAGCCTCGGGATGAAGGAAGAAGAAGAAAGGACAGGAAAAAAAAAAGAAAAAAGCGGAGGTATGCAAAGGCGCTAATGATATTCAGAGCCCTGACTGTGTGTCATCTGCATGATGACAACGGCCAATTATAATGAACCATTGGCTCCCCGCCACAGATAAGTACAAGGGAGACGAATCTAGGCGATGAGGAGGGGGAAGCCAAAGGAACTTCCTGGTCCCTTTCTTCTTAATTCACCGCCGATATTTGCCAATTCTGTGTCTTGTGGATTTACAGTAACGATGGGTGTTGAAAGAAAAATGACAACCTTTCCTTGAATTGTCCCTGAATTGGAATAAAGGCCAAAGAAGATAAGAGGATCCATCCATGTAGGATTTATTGCTTGGTGTTGGTATTCCAATCGCCACGTTGATCAACTGGGCTTTGGTTCTGGTGGCACCCGCTCCCGTACCAACCTTCGCAAAGAATCGGTTGGAAAACACAAATGTTCGCACACACAGCGGCATCTTTCACAGTCCCACTGCCGTCTCCCTTTCCTCATCACACTACAAAATGCCTCCCAGTACCGTTTTGCATATTCGCATGCCGCCCCGCCTGCCACAAAGGACTAAACAGCCGTATGCAAAACAGGCTGGTATCCCCACTTACATAGTGATGAGATGAACACTGTGAGAAAGAGGAGGCGGGAGCTGAAACACGATGGGGGGGAGAAAGACAGGAAGGTGGGGGGTAGGGGTTGCAGGAGGACCACAGGGGAGCTTGTTGGCACTAAAAAGGGGCACGTGCGGTGATACCACTCCTACTACGTGATGACAGAAAGGCAGGCGTGGGAAAAACAGGAGTAGAGGAGGGGGTGAAAGAAAGGGGGAGGAGGTGGGGGATGCGGGGCATGCTGGCACTAAGAGGGGGCACGTGTTGCAGGAGAGGGAGGGGCGAGGGGTGGGTGAGGTGCAGTGGGAGGTACAAGGAAACTGGGGTTAGACAGGGGGCGCGGCAGGGGGTGGCACTAAACACAGACAAGTGTCTAAAGAGGAAGGGTATTCAGATTGAGGGGGCCACCTGCATTAAGGAGGAATGTCACACCATTAAAACAAAAGACACATCCAACCTACCCCCTCCACACACACACACACACACACACACACACACACACACACACACACACACACAACTCTTATCAGATCTCAGGGGAGTGTGCCAGGGGGCGTGGCTGCCATGTCTATGACGAAGCATGGTAAATTCATCACGAAATACCCACGTGTGCTTCCACAAACCTGCAGGGGTGCCAGCGATGTGTGCACACATTCAAGCACATACACGCTTTTTTGCATACGCAGATGCATCGGGGAGCTGAGCATTCACAGCAGACCTGGCAGAAAGCCAAGTACAAACACAGGGCACGTTGGTGTGTAAATGAAAAAAAGAAAAAAAAGAAAGAAACCACAAGCACGCACTTATCCAGGAGGTCTTTGATTCACAAATTTGTTTGTGTTCAAGGAAGGAAATGATTTTATTCTTTTGTAGGAGGATGTTTCCTTGAATGAGATGATAAAGCAGAATATCCACTGTCCTATTAGCAGCACTAACCAAAGCTTTCAGACACCATTAAAGCCTAATATTAACCCCATCACAGACAGTTTCTTGATATATAAAAAAGAAATAGCTTTAAATGGACATGGTTATTTTCTGTATTGATGTGTTTACCTTTCTTTCTTTTATTAGATATAAAAAAAAATAAATAAATTGAAATGTCCTGTTATTGTTTATTTGTTGTCGCTACTTAATAAAGTTAACTAAATTATTTTTTTCAAATGTGCTAAATGTGATGTCTAATCAGAGAGATGATCTTTTGTGCGCTTACATCCTTTGTCTTTTAAAATACAGCAAAGTCTGATCTTAAGAATAAAAAAGAGATGTTGATAATATATGGGAAGTAGATGTGTGTGAATTTTTCACCATTTAAAGTGTCATTACAATGTCATTAGACCAAGGCTTTCAGACTGGCCTTCTGTGTAGCTGAACCTTGACTTTGGCAACAAAAACACCAAATGGCTTTGACTCCAGTCAGGAGTTCACATTCAGTGTCGTAAAGTCATCCAGTTGCAAGTGGATTGGATTATTTTCACATTCGCCTCTGGTTTAAGAGCGATGGTAGTTTCACATGTCCTCCTTGAGATGCAAGCCTATAGCTTTTAGCCTCGCTAAGCGAATCATCAGTGGTAGTATCAAATTACCCTCAACAGAGACCAAAGGTTGCTTAAAGGCCTTTTAGTCATCCACGCGGGCACATCAGCTAATTTACAGCAGACTCATTAGACTAGCATTAAACACAATTTCCTGCCGACAAATTTCATTTGGTAGAAAAATCATTACCATGGCAATAATAAACAAGCTTATACAGAAGTAGCTAATGGCAATTTGAGTAACCTAATGTTGTTAGCAAACCTCAGAAACAGCAACAGAGGCTTGGACGGCTGTGATCAAAGGTCTGTTTCAACATAGATGTTGACATGACTGGTGTTAGGATTACTTTGGTCTTTCTTTCCCTTTGTTTGCTTTCCCTTCTTTTCCTTCCTAAGCTTTGTCTTGCGCCTGGACTATGACAGTGGAAAATATAATGTTTCATAACTGTCAGTGCACAGGGTTGTGTGTAGCCTGGGGTTGCTGTGCTGAACAATAAACCATAATTTGATAGATGAGAAATTACAGCGGTCCATCTACTGTGCAGGGCTCTCACCCGGGGCAACGCAATACTGCGCCAGATGATGTGTCACATTTCTGCAAGAAAAAGAGAAAAATGAAATTATTCTTTTATACTTTGTTAATAATGTCTGTGAGTGTTTTTATGTAGATGCAGCAATAAAAGAGAAGGAAGAAGGCTCAACAACTGTTGAAGGCCGATTTTCCGCCAGAGCTCCATCCATTTCATAGTTAGCACAGCTAACAGGAATTATAAGCCCAAAGTTCATGTGGTGCATTTACCATTAAAATCACCTCTGGTTATATTTAACAGTCACTAAACACTGCACCACCTCCTCTCTCATACATGTAGAGAGTCACTGTTGATGGCAGATTTGCATCCCAGGTAGCTAGCCCACCTCTATCAGCCAATGCCTCGACCATTAGCAAATGTATATCCCTCTGAGTGAGGCTTGGTTGGCGTTGGAGCAGGTTGGAAATTATGTGTTTTCTGTGACATTGTGCCTGAGATGTACTCAGACCAGCCATTAGTACCCCTGGAGCATGCTCCAGTGCTGTATCATTTGTGTCAAGTATGCAAGACTGATTTGACTTGGTCCCATGGCGAGTAACTGACAGCCATGTGAATAAACATAATGGTCGCGTATCCCACGGAAAACTAGCGCTTAAGTGTAAATTAGTGGGCAGTGCTAATAGCACACATAAGAGGGAATTTTTTAAGTGCAAGTATTTAACTGGAAATATGCTGCAGTACTCAGAGGAACGCAAACAAGTTTGCAAAATGATGGGCAGCTATATATTATCCCTGTTGTGTAAGCTGTTGCTATGTGAAATCACCACTGGGGTTACTCTGAGGCATGTGATAACTTTTCCTGTGCATACGTCCTGAAAGAAAGAAGAAAGAAATTCATTTATATGTGCCCCAAGCAGCATCTATAACAGATCATATATATAAACTATGTACCGAGACATTTATGCTGTTAGGATTATTGTATTTTTACTGCATGTTGCAAAGGCAGGAGCCAATAGCAAGGAAGCTTATCGTGCTCCTTTGTTCTGCAGCGTTGTATGTCTTGTCAGACAACACCAGCACTGAAGTCAATGGAGGAAACATTTTGTCCTCCTTTTGAAGCTGCTGAAGCTCACATCCTCAGAAGGTGGTGATGTCATGTGAAATGAATGACTTTTATTCCTCAGTAATTTTACGATCTTGGCATGAAACCCTATATCCAACCCCCATTCCTGTTAAGGAACAACCCCCCCTCCACCACCACCCCCCACCCCCCCAATCCACCCCCCTTTTTTAACAAGAGAGATCTGATAGATGTTCAGAGAGATGTTTTTTTTTTTCTTTCCCCTTTGTTCTGGTCAGTGGGCTCATGCAATGTTTATTAGATTAAAAGTCAGTCACTGCGACGAGAGAAAAGGTGAAAAAATGCAAAACACAAAAGCTAAGCCTATCGCTGGCACAGGCAGCGCTTTCTCAGTCTCTGATAGTCTTTTTTTTATTGCAAATTGAGACCAAATCACTTTGGAAGGCAGCAGAGAGAAGAGGGAGAGATTTGTCTGTGATTTAAAGCAGCAGTATGTAGAACAGCGTTTATGATCAGAACTTGCATCTGCGCCTGACAATTAACGTGACTCCAGTCGGTTTTATGGTCAGATTCAAAGAGTGACTGCGTTTCATGGTGATGATAGAAGACAGAGTGGACATAAATACGGGGATACATATGTGAAATCCATAAAGGGGTCGCTAAATGGTTTATATGGGAAAGGGAAGTTGGGGTGGGAGAGTTCATCCTCCACATCTGAATTATCCCTGCAGCTTTTATGATGTACAGTATGGAGGGGGCGACATGTTGTGGTGCTTCACATGTGCCTCAATTGTTCTAACAACTGACTCTGACCAAAATGACTCACTCCTATGGGGGAGGTCTCTCTTTTTTTTCTTTCTCAACCCTTTTTTCATCATTGAACTGTACTGAGCTGAGTAGTTTCTAATCAGGCCAATGCACAAAAAGGGCATGAACAGGTTGTGCAACTGCAAAGCTGATGGCAAGACCCATTTTTCTTTGTAAAGCTTAACAAATAGTTTATTTACGTTAACACTTTGATTAACTCTCCTGATCTCATTACAATCAACCATTTACTTATTTCCTCTATCATGAACTCTACTAACTTTACTTTACAAACGTAACTTAGTGGTAACACACATTGGAAGTTTTGTATTGTGTTACATCAAATGCTTTTAGCTGTCCAATGAAATGCTTGTTCATTGTACTGTTGTAGCTGCAAAGCTATTTCACTTTAAGAATAAATATGCAGTACAGTACTCGATTACATGGTGGAAATCCCAGGTGACTTTTACAATTTAGAAGAACTGGGCAAAATGCAGCAGAATACTATACAACATCATAGGGTAATGCATGATATCTTAGACAGAAAAGGTTATATGATTCATATTGGGTCCAGTGTTGTGGGGACTAAAAGGAAACACATTTATTAAACCTATCATATTGAGGTAAACTTCAAATTGAGCTGTTCATTTTGCAACTCATGAACTGGGATTGGAGCAAAGTGCAAGATTGAGACAGAAACGGCCCTTCGTGATCTGAAAGGATCCAAAGGTATCAAGAGCTTCTGACACTTGCTGAGTGGTTGAATTTTATCAGAGTATTAAAGTTGCATCCTACAGCTCACAATTTGGTAAAACAAAACAAAACAAAAAAACCCCCAAAAACTTGATTTTGTATTTTTAAGTTTTCCAAAGCTGCAGTTACTTTTCCCATCTTTATATGGGATTTTGTTTGGCTTTTAAAATTATTATTTGTGTGTGATCTGCAGTAGATAGCAGCATTTTTCTTGATTGAGGGAGTCTTATATCATAATAGCAGTATGATAGAAAATACAATGTTTCTGACCCTGTGACTCAACTTACGGCACACCCGGAGAACTATAGCTAGCTAGTTCCCAATCAAAAATAAACAAAAAAAGAAAAAGAAAAAGATGAATAAAACTTGGGCACCAAGGTTTGGTAACAGTTTTAGCACATTAATTTATCCTTTGACATTTTATCTTCGGTCTGTAGCATAAGAACCTGTACTTGGCTGCAAATTGCAGTTTGCAACAAGTCACAAACTATGCATTTGTTATTGAATCCTATAAATAAAAATATAAGAGACTATCCAAAAAAGAGAACACACGGCAACAAAAATCATGCAAAATGAATAAAACAGCTCCAAAGACAGAGAGGGATGAGACTGCATCACGAGGCCGAGCAAGAGCGGCAACATCAGATTTTTCCCCTGTGTAAATCTGAGTGAACTCTCTGTGAGTCAAAGCTCTGGATACAGTTTATAATGTGTTACACATTCAACACCACAACTGAGTGTGTGTGTGTGTGTTTGTGTGTCTTCCTCTGCCTTTCTCTCTTTCGCTCAACCATCATCCGCATCATCCACCTTTCATCAGGCCAGACCATTGATCCTCCACCCTGCAGGGGGTCCTTTCAGTATGCAGTCTAATGTTCTCATTATGTGTCCTGCATGGTCCCGCTGCTGATGACTGGCTGATTACCATCTCATTAAGAGACATGGCCAGGCAGGGGAGAGAAGGACCTGTCACAGTTTAAGGAGCTCATCAGAGCACTGAAATAATACATGCCGGAGACTTGCTTCTTGTCTGATGATACCTAAAGGGAAAATGATTTCTTTATTGGAGGAAATAGCGAGGGTTTTGATTTCGGCTGTAGAAATTAAGTTCAAAATAATACAGATGCTGCATTTTTGACACACAAATTGATCAGTTTTGATATTGATTACCTTGATTAATGTTTTTTAAAATACCATTTGGGGTATAAAGTCATTACTGACATTTAGATCTAGTACCCCTACTGAGATCTTTCTGTACAGATCATAAAGATGGAAAAGATTTACTCAATTATCCACCAGAAAGCAAATAGGTTACAATTATCGGCTTCGATTTGATGACGCTAAGGGACGCACACAAGAGATATGAATACCAGTAATGGCATTGCTTCCTGTCAGATATGTGGCATTGAATCAGTGGGTACATCAGTCTATGCTGTGATCTGTATCCATGGTTTAAAAGTCTGGAAAGAAATGAAAGATTTCAGCTCACCAGCAAAACAAACACAATTGTGGACATGTTTTTCAGGACGTGTACACAGTAATTAAGGCCTCTGTTGTAAGGGGTGGTGCTCTGGTGGAATCTGATTGATACTGATTGGCTGATTGACAAGTTCACAGACTGAAATCTGTATCCCTGTAAAACCTTTACCCAGTCACCTTTCAAAGTGGATTATTTCTGAAATATAAAGATAAGAAAAGGCCTGAGATGATGACTGATTATCTTTCAGACACTGAGGCCTTATTTTGAATGTTTTTGTCCTCTTTGCCATTCAAAGGAAGAATAGATTAGTATTCAGAAACCACATATTTAATTGCACTAGTGTTCATTTTCCACTTTTTATGCTTTTAAAATGTGTTGATTAGTGATGCACCTTGATTCAGTTGGTCTCTTCCGGGGTCTATGGACAAGTTTTCTATCACACTTGCATGTTTGTGTGTGTCAGTGTGTGTCTGTGAGTGTATCTTTATTCTAGCATCCTTGTGGGTTTGGAGGGGGTGACTGAAAATCCCAAGGTAATCTGAAGCACAAAGGCAATGTCATTATAGACATGGGGGGACATTATTCTAAAATGGCAAGTGATGCAGTGCTGAGACAGTAGATAAGGTGAAGAGAAAACGTGGAGGAAAGAGGAGAGGAGAGAGTGAGCGCTTGAATTTGTCATGGACTGATAAAAACAGGCTGGGGCCTGGCTTGAGGATGCAGTGATAGGACGTTTTTTTTTTCCCCCCTCTCTCTCTCATCCTTCCTTCCCTCCCTTCCTGTCTCACTATACCCTCCTCTCTCCCTTTTTTGAGGTTTATCTGACATACGATGAATGCAGCAATTTTATCTGAATAGACAAAGAAGCGGTGACATGCAGCCGCACTCTGACGACTGACCTTGAAGGAGACGAAAGGAAGAAAGGAGGAAAGGGAGGAGGGAAGGAAGAAAGAGGAAAATGGCCATGGTACCTCTGTCTTTTTTGTAGAACTCCCTGAGGTGTCTTCATGCTATCCTCTTTTTATTGGTGTCATTCTTTAAAGTGTAGCCATTTAAAAACAAGAAAAAACATAGAAACATGCTTCACACAAACACATGAACAAATATGGAAATGCATAAAAGTAATAAAACAAAACAAATCTGAATGGTGCTTCTAAAGAGGAAAACTCAACTTAAATCAGTCAGTTTGATAGTATGTAATTCCTATCATGAGATCATTTTGCAGGTTTTTTTTAATGGAAAACAAAATATAAAGAAAGTACGTATACTTTCTATATTAACAGTTTTACCAAAAACATGTTATTGAAGTATCTGTTTCTCATCTTCATCACCCGCATAATCCACAATGCACTAGAGACACAAGACATGATAGTGAAAAAAAAAAAGGATCTGCTCTCTTGCTCTTATTATTCCTGTTGCTGCACTCATGCTCCCTCCACCTACACATAAACCAGCAACACCATGCAACAAGTTCAGGCATGCTCTCTGGAGGGCTGCTGAAAGTCAACCAGGGAAATGTAGGAAGTCTCCATCTGATGTTAAGATGAGCACAAGAGGTTATTGGATGACAGGCATCAAGAAGTCAATTATTCCATTTCATTTCAAAGTAACACCTAAGTTACAGTGAAGAACACAGATTGATAAGTGTGGATTTTTCTGCCAAGCTTTAACCTTGCACCTTGATCAGCAAAGTGATTCAGATAAGCAGATGATTTTTAGTCAAAAAAAATCAGATTATCTGGACACAAAACTCCAGACAAACAACCAGAGGTCTGCTGTCATTTGAAGATTTGTACCACAACCCAATTCATGCAGCATCAACCTGTACGACTTTGAGGACTTTTAACCCAAGGTAGCAGCTGTCCAATTTCACCTGGAGTACATGTGTTGAGCTTAACACACTTTGGCACACCTAAACTTTGTAGTGCACAGCTGCACACTGGAGTGGAACAGGGTTATGTGTGGCCCACAGCTGGCATCTGTACTTGTGATGGGACACAACCCGCAGGATAGACTTGGGTTCTTATCACATCAATTAACAGATGAGTTCAGACAGAAACATCAGGTCGTGTCCCAGGTATGATGTAAAGACATGCTGAGCACATGTCATGAGTAAATTTGTCCAAACTCTCCTGAACTGCATGTTAGTAATTTCAAATGTCAGTAATTCTCTGTGTCACTGCGCTTAATCTGAAACAGGAAGGGAGTAATTTCACTAATTGAGCTAAAGATCAAATATTATTTCATTGAGAACATAAATAGAGCAGATCAACCTCCAAAATTGGGGGAAACATTCATGGCCCAAAAAGAGTGCGTACATGGAGTTTACTCTTCAAAAACAAATTCTAAACATGTAAGATCTTCATTTTGCTTCTATGCAAAACACAAACCTTAAATATAAACCTCAGAGGGTCAAAACCTGACTTGAGGATATTATGATGTTGTGGCCAGAGTTGTTAAATGGTACTTTTGTAAACTGCTACTAGCATATGGTTAAATTTTTACATACTGTAGAGTAATTTTTTAAATTAAACTCTTGTTTTACATAACTACAGCCCTTGAATCGCAAACTTTAATGAAACATACAGAGTTATGTCCAGACTAAAAAATAAATAGCTAAAAAGTGCAATAAACCATAAAATAAAATACTTACTCTAATTTTTCAACATATAGAGATGTCATGTCTGTATCTCTCAAAAGTGTAAAAAACGTGATAGCATATGTTTATATTTGGGTTTTTGTTTTTTTTTGTCCTACCCCTTTAACTTATTTTCAGCAAACACATTTGTAGAAAAAAACAACCCTCTAGTACATGTTGAAAACACATTATAAAAGTACTGCTCCCCATAATTTATATGCAAAAAGAAGTATCAATCTATCTTATCTGGTTTCA
Organism: Thalassoma bifasciatum; assembly: GCA_008086565.1. Taxonomy (NCBI): domain Eukaryota; kingdom Metazoa; phylum Chordata; class Actinopteri; order Labriformes; family Labridae; genus Thalassoma; species Thalassoma bifasciatum. Next base: position 684,683 of record RPOG01000047.1, on the reverse strand, counting down.
AATCTATCACCAATCTAAATTCAGGAGTGCCAGCATTACGCAGGACTATAAGGGGTTAATGTGTGTTTGAAGTCATTCTGCCACATCCATCTGGTCTGAAATCTCAATTTAGAGGTAGGGGACAGTTTCACAGTGCTTATTTGGCAAATCTTTTTTTATCAATCTTATTGTTTTCAGAGAATAACAGTATGGGTCATTAAAAATGTTTAGAGATGGAGTTCTGCACAGGACAAATGAAGATAGAGGATATGGATCTTGGCTTTGTGGTGCTTTGCACTTATAATGCTGGTGGAGACCCAAACCTTTAGACTGTTTTTTCTTTTTTACTACAATTTAAGGTGCTCGCGCAAGGTTGAAATAAAAATTAACACATTTCTGACCCTGAAAATTGCAGTTTGTGTCTGTTCTTTGGGCAGAAGCCCTGCGTAAAATGGTGAAAGATGTCACTTCAGCCACTTACCAGTTAAAAAAAAAGAAAAAAAAAAGTTATTCGGCTTCAACTTTCTCAAGGCTTTTCTACAAAGGATAACTTTCTAAAAGGACACGAATGAGTGGACATTCAGGTTGAGGACAAGTTTCTTCAGAAGGGTTTTATATCCCGACACACTTTAAAAACAGACCAAGGATTTATTAAGAAAGAAATACATTACAGACATTTGTTCTCTTTACTTTTTTAATCATCTCTGAGGTGGGTGATATTGAAAAAAAAACTAATGAGTCAACATGTGCGCCAGAGGGTTCAAAGATCTTCAATTTATTCATATTTTGTACTCTTGTGAGACAAGGCAGAGGAAAGGTGGCAGTTCACAGAGTGGTTGGTAACAGGAAGTACATCTTAACTGTTCACTAAACATGGAGCTCACTGTGATACACAATTAACTCCAGATCCTGCCTCTTTGTATTTTTCAAACTCCAGTATCTAAAGACTCAATCTTAAGACTGGCTGTTTACTTAAAATTGTATTTCAAACAGTGATGGTGCCAATGGTGATGTCCACTGGTTGAAAACTGTGTTTGGAGCTCAGACCCAGATTATTCAACTTTAGAAATGTCACCTTCAGGTGGTTATACTTCACAGGCCCTGTGCAGATCACCTAAAAATGTCAGCTTTTTTGCCTCCTTCCTTCTTGTGGCTTTAACTTATGCAGGAAAAAAAAATCTGTAAACTTGTCATATGTTTCTTCATCCTGGATCTAAGGCTGCATCTGAAAGTTGTTGCATTATAATCTGAAGACTCAAGGGTAGAGGATCCATACATAAACCCTCCAGATTCTGGCATCCTGCTGGCATTTGCTCCTGCATGGATGTTTTCTGTGAAGTTTGATTTCACTTTATTTTTGTAATTATTTTGCAACTATGCATTGATTGTTTGAGAATAAATGGGAAATGTTCAGATCTGAGAACCATTACACATTCATTCCATTCAATCATCAGTCGTCTTTTTGTAATCACCTCAGCTATTATTCATAATAATCGTCTTTTTTCAATCAAGGCAATGTGACATTCCCAGTCTACATATGTGAACTAGTTATTATTGTTTCACTTGGACAATACCCTCTGACAGAATTTGCTAAAATGTAAAGTGAAGAATTCAAGATGTCCACCCTTGTAAAAGGTGTGTGACTATCCAGACAGTGATCTTTTAATCTGTTAATGTTGAAGAGAAGAATAATCCCACATCTGGAGGTTTAACTGCTCTGTAATTGCAGAGCAGCTCATGAGCTGCCCCCTGAGTCTCAAAGAGAAAGAATGACCTGCATTCAGCTCCAAACACAGACAGCCACGATAACATTTAGAGGGGATGAAATTTGTGTTAATTTCACATGACTTGCCTTTTCCAAACCAATTTGGTTTTCGCTCTGTTTGTTGACATTGCCTTTAATGTGACGACTGTGACATGCATTTCCACAACAGATGGATTAATGTTTTTCTTTGCTCCGTGTATTTCTTTCCTCTTTTCATTCCCCTTTACTCTCTCCCTCTCTTTTTCTCTCTCTTGCAGGATTTCATCTGGACAGGTGCTTCCTGTCCGGACTTCGACGTAAAATTAAACACAAATCCAGATGTGAACTGTGTGTCCCTGTGTGTTTGTGCATGTGTGTGCATGTTTGAGAGCAACTGAGGGAGAAGCATGTTCCTTGTGCATGGCCTTGTCATTTTACCACTGGAGAAGGAATGAAAAGAAATAAAGTAAGACAGTCAGAAGAGAGTGGGTAATAAAGAGAGTGGCCGTGAAAGTAAATTTGTGACAAATGCAATCCCATGATTTGAACAAGTTAACTTTCCTTGAACCTATTATCCTTAAAGCCAAGCACAGCACTGGGACATGAACTGTTTCTACTTTGTGTGTGCACACTTGTTATATTTTTCTAAATCTAACTTTCTAAAAAGTACAAATGTTTGCCTGCGCACACATCCATAAAGCAGACATATTTTGAAGCAGCAGTCTAAGCTGTTCTAGCATTTGAAAATGTGATTTTGTGTGTGTCTGTGTGCACATCAGAGACACAACATGTTCATTCCTTTTATTTAATGTCAGCTTGGAGCTGATTCTGGGTTAATGGCATCACAATGCTGTTTTCAAAGAGCGATTAAATGCAGTCATCTAAAAGACGAGCTTTCTCCTCCTTCCTTTGCTGTTCTCGTCCTTGTCCTGAATGGTGAGACAGGAGAAGAGAAGGAGAGAAAGAGAGGGAGAAACGGAAAGGTCAGGAGTGATGGATGCTTTGTGTGTGTCTGTCATTCCCAATTACTGAACTTTGCCTTTTAAAGCGTCGCTCAGATGCATTTCTCATTTCTGCCTTTCTGACTGATGAAGAGCAGGCTCTGACTGGGGGCACTGTGTGTTTTAAACACCGCCTCACTAGTCATTCACTATTTACTTCAGATACAATACACTGCAGCAGCCGGCTCCTGCTCTGCAGCATTCTGTCTCCACAACTTTCTTGGTTGGTATTCATTCTCATGTTCTCGTATCAAATGTATAGTTTCCCTCAGCATGAGTCTGTTATGATGCAATGCAAAGAAAAATAAGATTACACATCATGTTTCATGGTAAAGTGTTCAGCAATACGAAAATACTCAGCAGGGAAATGTAGTCTTCAGGGGGAGGCTGCACTTTGATACTGAGCTGTGCAGATGCATTCAGTACCTACTGTAAGAGCTTCTAGTGAACACTTATACATGAATCCTTTCTCTTTAAAGTTTATCAACATCCTGGTCACTATCATTTCCAGGGAATCCATTGTGAATTTGTATAGAGCAGGGTGTTGCACTGATCGAAAAATAACAGCTTTTACATGTAATGAAAATATTAAACCATAGTTCTGCTTTCACACATGAATTCTGGAAAAGTCCTCAAAAGCTTCAGGAGCTCAGCCCTTGAAATTTCCTGAGTTGCGTGTTTACTTATATTCCCTTTACGTCCCCTAACACCACCCTGTTAGGCAGGGTGGAGTTGGGGGTTTGTCTCAAGAGGCTGAACGTGACGTCAACAGAAAGGCCATGGTCCATGTTCAGTTATCTTATCCATGATTAAGGCTGCTGATCTTTTCCTTTTGCTCTTTTATATGTTTTACTTTCTTTTATTTCTCATCCTCTGTCTTTTGTTTGTAGAATCACTGTATTATTGTTGTTGGAGCTTGCTATAAAGCTTTTTTTACAAATGAAATTGCAACAAAGCAGCCATATTGCTATATGTTTTTACAAGAGCTTTGCCTCTATATCAGTGCCTTGAGGGAAAAATGTGTCAAAAATAACTAGAGGGCAGAAGAAAGTAAATGTTGTTTGCCAAAGGGTTCTTTACAAAACGAGCAAATCTAGATCCTACTCTTTGCTATACTGTTTAAAAACAACACTACTGTACATGCTAAAACCTCAAGACTGCAAAAAACTGTAAGCTAAGCAAGTATTTTTGCACTATATTTAGTAAAGAAAAATAAAACTTTAAGATTTAAGATTCTAAGATTCAATACGAGCCAAATTTAGCAGACCAGACCACAAAAATGACTTTATTAAGTTATGCAAAAAATGATGTCTGGATTGCTTGTAATGAGGAAAAAAAAAAATCTGCTAATGGGGTAAGAAAAGAAAGTTTCTTGTATCAAGACATTATCCTAGTTCAAGAAAGTTAATCAAATTTTTCTTACTCTACTAGCAGATCTTTTTCCAAGCAACTCAGACATAATTTTTGTCTTTTAATATCTTGAATTTAAACATTTTTCTGGACTGGTCTGATAGATGTGGCTTATATAAAGTCTAAAAAGACATTGTCTACAAAAAAAGACGTTGACACTTGCTTAGATTTCCGCTTTTTTGTTGCATATGGAGACTAGATTTAACAGTGGACAGCCATACTATGACCAGGTGAGCAGAGGAATTTGTGTTGGAGAGACAGACAAAAAGAGAAGTAGAAGATATGTATTTTAACTTTTTCCACAACTACATTTTGTTCAGTCCATCTTGCTCCTTTTCTGAAAAGTCTGAGTTTTATTCTCCCTATTTTTGGCATTCCTGCACACTTAACCTATATACCTTCACCATTTTTGATAAAACCTTTTACTGCCTTATATTTAACACAGTATGGCCTACACAGCTGCCTCATGTGGTCCAATGTGTTATTTTTACGGGGGAGAAAAAGGGAGAGTAGAGGGACAGGTGCTATGGCAGGCAGCTAGGTTAATCTCCTCTGTGCTCTGTCAGCCGCCTCGCAAAACTTTAAAAAGTGTCATGTTGACTCGCTGTAACACTGTGACACTCTACAGACATCGGAGGAAGAGGTGGGAGGGAGGAAGAGACAGACGGAGGGAGGTGGGGGAGGAAGCGGAAGACGCACGGAAAAAAAATCTTAATATATACAGAAACCAGAGGAAAAAAACAGCAGAATTCTCCAACACTGTCCTCGCTGGCTTCTCCCACTGACTATATGAAAATCATTCCCTGTTAATACATCTATTTTCTGCTCGTGAAAAGCTCCCTAAGTGTCATGATAAAGGTGGAGGTGGTTTGCGAGGTTGGCCTGAGGAGAGCTTTACGAGACAAGCCATGCTGATATATGGCTCGCAGAGACTCCATTAAAACCCTGGACCTGCGCCATTTGGGAAAATGGAGGTCACTCATGCTAGGGTCATGTGACATCTATAAAATCAAACTTTTTCTTAATATCTGCTCGTATATCATGTGTTTTTCCCCCTTTTCGTGCCCTTTTTTCACTAATGCTTGAATCTTAAACAATAGGGCCAGGGTTGAGGATGATCGTTTTTCAAGAGGCAGAGAAGCAGGGGGCTGTGGGGTGTGTGTTTGTGTGTGTGTGTGTATGTGTGTGTGTGTGTGTGTGTGTGAGGTTGTTGAGGAGGACAGGGTGATGCTCACTTCTTGATAAATGTACCATATCAGATCAGCAGAGGAGCATAAGGGGAACGATGTAAGGTTGCTAATCTTAGAAAGACGAGAACAGGTGTGTATCGGCATGGTCGGGATTTTTTTTTTTTCTCCTGTTATCCGTCTCTTCCGTCAGTTTCTCTCCCTCTGTTTGTCATGCTCAGCTTCTCATTTCGTCCCTCTCTGCAGGTAACCTAATTAAAGTGACTTCACGTCTTCTACCTCCTCTTACACGTATAATTGTCTCTTCCTCCCTGAGTTTCCTCGCTCTCACTCTTTGTTAGAATCTTAAACTTCTCTTAAACTTATCCCACGTTCTTTTTACTCCACCAACTGTCTCTCCTCATACTAGATCTCCTTAAAACCCAAGAAACATGTCATTTCCCATCTCTTCCTGCCTCTTTCTCTCTGGTTCTTCTCTTCCCCTTATCTTCATGTCTCTTTAAGCCAAGAGTGTGTGTCCTGTCTGTCTTACCCGTGGCTCCCGGCTCCCTAGGGCAGCATTTCCAGGCTTCATTTGTTTGAGGGCTTTCTAATCTGGGGACTGGGACAACCTCAGTCCAGCGTGCCCTCGTCAATCATCCTCGCAGAGGAGCAGAGAGGAGGTGAAGAAGGACTAGTGAGGAGGAAGAAGACTGGAGGTGATGGCGTGATTAGTTATCTGTCCTCGCTCTCACCCACCACCCGCCCCATCGCCAGCAACTACCACTCCCTCCATCTATCCCATCTTCCTCTCTCTTCCCCCTCGCTGTCTCTCCATCTATCTTACCTTCTTATCTTGCTTCCCCACTTCTATCCTGAGCGCCAGCCTGTAGTGCCAGCCATCCCTGTGTCCGTCTGTCTATTTATCCGTCCGTCTGATTGTCTGACCTCAGCCCCAATGGTGGTCCCTTTTGTGTCTGCGGACAAATGAGGATGACCTTTTATTGTAAAACAGACACCTACGGGGAGGGATGAAACGGCCAGTGTTTAAATTAACAACAGAGGAGAGAGAGAGAGAGAGGGAGGCCATATCAAACTGAGAGACGAAGATGGAGTGTGTGTAAAGTTTTTGAAGTTCTAATAATTATAGAACAGTGTTTGCGTCAAACTAGCATGGCCACTGTTCAATAATAAAGTCCCCTACCTGGCCGGCGGCTATTGATGAACAGTGGTGGAACAGTGAGGAGCGGACCTCTTGAACGCACCCCGGACCCATCAGTATGGGTGCATGAATTATAAATGGCATTGACTGTGGAGGCCGTAAGAGTAGACAGAGTGTTATTGCACATGAAGGTCCATTCTGATTTTGATTATTTTTATTCCAGGGGGCTCACAAAAGGCCGTGGGTGAATATTCTAAAAGGGCACAGGGCTGAGATGGGCTTGATGGCAGGCTTTGATTTTGGGCTAATAGCCACTTCAAACAGGCTCGGACAGCCCAGAGACAGGGGAGGAAGGTGACACCAGGGCTAAAGTACAGAGGGACACAGGACACATACTGGGGGGGAACAAAGCCCACTGACACACATGGAAGACATGCTATATTCAATAGTTCAAGCATTTAGCTTAGCTTTCCTGTCTGACTAACAGCCTCCACACAGGTAAACACACATAACAAACAAGGAGAAGAAATAAATTAAAAGCCAAGTTGATCAAATTAGCATGACTGAAGCTAATAAACTCAAACTACTACCCACAGCAGGAATAGGTGACACTGTTTCTACTCCAGATGACAGGACAACATACTTGTTGTATAAAGGTAAAAAAAAAACAAACAACAAAAAAAAAACACCCACTAAGACAAATATTTAAAAATTGGTGATGATAAATAAAAGAGAAATCAATGACAGTGAGTTAAAATAAGCAACAGAAACTACTTTTTACCAGCAAAAAAGAGAGGGTTATTGAAACTTCATAGATTACATATTCATCAATAATGTTATCAATGTTATCTTTGAATAACATCTGACTCCTTTCCAATACCATTGCTTTTAAATGACTGCTCAGGTGGCAAAGTACACATTATTCAACTATACCCTTAGTTTTTATTTCTCCACAAGGCTAACAAAATCTAGAAATAAATAGTGTACACACACACACACAGTCAGAGTTGTATTATACGTATCCATAAACATCATCTCCATAATGAAAGGACTCTGTTTCTCAGCTTAAATTAGAAAAACAACATGCTGTCTTAAGACCAAGAAATTTAGAGCAGAGAAGAGAAGTAGCTATACACTAATGACCAGTAGAACCCCATGGCTGTGCATTTTAATTAATTCAAACACAATCCATCTCCACTGAAATGTATTAAGATTTCACTCATGAAACCCCCAGAAGGGGATTAACAGAACCTACTTTTTCTTTGCAAAATTTACTGTGAATATGTCTTACCAGTCTTTTGCAGGAGCTGATTTCAGATGTTTTTTGTTTGTTTTCTACAGAATGAGATCAAATCTTTTGTTTAGATTTATCTATTAAGCCACTTTCTGATCATATTTTTTTAAATAGTATTTACTTTCCTGTTCTGATTGCTCTGTGTCCTGCTGAATATATCTATTGTCACTTAACTTTTGGCACTAGATCCATGATTTGGAGATCTTTGAATCAGTATAAATGATCACAAAATAACCTCCTTTTGGCTGATGATGTAATTGTTTTAAACTTTGATGCTTTTGCTTTTAGGTCATCTTTGGCAAATTGCAGTTTTACTAACATGACTTAAGAGCAGTTGGTAATGCTAGCTGTAGTTCTTTTTGGGTTATATGTCTTTATCCCAGCTTTATGACAATAGGGACTATTCATTAAGTTTGAAGATTCATTGTGTTAAACCTTTACATTTTTGTATGCCTCCTTTCAGACGTCTTGCTTCAGATCTTCATTCCAGCTAGCGAGTAGCATTCACTCAGAGAAATGAGATTCACAAAAGGTGTGGGAAGGATGGTTGTACCAACTAGGGAAAGTTTACCTAAAGTGATCCAAAATGCACAAAAATGAAAACATTTTTCCCCTCCCCTCCTAGTGCAAGAACACACATACGCAGGAGATTTTTCTGGAATGCACTGCTTGCAGTGAGAAGCAGCAGCAGAGTGAAAGAAACACAACTGTAAAGGGAAGCATAAGGGGAATCTTGACTTAGTAAGAGAACATAAGAGAGATCATATGTGGTGTAAAAAGGGAAAAAAAAACACCCAGGGGTCATAAGAAGTCTGGACACAGACACAAAATCTGCACCTGTAAACACAGAGTAACAGATTTGAACACAAATTAAAAAAACTCTGATTATAGTTGAGCTTCCTGCCACTGCTTTGGATACAGAGACTAGTTTATTGTTAGCATCTAATTTTAGGTGGTAAATATGGAATCAATCATGGTATTTCTGATTTCTTATGATATAGTTGTGGGAAGGACAGTGGATAACTTTTGTGATGGTGTCTGGTTAAACATGGTTGTATCATAAATTCCAACATATCCAGAACTTCATGCTATTTTCAAATTCAATAAGATATATCTTAATCATTATGGCTTTTGTGCTTTTAAGCTTTTATGCTTTTATCTCCTGTGTAAATTAGGATTGATTCTATGGCTTCCGTTCTTCTCGTCCCTCTTAAAACTAAACCCACACCTAAACATCAAATCATAACGACTGTCCTGTTGCCTCCTTTGTCTTCTTTGGCCCCTGTGATGCAAAAGCTTCTAGGGAGCGGGAACAAGTCTGGATTATAGACTGAATTTAATACAGCAAAATTAATCTACCCCACTGCCACACATTCTAACCTACACACCCAATCACACACACACAAATACACAGCACAGTATAAATCTTCCTTAAGGTTCAGCTCCACCCCCTCTTCATCATAAATGCCTCTCATTCATTAACTCCACAAACACACAACAGGATGTCCTCACACACACACACACACACACACACACACACACACGCACACACGCACACACAAACACAAACCCACAAACAAGACTAAGATAGCCCCCACATCACTGTTCCTCTCTCTTTTAATTACAAAGAATGGGCCTGGGTAGGTCACACTAAACAAATCAATACCTCTAAAAGAAATATTCAAATGTGACCTAGAAAACAGAGCATGCGCCCTCATTTTATCATTGATTTTTGACGCAAGGCGATTTAGTGTTTTTTGTTTTTTTCTTTGCAGCGTGCCAAACATCACATAAATATTAGCTCCAAAGATAAAGCACAAGTGCGAGAGAGAATGAATATTGAATTTGGAGGTAAGCATGTGTGTATGATCCAATATCCATCTAAAGAGCGGCTGCACATTGTCTCAGTCAGAAAGGCAATATGAATATAAGCATATTTGTTAGAGGCAGGGTCAATATCATAAGGTGGATATGCTCTGCGCCTCTGAAGCTGCTTAGAGAGATAGTTTGAAATCAATGGTGTGTCTGGCACCCAGCTCATTGTCTGATTACTGTTTTGTTTTTTACAGCGAGCAGATTATTTTTTCAGATTCAATCAGGGTCGAACCTTGTGTCTCTCTTTTGCTTGCGCTGTTTCATTTAGAACACTCACAATCCATAAAAGAAATATTTTTTATTTACTGGTTTATTCTCTTAAAAAAGCAAAAGTGTCTTCCCAAAGAATGCTGATGCTTTCTCATTCGAGGCCTTCAGACAGTGATGATCTGTCACAAGTCTTAAGCATACTATCAAAATGCTCATGATTGCATCTTTTCCTGCCTCCTCATTTAATATATTTAGTATCAGATGGTCAGTTTAGGAAGGTTTTGTTAGAAAAAGGTACTATATAGTTAAGTTTAGATACTCCATTGTTACAGCTTTTCATAGGTATTAAGAAAAAAAAGGTCAAAAGGTCAAAGAAATGTGTCTAGTGGAATGACTCGTGTTTGTTTTGAAAGATAGATGAAGACCGGATCTTACTTTTAACAACACTTTTCTTAGTCCAAGACAACCTCATATCAGAAACAACGCGGTGAGGTGAAGTATTTGGCAAAAGTTAGGTAGCCCTGTTGTTTGAGAGATGACAACAAACAAACTTTGTTAGTCTGCACCATAGTTTAGCAGCCAGCTACATTTAGCCCCACTCACAGCCCAGTACTCTGAAACGTATCAGTATCACGTAAAGCGACCAGTGAATCCTGGTTAAGTCCTGCCAGTGCTCATCTACCAAGCAGATCAAACTTAACCTGATTCTTCATTTCATTGATAGACTCTTAGATCTGAACAGATCACTACAGTATAACTGCTGCATGTGGGTCGGGATGAACATTATCACAAACAGCTTAACCCGAGTTTCATTCTTAAGCTCTTGTCTTAGCCTCAAGCTCGTGTTTTAACCTTTCATTTGCTGTAAATCAATCCAATCCAACCCCATCAGGAAGCTAGGAATTAGCATCTAGAATTAACCTATTTTGGCACTGATGACCTCATTGTAAGTTGTTGATTATGACCAGGCATGTATGAAGTTGTGAATCTTCTTCAAGACCACTTAAAAGCTCCTCACAGTCCCTTCAAGTTGACTTTTTTAAAATCTTTTTCCTTGAAATTTGCAGAATCAGCTTTAAATGGCTACAGTTCAGTGGTAGTGTAAGTTGTATTTGATCACAGGGTAGGCAATTCAGTTTCAAGGCCCACATGTCAAAGTGGCCAAGGGAAAGTCATCGGACCCTTAGCTGTTTCCATTGGCATAGCCTCAGGGTATAAATGGGTATGAATGGGATTACTTGATGCAGATGATTCCCCAGTTTAGCATCCTCAGCCATCAGTGTATGAATGTGGTGTGATTGGGACAGTGTGAGTTGTGAGAAACTCTTTGGATGCTTAGTTTTTGTCGGTTTTAAGTTTAAAAATCAAATCACTGTTTCTGGAAAAATCATAGATAAGACTCCACAAATTCCTGCATGGGGGTACTTTACAGCATATGTAATCCAGAAACCAACCAGTTACAATCAACCCATAAATTATGAAGCGAAACGCACATAAGTCGCAGTTTGGGAATGTTTTAGGGTGCAAACACACATATTACTCTTCTATATTTTCTTGAAGCTGCCATCTCAGCTATTTGTGATGGATTTTACTCTTAACTGGTTTCTGTTGGTTTCTCAGCTCAGGTGTCCTGGACTTGTTTGTGTGTATCTTTGTTTGTGTTTTGAGTTAGTCGGTGTGTATGTGTGTGCACATTTTTTGTGAGTTGGGAGGAAGAAGAGGATATAAGCCTGGATTAAGTTCAGAGGATGATTTTTATCCTTGTAGGGGGTCTCTAAACGCTAAGAGATGGATGCAAGGTGACCCTATCTTGACACACACACACACACACGCACACACAGATGGACCCATGCAATCATCATGCACTCACAAACACACAATTGCATAAACACATATAGACAGAGACTCCTCTCAGCAGGGACACACAGGAGAAGACTTGAGAAGAAACCTACAATCACACACACACATACACACACACATACACACACTCACACATGTTCAGGTGTGTGGGATCTACAAACAGGGATTATATAGTGCTGATGTTAGAAGTAAAAGAAAGAAACGACAGCTCTGCCAAAGCTTCCTCTTCATTGTCACGGCGATAACACTAACAGTATTGACAGTTTATAGAATCACACCTTCAATAGCTTCTCCTTCCTTTGTATCCTTCTTTTTTTCCTTTCGTTCTCCTGACTTTAAAAATCATGTAGAGTTGTGCTCTGAATATGTGCGTAAAAAGACGGCCTATGTCCAGACAATAAAACATAGAAGCTCAATTAATTGACAGGTTTCCTCCTGGCATCTTCCTTCTCATGTTCAGAGGAAGAATGCAATCAAATGGTTCCTGACCAAAGATCAGGCAGCAATCATGACATTAAAGCGCAAAGGAGCAGGTGAGCAACAGAAATGAAAGAAGAAAAGAAAAACAGAGTGGGTGTGTAGGGTGCCCTCCGTCATTTCATCTTTTCATCTTCCACGTGAGTGACGGCAGCGTTTGATGGAGAAAGCGGTTATTGTTGGATTCCTCTTTGTTCTCGACCATTACAGCTGGAGATAAGCAGCAGACAAGCAAATTGAGTTTTCTCATTCAAACCCCTTTCCTACATCCTCTCCATCTCTGCAGACCCCTTCTTTCTTCCTCTCTTCTTCATGTTTCTCCTGCTGTTTTTCATTCTTTCTACAGGGTAGCTAACACAGGCAAATTTGCAGAACTAGCCAAACTATATGTTTTGAAAGACACAAAAATAATACCAATGTGGAGGAAGTGTTTCTAACCTTGCATAAAGAAAACAGTCACACCAACAGTGACTGAGCTGGAGGTTGAATCTGTTTGTGTTCTAGATTGGACTGTGTTCTGGTATCCTGAGTACACAGTGCAAATATTCCAAAGGGAAAAAGAGAAAAGGGAAGGATATGATTTATCCCTAGCATCTTGGCTCCTATCAGCAGGTGTAATTCATTGTTTACATCGAAACTAAAGGCCCATTTACACACCAATCGTATTAAAGTGAAACACAAAAGTATTGTTGCGTTTTGGCCTCCCGTTTCCTGTCTGCATAGCCAACTCAAAAAGCAAACTTTTCAAAACAGCCTCCTGAGTGCAATATTTCTGAAATGCCGTTTCACCGTTGTCGTGTGAATAGTGAACTGGCATTTTCAGTGGAAATACTGACATCATGCTCTACTTTGTGTGTGCTTAAACCTTCACCGTACTCACCATGCCAGAACTGAACAACAATAACAGCAGACTACTGTTTTATTCTTGTGCTGCTGAATCTATTGACTGCCCTCCAACAAAATCTGCATTTATTTCACCATTTCTGCAAACTGAAGAAGTTTTGAATATAAAAGCCAGATGATCAGCTCAGCTCCTCTTCAGCCTCGAAAATTGTTGTTGTGTATATAGCTCCTACAGTCGTACCGCCTATAATTACAGGCCTTGCATGCATACTACAGTCATTTAAGTCCCTCAGCATTTCCGTGTAAACGCAGATTGTTTTTACTGCATTTTTTTTTTTTGCGTTTTTTGGGTGAAATGGTGTGAAGCAGTCATGTAAACGGGGCTTAAGACTTACCAGAAACATCCCATCCCATGAAAGTAAAATACAGAGTCTTTTTTTGCTTGTGTCCTTTTTTTATACATATATTTGGTAGAAGTTCTCTATTTTTAAACTGCTTGCTGTAACTCAATGTCTAATAAGTTGACTGTCATTCCCCATGTGTTGTAGGCAGATTGAAGTCAACAGGCTTTGAGATAGCAAATAAATAAACAAAATGAACAAATGCATAATCAGAAACACAAGCCCAGGAAACAAATGCAAACAAAAACTACTGCATGTCAAATTATAACTGTAGTCTTGCTTCCCTCTTTTGCCCACATAGGCCACCATAGTTCTCCTGTTCTGTGTCCAGGTCTGAGACACTGATCAGATTTAGCCCCCAGAAATGAGATTTCAAGGGACTCAGTTCATCTCACAACGCTGAGCATGACCTTTGCTTTTCTTTCTGTCTCTCTCCCTCTCGTCTTTCTGTCTGTCTTGCAACATTTTTACTGGCAGATCTGCACACGCTCGCACACACGCACAGGTTACTTCCATTTGAAGTGCGTTTGACACTTCCTCTCAGCACACTTTATTAAGAGTAGAAACAATGTGGGAACAGAACAATAAAAGAAACAGAGATGACAGAGTGTGGATAAAACAGGCAGCAGAGTGTAAACTGGGTGTTTGCTCTTGCAAGGCTGGGGCCTTTGGGTCTTGACTTGGTCTTTGAGGTAAAAGTGTGGGTGTTAGGTCTGATCTAAAGAGCAGGAAGAGACTCTGATTCCCTAACATGCTTACACTTATTGTTGAATAAAGTGCTCTAAGGGAAAAACTTTTGAAATGATAAACTCAGCTCGGTGTAGGGCAGCAGGAGGGGAGAGTTGCTAATAATTTCACTCGTTACCAACCTTCTTGCCTCCATTTCAAAAAGTCTTCAGGTTTCTTTTTTCCTTTTTGATTCCCATCCCTTTCTTCAGCTGCTCTCACAAAAATAAAGACTCCTGTTTCTTTCCTCACTCCTACTTCACCTTGAAGAACAACCCCCCTTCCTCCATGGGATCATTCCAAACAACTATTTCATTCAGGGATAGTAATCAGACAGACAGTCACACACACTGGCACACACTCATACACGCCGTAATGGCAGTAAGTGATTAGGTGCACAGATGAGGGATCATTTTTGTCCATTTTCTGGGAAACAGTGATTGCTCACAGCATTCATTAGCAAATCGCAGAGGTCAAATGATTCAGAGGCAGCCCTCGCTCTTTTAAAACCACCTTGCACAGTCTGGGAGGAATGAAATGAGACCACAAATTAAAAGACATTCCACTAAACTAGTGCTGCAGATGAAAAGGACATGGTGTTATTATGTCCTTGATGTCTCTGGGAAGTTTAGTTAGCTCCAAAACTGATTTTTGAAGAATAATTTATGTTGATTTTCAGCCAAAGTAGCTGCTCCCTCCAAAGAGCCAGTGTTTTTTGGCGCAGTTGAAACAAGGAATATAAAGCACAACACCTATTTGAATGGCACCGCGTGCAAATGTATCATTGAAATGTGTAATCCCCGAGCAGCTGGGGAGCTGTGTGTGATGGAGAGAGCCGAGCTTCATCACAGCCTCCACGGGAGACTATATGAGTCCAGAGCAGGAGAGACAGACAGAGACGTAGAGACTGAGAGGGAGAGAGAGAGGGAGGGAGGAGGAAGAGAGACACCATACTGACAGTATGAATGATACATCATATGATTGTCTTGGACAGAGCTGTTCTCTCTGACTGCATATACCACACTCTCCAACTGTCCTCCATTTCACAAGCCCTGGTGGACTGATTTATTACACTCAACAAAACTGCTTGGGTCTAGATTCAGTATTGTTTCCTGTAGTTTTGGAACTTTTTTTCTGAGAAGAATATGAACATTTGTGTGGTTTTCTTATAGATTTTTTTTACTTTGTTTATCTATCTTTTATTTCAAAATGAACATATGTTGAGGTCAATATAGTCACGGCTTAATTCATGATATTTTTATTGAAGCTAAATGTTGTGATATCAACTCCAAGGTTTAGGATTTCCAACACATCCAAGATGTCGATGGATGTGTAGTATTCACTGGCCGTTTAAAGGCACATCAGGACCTCAGCGACTTTTCAAGATCCATATACACAAGTAATGTACCAGTGTAGAAGTGCATTTCTATGTAGATGGATGCAAACCTGACAAAACTACTTGTTTTCTTTCTACTCAGCAGGTTTGCATTAGTTTTTGATTTAGAGACACCAGTATTGATTTAAACTTGTTTGTTACCTGCAGAACACCTAATAAGAGCTTTAAGTGACTACAGGTTAAGGCCGCACAATATCCAAACAAAAAGACATTGTAATTTATTTATTTCCTGTGATATATTTTGCGATATTTCTTGGACTTTACTGCTTCACGGCTGCACAGACAGACAGTGGCTCATGGTTTGTCCTCCTCCTGCATTTTGCATATTTGTAAGCTGAAATGATATTCCTCCGGTGACGTGAATCAATGAAAAGTAATGTTTAGAGACATATTTAGAGCAAGCACAATGTATTTTGTGAAGATGGTCCACCTTGGAAAGAAAAAGGGCAATTCTGCAGAAAGCACATTGTCAGAAACAGTTTGCTTCGACATTAAACTAAGATTGTTTTGAGTTTTATGACAGTTCATGAAATCATATGGCACGTGAAGGAGGACGTGAAACAATAATATGGGTGTTCAGAAGATCGAACTAAAACCTCAAAAACAAACAGAGATAAGACAAAGTTGAACACTAAAATCTGGAAGCAACTGTTTTAACCCTGAAAATGTCAAATAAAGCACCTTATGCATCAACAATAAGCAAACTGTCAAATTGTCCAAATCCCCACCATGCTCTGTTCACATTGACCACTCCTTCCCTTAGCAGGTGAAGAGACAGAGTGCCACAAAGGTGCTCTAACTGTGTGAGCTACATGCAAATACAATTGTGCATAAGTTTACATACCCCAGCAGAATTGTGTGCATGTTATCAGGCCAAAATCACCAGGGTATTTCAACTTTGATTAGGGTCATTTCAGTACTTTCTGTTGTCATTATGAGTTAAAAAGATTCAACACAGTTCTTTGACAATAAGTGGCTTCACCCAACCACTAGCCATGAGTGAAGAAAGATTTTTTTGTTATCATTCATATTCTCCGAAAAATGACCAAGAAATCTTAAATTCTGCCGGGGTATGTCAACTTATGAGCACAACTGCAGATGCTCATTTAGATCTATTAGTAATGTGACTGGGCGTGAACAGGATACATAAACTCAGCTGAAAGGCTCAAATATACCATGATATATTAACATTATATTAACCTTGGGATGTGAATATTGTGCGTGCGCATGTCCTGATGGTGGCACTGAAATGATTATTGTGTGGCCCAGCTACACTCAACATCACTTTAACTCAGTTCAACATTGATTCTAAAAAATGTTGTGATCAGTATAAAAAGTTCAGTTCAAGTCAATCAAGTCAATCTGAGGTTTGCCTGCCACCAAAAAAAAAACAGCAAACAAAGGTGGGACATCAAGACATATTGAAGTGGATATATTGGAAATACACTTAAGTTCCATCTGCTATCAGCTTGTCAATACCAATCAATGGCCTTTGAAGTGTGAAGCCTTCCCCTTTCCTTCTCTTCCTCCACTCAACAAGCAAAGGGCCGAAATAAACACATGTCATCAGTTGGATAACAAGAATAGTGTGTTTGTGGGATGTAGGTTACATTTCAAAGGTTTGAAAGGCCAGAGAAAGCTGCCGTCTGTGAATTATTGAAGAGGTAAGGGATAGGATGGAGAAATATGAGTGAGTAGCATTTAGAGTTCAGAAGAGTGAGAGACAGTGCAGCTCTGTGTGCGTGACTACGATGGGAAATCTATATAAGCTAACCTTTCTTTGTCTGAAGTTTTATTGAAATTGACTGGTCAGGGGGACGGTATTTCACCAGGAAAGAGTGGAGTTGATTCAGTCCCCCCTGATTCCAGACCTCCTTCACTTCTCAACTTAAAAACTGTTTGCGCTCCATGCGGATGATGCAATCTTGTTCTTCGTGAGATACTACTTCCCTATTCTGTCTGGAACTCATATCCAGCTCTTTTCCTTTTTTTTTTTTTTTTTTTTTACTTTGAATGCTTGATCGAAACTGGCAGTCTATATAATAAATGTGTGTGAGCAAGTATTATCCTCACACAACAGCACTGCTATTTAGTTTGGAGAAAATAAAGCACTTTTTCGATGATATATGTAAACTCCCCACAATCAAGTTATTCAAATATCACTCAGTGTAGCCATATGTCCTCACAACACTTATGGGATTACACTTGTTTTGGACAAAAAAGATATCATTTCTTTACTGGCATTTTGCACCTATTTTCTAAATTTGCCAATTTACAGACAATCATCAGAAATGACAACATATGGAATTGCAAAGAGGATTAGCCATAAACATCTCCCGTATCTCCACCAGCCACCCCGTTGAGGGAGAGCAGGTTGGCAAATAGGCTTTTCACATTTCAGACACCACAATGTCACTCCATCTCATTGCAGCATCCATTACGCGCTACCTTGGGAATGAGGAGAGGTCCATGCTGAGAATCAGGGCAGAAAATGGCCGCCCGCTAGGAGGGGTAAAATGGCTAGCGTTATTATTCCAGTTCCCCCCCCAGGGGGAATTGGCCTGAATATAGATATGCAACATTATAAAACCAGGTTATTATCTGGGTGCAGGGTAACGGCCTCTTGGCTCTCCCTCCCCTGACACACACATACACAGTGATAACCACAAATGCATGTGCATGTTTAGCTTGCGCCCAGCAGTATCTGGGTAATGTTGCGCACTGTGATGATTGTAGCCTTCCGTTGATTGAGAGATGTAATCTGTATCTGTTGTGGCTGTTTTTCATCATCTGACATTATTTTTCTTGTTTCTTTTATTTAAAGAAATTTAACATCAGCTTCCTTCAGTTCTCTGTCTCTGTGTCTGCTCACCCAGTAAACATAATGTCATTTTATAGTGCAATGATATTTCCGACTTCAGTAATGCAGACTGCAGCCTCATATCAGTGACCATTATTCACTTATGGCTGGCCTGCTTTAAAACTTGTTATTACTTTGGTGATAAACTTGTTATTCGAGACTATATCTATGCGATTCTTGTGTGTGTGTGTGTGTGTGTGTGTGTGTGTGTGTGTGTGTGTGTGTGTGTGTGTCTTAGTGTGTCTCTTAGTGTGTATTTATATATATACGGGAAAAACATTGAGGTTCTACAAATTATCCTTGACATTTTATTTAAAAATTTGCCACCACAAGGATCAAGCTCTTTTCACAAACATGGACAACAGGACATTTTGTGTTATCTCCACATGCAGCATAGGATTGACACAAGCAATTTAAATTAAGAATAAAGCCACTGGCGACCCTTCTCTTCCTCTGTGGCGATCATTTATATGTCTTCTTCCTTTATTTATGTTCTCATTTTCCCCTTTAAATTCCATCTCCCTTCCTCTCATTCTAAATTTCCTCTTTTCAGTCGATCTCAACTGATTCTGAATCTCCTCTTTAGATATGCCCCCTTCCTTCATCCCCTCCTTACTTCATCCCGTCCTTACTTCACTCCCTCCTTCCCTCCTTCCTTCCTTACCTCCTTCCTTCCATTGCCTTTTATACAATTTAATAGCTCCCTCTCTTCTCTTCCGCCACCTTTCTCTATCTGTCTATCTGACTTCTGCAGGTCTGCACTAATTCCCTCCCTTATTCATGAACCTAACCCTGCTGGGCTGCTTTGCTTGGTGTGTTTGTGTGTGTGCATGTGTTTGTAGCTTTGTGCGTGAATGTGTGTGTGTGTGTGTGTGTGTGGGAGAGAGAGAGAGAGAGAGGAGAGGCAGACAGTAAATAGGAATATGAATCTTTAAGGGCCTGCTGCTACTGTGGCTGAAATGACTTTTCAGAGCCGCAGTGATTTTCCAAGAAGGATGTTGATGAGGGCTGGATTGCAGGAGATGTGTATATGTGTGTGTGTTTGTGTGTGCTCTGGTCACTGCATGTCTATTTTGTTTTGCTGTGAATATCTCCATATTGAAAAAAACAAAAAAAAGCATTTTCAGACTTTTTGTTTCCAAATCATATATGTAAATCTACAATCTTGTTAACTTTATAATCTCTTTGATTCTTTGAAAAACATTAGCTTGAAGCATTTTCTTTTGAAAATATGAATTTGGATGGAAAAGGGCTTTTTGTCCAATAATTGATACATATTTCAGATTGATCTTTAGTATTGCTACATTTCCCTGAAAATGAAGTCAGGATTTCAAAACTCCCCCCTCACACATCAGTATTTTTTATTTTCCTTACCTAAGCCCTTAAGGCCTCAGATCCCTGTGGGTGCACCGAACGGCGTGCAGGACCTAAATGACTGTTTGAGCACTTGCAGCCATGTGTCTTGCGCCCCAAAGTGTCAGGTTGATTACTCACCGCTGACCATGATGAGTCAGCAATAATTCATTAGCAAACCCGAGCACACGGTCTGGATAGCAGCTGGGGGGTCAGGGCTGGGGTCAGAGGGCATGTGGGAGGTGCTGCACACTGAATTAAAATAAGTGGCTGCAGCCTTGGAACGTGTGCTATCAAAATGTTTGACATTTGGCAGAATCCTGCAGGGACACGAAATAGCAAGTGTCATAGGAAAAGAAAATATATATTCAAA
This sequence comes from Thalassoma bifasciatum, assembly GCA_008086565.1. NCBI lineage: Eukaryota > Metazoa > Chordata > Actinopteri > Labriformes > Labridae > Thalassoma > Thalassoma bifasciatum. The sequence continues at coordinate 664,553 of RPOG01000047.1, read as the reverse complement.
AGACACAAATACGTAAAAAAACAACTTCAAAATATTTTTTCTATGTGTCTCAGGAGAGTCAACAATCAGTATAAGTTGCAGCTTATTCCTTCATCTTTCCTGTTAAATGATCCTCTTTCGATGCTGATAATTTTCAATTTTCAAAATAAGAGCCTTTTATGGAACCCTAAATTCTAACTACCTTTGCTTTATCTAATTTTATGCAAAATGTGTGTATAATTTCCTTATCTTCCCTTTCATAATGTTTTGGTAAAATAATCATTGAAATGAACAACAGAACAATAATTTAACAACAGTTTCATACCTTCAATGAATGCAAGTAATTCATTTTTATTCTCTCTACACTTCCCAGGTTTGATTTGACCTTCTAACTTCAAATTAAAGTAGCAGTTAACATTCACTCCCCGTGTACAGAGGCTTTAAAAAAAGACAGCCAGGTCTCAAATCTTACCTGAGGCCCTCTGCCATGGCACCCCGACCCTCTCTTGCCAGTTCCCTTCTACATCCCATCCCCTGAATACTTGCCTTAAAAAGCTCAAGTAAATACTTTAATTTGCGTGTACATGTTTTACCTCAAAGAAAGCGTATAATGTGTCCTAAAGTTGGCTCATAGGCTACAACTGTTTTTACATTAGATTAGATCTAGCTCTAGATGGAAAGCCCAGAAAGGTCAGCGGGTGAGATACTCCTGTTTCATAAACTAATCAAACCTGACAACCCCATCAAAAAGGTCCAAGCGACTGCTGACAGTTTTCAGAGAAAAAAAAAATTTGACTGTTTGTGTGTGTGGCGCCTGTGTGGATGTGTAGATGTACGGCTGTAGCTGCTAGAGTCTTGCCTGCCACTCTGGGGTGTCTCCATCACATTACCATACAGCCATGACATCTCTGGCAGCCCTTCTGAAGCCTCAAATCTGATAAAAACAGAGATAAATCTGATCTCTGATCTTCCTGATGAATATGATAAGACCTGCTCCAGGTTAATGGACCTTGACACCTATCAGGGCCCCGGGTAGCGCTGATCCTGGATCAGGGGTGGAAGAGACAGAGGAGGTGGAGTAAGAGGGAGTAAGACCCAAAGGGGGTTAGCAGAAGCTGCCCTAGAGAGGTGCTTGCAGGCTGGGCTTGGATGACAGCCATTGCAGGGTGACCGTCCAAAGCTGCATGTAAAGCCCCTGACCGCATTTTGTGGTAGACACACACATACACACACACTCACACATGTACACACATGCACACCGACAGCTCTCTGTTCCCCCTTTTCCTGTTTTTAATTCTCCCATCCTATCTCTTCTTCCCTGTCTGTCTCTCACATATTCCTGTAGCCTCTCACTCCTTTCTATTTCTGTTTTTACACACACACACACACACACACACTCTCTCTCTCTCTCACTCTCTCTCTCTCTCTTACACACACATAGGGATCTGGGGGATATATAGGGGTGTGGTAGAACTCGTGATGGGGCTCTGCTTTGATGCCCGGTGGGAGATTACAGGGCCAAGAAGCAGAGATAAAAGTACAACCGAAAACACAGGTATCTGCTCTTGCTTATGCCTTACAAACACAATCACACATACGCTCACACACATCCATAACACATGTTTCGAGTTGGCCTGGGATGCACACGCACAGACACACACCTACATACACACTAACATGTAATGGCTAGTCAGTGACACTGAGGTCTTAGCCCCTGTCTGCCAGTCCTCATTTGTTTCTCAGCCCCTCCTATGTGTGTGCAGCAGTAGCACTTGCTACCGGGTGTCTTGTTACTCCTCAGAAGGTCTATTGATTTAACTCTTGCCACAATCTATAACACTATTGTCTTGCCTTAAGTGTCTCATCTGTACAATTCACTGGCAGGAGTCTATACATCAAAAACCCCGCCTGCTTAAGGATATTGGTATTCTGCAACATGCTGGGAATTCTTTTTTTTTTTACTCTGTGAATTTCACATTTCTTGCACACTCAACCTTACTTTTTGTAAGGCGCAGATGCTCGCAGTGAGGCATAATGCGGACTGGTTTATTTTTACTGCTGTTGTGTTTATGAAGTCAATATTTTATTTCACAGAATCATATAGCAGAGGTGTACAGCAGGAGTTGTATTTTAGGTTTTCAAGAGTGGGACAGAGATGAGATAGTCAGGCTTGTTGTGGGGTGTTGCAAAAAATGACAAATATTAAATATACACAGAGTGAAATGAAAAACAAAAGCTTGGGCCTCTGAGGCCTAGAGATTTGTTGCCAGATTCAGGTTTATTTCAATCTTAAATATGCTCTCTTTTCATCACCCCTGCAAGAAAACATATTTTATTTTTCACTTTATCATTTGATTCTTTTTGAACAGTAGATCAAATCTTCCTGATCACCCCCATATTCTCACAAAAAGGCAATCGTCGTCTCAGGTATGTGAGGAATGCTTTCTTTCAAACAGCCTACACATTCCGTTTTATGGCCTGCGCTGAAAACATTACAGTCCAATATTCTTTACAATAATTGCAAGCTCTCTATTGATACTGCCTCTATACCTTTCTGAAGCTACAGCCATGTGAACCATAAAGAATATAAGTGCTCAGATAGTTATTCAGTTGATGCTCGGGCAGTGTTTTTATGAGTTTTGGCCCGCAGTGCACTAATCTCAAGGTTATCTCTCAGAATCTGGCAAGATGCTTCCATTGATTACCTTCAAGTGGCACCTCAATACAAATCGTTTACAAGGGACTTCAGTCCTCTATGAGCTGTTTTAATTGATCTGGAAAAAATGTATAGAAAAACAAGACTGGGTGGCCAGGCAGGTGAATAGCACTGAGGCTGGATTCTAAGATGATGCACTTTCTTTCCCTTTTCAGAGATGCAGGCATGTTTGAAGATGTATATCTCTGTGACAAGTGTTACAGTTTGAAATGTCTGCTTTGTCGTGGGATTGCATTATGTCTCCGCTGCCTGCTGCAAGGCCTGCGAGTGTAAGTAGCTAAAATACAAGTGTGTACTTAGGTGTAGTGTCTTGGCCTTGCTCACACATCAAATTGGGCTGAAAAAGGGAAACAAACAACAACAACAAATTTTTTATTAATTTGAATATGTTTTTTTTTTAAATTCTGGTCAGAGGGTTATATCTTAGCTGTGGAATGTCTGAATTTGTTTTTCACAAAAGTTGTAGAGATATAGGAGAAATGTAACTAGTATGTTTTGCCTTTTGGCTATTTTCCTCACCGGCCACTTAGTATTTTCACCAGCCACAATTTTGTTGTCACATTCTATAAAACAAAAGTTGACCATGGTGTTCCAAAATTAACTTGAACTAGATTTACAGGCCCTTAAATACAAAGAACCTGTGTTTACCCCCAAATCAATGCATTTAATAAAAGTTATGCCAACATGATGAAGATTAGTTAAAAGGATCAAAACTAAAATAAAACAATGACGCTTGAAGTTAAGATATTCATTAATGGCAGTTAAGAAAACTATTTGAACTTAGGTTGGATGAAGTCACAAATCTGATCCGTGTCTTTCAGTGTAAATGATTACCTTTAAGACTGGTCCATAGCTTTCAACCCTGATAAATACCAAACGTTTGTCATTAAAAAACACATCATGAGTATATTTTGTCATAAAATTAAAAAGATAACCTTGAATACATTTATGAGGACTCTTTTTCAGCTAGGAAATTTTTATAACTAAAAAAATAACCACTGTCACTTTCAGGTAAAAGTGCAACGTTCACAGTCAGCTAAGTCGGCTTTTGGTCAAATTATGTTTTTTTCAGATTTTACACCCTGAACCAAGCTGGTTTTGTCCAGAGTATTCGGTTATGGATTTCTTAAATACTGAAACAGCATTTCTGTTTTTCCTTTTTCCACCTTGCTGCAGTACTGCTTCCAGATTTGGCTGGTATGTTAATCTTGTTTTTCCTTGTGTGGCTGGTCCACCATGTGGCTGATCTCCATCTGTCACTCCCGCTACCACACATCACCTCGTCTAACCTAGGATCCAGTTGCCACTGTGAGGACCTCTGTCACTGTGGAGACATCAGCAGTGTAATCCATAGGAGGTACATGTACCTCATACTAGTTACCGTGGAGGGCCTAGCAGGAAATGACACAGGCCCAGCAGGGAGTGGTAGTGATTAGAGCAGGAAGAGGTTATGGAGATGCCGTTGTAGTGTTTCATAAGGGGCCTATGACACATAAACATCTGTCTGTCTTTCTGTCCGTTTATCCATCAATCTATCTTCTATCTATCCATCACTCTGATTATTTTTTCTCTGATGCACACATTTTCACTAATAATTCATTCCATCTCTGTATTGCTGCAGAATATTTACACTGGAAATCAAATTCTGTTGTTGTTTGTGGTGCAGCCATGAATAAAAACATGAGGGTGATTTTCCAAGGCAGAATAATGTGCCATTGGCACCTTTTCCTCTGGAGTTCCATTGCCCTAAAATGAGGCCGGTCAGATGGGGAGCGATGGTGTTCCATGATGGTATTATACGATCGCTACCTCCCCGCACGCTTCCGTCACCCCTCGGCCGCGCTCCCTCTCTCATTCCCCATGTCCCTCCTGCCTCATTTAGCCTCACCCTGGTGTCCAAATACTAAAAACCAGCCATTTTGGATCCGCATCACTGTCATTTCATTATGATGGGAAGCGTGCAAGCACATGTGCAAAGATCGCAAATACATATGGAGTAATGCACACATGGGCACAGGCTGACATTGTGTCAGAATGGTAAAATCCTCCATAAAAATATCAACCAGATATGTAGTCAGTTTGAGACAGAGGTATACCACTTCCTACAGCTGATGAGCATTCAGTATTGATGTACTTTTATGCCTGGAAATTTGGTTTGAAATGGTAAAAGTTCACTCATTGCATTCTTGTTTGTGGTGTAATCAAGTACACAAAAAGAGAATGAAAAAGCTTTTATTTTTATTTTAAAACAACTTTGATTAAACACAAATCATTTTTCAGTTTCAATCATTTTTAAAATATTGTTTTAAACCGGTTTCAGTTGTTTGAGGCAGCTCTGAAAATGAATTGTTTTGATCCATCACCAGGTTACTGAAGGGTATGTTACACCATACTTCTGATTCCCTGTCTAGTTAGCAATAATCTTGCATACTAAAAATCAACTAAGGTCCACCATACTGAGCAACAGTCTAAATGGAGTGTCAACTTTATGTTGAATATAAATAGCACCACCAGAGCATGGCTCACGACCCAAGTGCTTAAATTTTGAACATTGCTTTTTTTCTGAATCCATTTTGACCATTTGCATTTTATGTTTTACCTCCTCACTGAATTTTGTTCTTGCATTGTGGGATTTTCTAATCCTCTCTCTGGTTGGATGAGTGCTCTTGCCCCCATTCAACAAAAACTGAAAATGCAAAAGCATCATGAAAGGTAGTTATTGAGCTGTTGTACTTCGATTGCATTATATTACATTGTATTGGACAGATAATGTTTTGTTATGGCTTACACAGCAGCCATAAAATAATATTGGTGTCCACATTACGCAACATACTGAATGCTGTGGCGCTTTCAAATGCTGTCAACAATTTTTGCATGTACATATAGGAAAAACAAGGCCTGTGTTTATGAGGACTCTCATGGGGAACCAGCCCTGTGTTCACAGTGCAAGAGTAGTCTGTTAACTGAAGTATTTAACACGCCAGAAATTAAAGAGCAAGAGAAGGATCTGGAGATTCAAACAGGTCATGACTGTCCTGAGTGCCTTCCTGCACTCTGCTCTGCAAGCAATGCTTGATCGAGCTGACGTTACACTTAAAACCAGTTGTATGATTGAAGAATAAGGCCAGGTGCAGCTTCAACTTGCACAGTGTTTTTGGGGCCTGAGAAACCTTTTGTAATCATCCTAAAGTATAAATGCCAAGCCAAATAATGCCTTCGTAGTGTCAGCTAACTCCTTTAGCAGAAACTCAAGGAGCACCCGCTTCACAAATACTTTGGAAGAACTCCAGCAACAAGATGTAAAATCAGAATTCACTGTTTATTTCAAAGTGGTGAAGGGACGTCAACAAGGCTGCATGGAAATTACTTACCTTCAACTTTTAAATTTAATTTAATTTTGATCATTGTGTGGAATGATTGTGCAACATAAGTAGCAGAGCAAAACAGACCCAACAGTAAAATTGATTTCAACCTCTTAACCGATATTTCGGTGATAGATTGAAACTGAAGGTTATGATTATGAACTTGAAATACAGACTTTGTAGATAAAGAATACGTGAAAACAGTGTCCATAAAGTCTCTTCACAATTATTTTTTTTTTCACGAAGTTGATAAAATATCTTAAACAGATTTGTTTTTTGTAATCAGTGGTTGTCAAAGTTTTTTTTATTTATTCTTTTTACTTCATTTGATACACCTCTTTATGGGCACCATTAGTTGCACAAAGCACATTAAGTTGGTGCTTGCCATGTTCGCTGTAGCACAGCCTCATCAATAGTGGCAATGGCATCAGAAATCTTCTGCTTCCCATACATTTCTTATGCCATGCACAAATTAAAGGAATCAATGGTGGATCTCTTCCATACTTAATTCTGTAGTTTTGCTGAGTCTGCACATCCAATTTTGTTTCAATAAACCATGATACACATTGTGCTGTCTCCTGAGCAGTAGCCACTTTTTAGGATTTCATTCAACAGTACATCTTTCACCAACAGGATACCTGAAACCACAATTTTAATTGGATTACAAACTTTGATAAACACTGACTACAACAGAAAACATCTGGTTAAGATATCTTATCAACTGCCTTTATAATATTATCTTTAAATCGTAAAGATATTGTATATTTGTGTATAAACCCCAGATTATGTGCACCATAGCTGTGATGGATACATCATTTAAGCAGTCTAAAATATCCAAACAATGTGCTTCATGTCCCTTTGCATGTAGTGTCTTTAGGCCTATTGTCCTTGAAATATGTCAGAGTGTTTTTTTTATTAGTTTGTAAGCCATCAGTACGTCCTGCTGAACATTCAACATTCCTCTGTTCCTTCACTCTGGCCATTATAGTTCTTCTAATTCTTAGTCTGTCTTTGAATAGACTGTACATCTGAGGCAAACTGTTCATTTATCCAGGCTGAAGGCTGCTATTGAATGTAACAACGGGGCCCACGCAAAGTAATGTTCAACGCAGGAACTTGATCCTTGGATGATGGCTGTGTTAAGATGGCAGATAGGAAGAAAGAAAATCCTCCTCAGCGGTGTCTTCATCTTTGATATGCAGGCCCTCCAAACATATGGCTGCCTCTATGAATATTTCACACGTTTGTTTATATATATTTATACACAGATTTTTATTACAGGGAATTATGTCTTGGAAATGTCAAGGTTAATTTCCTGGTGAGGAGAGTGAGTGAGACACGGGGGCAAGGCCTGCAACGAGGAGAGGAATGTGGAGGATTTGAACATGTGTGTGAGGGTGAGTGCATGAGTCACTTTGTGGGTGTATGTCTGTGTTCAACAGCCACACGGAGGAAAAGGACAGTAGTCCATAAAGAGAGGATGGAAATACTTTTATTATACACTTATTTGAGTCATAGCAAGCACTTTTTTTTACTGATTTAGGAGAGGAAGAGCAGGGGAGCAAAGAGAGTGAAAGATCAGTAAAGAATCTATGGCAGGAGTGCATACAGTAAGTATTTTCATCCATTTCAGCCTCGGCTAAGGCCAAAAAAAGACAAAAGAGGAGGATAAAGTTAAGGCAAGAAGGCAAAATTGTGAATTTACAGAATGCATGGTCCTGTACTGTAAAGGAGTGTAATATTCTATAACTGGACAAGAAAATGTTGAGAAAAACCATGCAGTTCCAATAAAAACAAATGTTAATTTAAATAAAACCATGAAACAAATAACTTATCTGACATGACAGTGAAAGTTTATACACAACAGCAAAAAGAGCTAAAGGTTACCCAGCTGAATCAGTCAGAAACTTAAAACTGCTTCTGAACTTCCACTGTATCTAAACATGCACAAAGATACACAGAGTTTAAGTTGCTGTTTCATTCCACGACCATACCTCCTCTTTTCCTTCATCCAATTTACTTCCTTTCTTCCTGTTTGCCGAGGCATTTTCCCCTCAGCTACAAAGCCGACGTCATGTTCAGAGCTTTTCTACATAAGTGTTTCATGTCACTTCTTTTTCCCCTAAAAGACACTCTTCTATTCCGTGTGTTCCTGCTCTTATATTTGGGTTTGAGAGTGGATAGGTAACATTAAAGAGCTATCACTGTCTCTCCCTGTCATTCCCCCCCTTCATACACCATTTGATCTGAAGCAGGATATGACTTTTAGATGTGAAGCGGACACACACACACACCTGCACACACACATGCATGAAATACCTGCATGCAAACACATGCGCGCAAACATTTTGCACACACTCTTTGTGAGTGACACTTGAACAGTTTGAGGGAATACACACACGCTCAAACATGTGCAAAAACACACCTTTATCTTGCAGGGCTTTTATTTTGTGTATTTCCTTCGAGCCAAACATCAAACGACGAATAGCATCTCACATCACACAGACAAACAACAATATTACAAACCTTGGTGCTTGACGATGCCATTTCCAAATGCCCCACCCCTGACAACTTGTGGAATGGATTCAAACAAACAGACATGAAAACACAACAAATACCATCTACAGCCAATAAAATATGCATGGCAGAGGGCGAGTACCTTTAGACAGACTACTGTCAGAATTAATAACATGCACAAAATAAACCCCACAAAAACAGTGACTGTCTTCCACAGGTTGTCTGCCTTTTCATATTTTATTCTATCCATGTTCTATTTTCGTATGTACGTGTTGTATGAATCACAGCTCCATAAATCGATGTCTAAGTGTATTAGTTACATGCTTTTTTCAGTTCTTTATTAAAAAAATGACACAAACAAATCTTAAAATATGACAACTTGTGAGCATTGCCCAATGGACGTTTTGGACACGGATGAGCTCTTCAAATGTCTGAGTACAAAATGTCCTAAAAGTCATAATTAATGCATTTGGGTTTCAACAATATGCCCACCAGAAAAAAATCTTGAAATATTAGATCCCAACAGCTCATATTTTCTTTTACTGCTGCCTTTGTTCCCTTGCTTTCTGATCTGTAATTGAAAAAGCATTCCATTTTTATTTTTCACCGCTATCCAAAGGCTAAATCCAAAAACACCAGCCAAGAGGTTAGCCTGGTCACCTGGCACCCACAGGCACTCTCTCTTTTTCTATTTCATACACACACACACACACACACACACGCACGCACGCTAATGCACGCACACATATACACACCTGGCCGCTGTGCTTCAATAAACTGTAAATTCCTCCTCTGCGCCCACCGTACCCAAGCTAACCCTTTAAAAGTCACCCGCCTCCACCTTGTAATGCATGAACACACACATACACACATAGTCACACACAACAGACAAGCCCAAACACACAAAAAACAATGTGGCTTAGTGGATGGTATCAAATTTAGTGGCCACGGGGATCTGGCTGGGGTCGTAAATCTATATCTAACATGTGAGAAAATCTCTACATGAATATCTGGAGACACACTGGGAGAGTGAGAGAGAGACACAGACAGACAGACAGCACAAGAGAGAGGGAGAGAGGAAAGAAAGCAAAGTAAGAGTCTTATAGACTGAAGGAGAGCCACAGAAAGAAAAAAAATGCATCCGTAGGAGACAGGAGGTTGAGCAAGGTATAGAAAACAAACAAATACAAGACGGAAAAAAAAGTGAGTAGGAGAGTGGGCGACAAAGCACGGCGAAGGAGAGGAGGAATAAAGATAAAGATAAACCGGCAGAGGGAGAAACAGAAAGATAGACGGAGCAAGAGAGCCACAGACAGAGAGAATATGACAGCAAGAGATATTTGGGCGGAGAGAAGGAGGGCTGAGAGACAGACAGACAGACGGAGTGAGAGAGATACATGACCCCTCTCTCTCTAACAATGGCTCTTCATGTGGTGCCCAGCTTAGCAGGCGAGCCGCTGGAATCAGGAATGTGGAATGTGGGATTTCAGGCTTGGAAGTGATAGCTACTGTCTGTGTGTAATATTTAGGGCCGACACAGGGAGCCTCTGGCACGCTATGAAACACATGGACGCCACTGCTTTTTCTGCTGCAGGTCCATTTGCGTTTCTTGTATGAATCCGTGCGTGCATACTTATTCATAAATGCATATAATCTCATATTATCAGAGCAAGGTTAACACAGGTAATCCCCCAAAAACACTATGTCAAGGAAGAACCGTTGAGTTTCTTTTGGTGAATTGGTGTTACATTTGTCATTTTGATCATAGTTTGCATGAAATGTAGAAAAGGAAGCATCTAGACCTTTCACTTAGGGGGAAGTAAAAATACCACAAATGAAAACATAAGAACACAACTACATGTACGATTTTTTTTGGAACAAAATTTTGTTCAAATTCTTAAAGCTAAAGTGTCTAACGTGCAGAATTTTCATTAAGAGGTTTAACAGCAAAGTCCTGCAAAGTTAATCAATGCTCTTTTTCTTTCAAGGTGTTTCATCAACATAAATTTGTTTTTTATTTCAGTCAAAGATTTTATTTTATTTTTCTAGGATATTCTGACAAAGGCTTTAAAGGTACAAAATAAATATTTTGGAGTGATGAATTGGAGGTATTGTTATCCATAATTATAGTGTTTCAAGTGGGTAAGTGAGGTGGTTAGCATCATTAGTTTGAAAGGCCTCCTTCAGTGAGTGGAGTCATTGTGTGTAAATTATAAACATGTATCAACACCCCAAAACTTGTGTCAAAACTTAGTTTCATAAATCAAAAGTTAAGTAAACATGTTCGGTTAAGTCTAATCGTCCTGAGCTCTCTGAATAAATAAGAAGATGTAAAACAACACACTGTATATCTTTGTCTCTCAGTCCTTGTCTCTCATACGCACACACACACACACACACACACACAGACACACACACACACATACACACAGTGTTACTAACACAGGAGACAGTTGTTGCTGGCCGCCCCAATGCCTGTCATGGCTGTTAGGCCAAATCCCATGAATTATGGCTCTTCCAGATGTAAGAGATTTCTAAGCTGCCTCCAACGGCCTGCGGTCTGTGGTGAGAGAAAGAGAGATAGAGGAAAGGACAAGGAAACGAAAAGAGAGAGGGGGGGAGAAAGAGAGAGATTTGAGTTTATGCAGTGTCATCCAAAAATCCATCTTTCTTTCTTTCTCTATCTTCATCTTTATTTTCTTCCTCTTCTCTATCAGTCAGTACATTCAATCACCTTTAGACAAAATATTATTTAACTTATCACATTTGAAATTTCCTACATCTGCAGGAAAGAGTGACCACCTTTCACACTTTAAAAAGAGAGCTGGAAATTGGATTCTTTCTCAGGAATACATCTCTCCAACTGAAAAGCAGCGTTTGCATGAAAAAAGACGATACTCCACATTTTCCAATTTTATTTATCACCTGTTGGTGATATGAAAAGTTTGGGATGTAGCATCAGATCAGATATCACATATATCAGTGTGACAAGAGAGTTTGTAGTTGCAGAAAATATGAAGTAGGCTTTGAGCATTTCTTCAAACTACCAGTTTCTGCAGGATTATCGACAAATTGATCATTTTGTCTGCGCAGTGCATTAGCTTAATTTTCCCATACGCACGTCAACACTTAAAATTCAACCCCCATACTTCTTGTGCTTGGTTTGGGTCTGCTCTCACTCTTTCTCTCATTAGTACTTCGTAACCAGACAGTTTATTTGAAATTATGAAAGCATTACACTCTCCGATGTAGCAGTTTAAAAATCAATAGTTGAAACCCTACCCGCCTCACTTAAGCCCTCTCCTATGGCAAAGGGGATGTCTCTTTCTCCCTCTCTCTTAAATGGTAATTTCATTTGCAGTCACTAAGACCTCGCCGATAATTACCGATGCCCTGAGAGAGAAAGGCGAGTGAAAGGGAGAGGGGGAGAGATGGGTAAGAGGAGAGATGGATTAAGAAAGAAGAGTGAATGCCAGTCATTAGAAAAGCTTTCCTCTCTCCCTCCTTTGATCAGAGTTAAGAACACATTGCCTTCGCTCTATCGCTCCCTGACACCAACCTCTGAAAAGAAAAAGATGGAGCACGGAAGGAGGGGGAAAAGGTGAGTGAGGAATAGACCGTCAAAAAAAAAATCCCTGAAGTCTTAAATAGCAGGCCTTAATTTTGACATTGAACCCTTCTCTGTTCTTGGGTTTCACCGGGGCCGTCCATTTTCAGAGAGCTCTGCCATCCATTTTTCCCCCTTCTTCATCTCTCAAATGAACTAATCAAAAAGAGGAATATGAAGTGTCCTGCAGGATCCATTTCTCTGGAAGCATATGGCAATGATTGATGGGGGACAACTTTGACTTTCCCAGGTCATCCTCCTTGTGCACATCTGGGAGCACGCAATAATTCTCTTAATTTTAGACCTCGCTCTTCCTTCTTTTTCTCTCCTTTTTTTCAATTTCACTTTAGTGAAAAAAATCCCTCAGCCTATCCCTTCTCTCTCTCAAGGCTAACTCAACCAGTCATTTGGCTGAATTTAAGGTACTGTAGTGGTTGCCAGATGTTTATAAGGACTGTCGGGGCAATCCCCTTGTTTTTTTATGGCTCCCATGATTTTTCTTTCTTGCTCAAAAAACGACCTTAAGAACCACTTATGTCATATAGCTACGGTAACTGGATTTACCATATGTGTAATGTTAGTTTATATTTCATCATGACAAATACTGTTAAAGAGCCACAAGGAATATGAGTTACCTGTGTTTATTGCTTTTGGACAGATTTCAAGCTTTGAAAGCTTCTTTTACTAAAAGCTGGACATCCTGAAATTTATGTACAGTCTGTTGAACGAGGAAGAAAGTGATGTTTTGTTTCATTTTTGTTTGGTTGCTCCATTAATTCAAATCTGTATGAACTAAATAGAGACTTATAAGTTACACAGGATATTATCTTGTGTATCATTCAAAGTCATTTCAAATTGTAACAAGCTTTAACTTCTTGTTGTGTTGAGGGAGAAAGAAAAGGGACAGAAACAACAGTCTCATAGCTCCACAACAGCAACTGGGCCTTGTTAGCTGTGCATTGAAATCATCTTTGACTCCGGGTTAACAATAACAGAGAGGAACTTCGACCGCTAAATGCTTTCGGGAAACCCACCCGTCCCTCCTTCTGCCATGTGATGATCCCACCTCTGAAATATTCAGCTCCATTAACATTCCGATGGGTATCATCCCCTTTCAGACACAATTCGCTCTGCTCTTCAGACCTGTGGGCCGATGCAGGGAGAGGCCTGGAGCAGATGCTATCTCCTCTCATTCTTCATAATATCCCTGCTATTCAGACACACATTTGTATGTGTTATATTTGAAGCAGAGGAAACAAAAATCTGTCAGGACCTTGATGAAAAAAAAAACTTGGATTAAATCCCTAGAATACGAAACAACATTTGCAGAAAGTATGATTTCTTAAGTTTGCTGCAGAAATCCATCTGTAATCTGAGGTGTTAACATTTAATTCAACTGCACGTGGCTATAAATGGGCTTGTTTCAGGTTACTTAATTCCTGTTGTTCAGACAGTCTTCTTCTGTTATCTTTAAATACTCAACCATTAAAAACTTCCATCAGTGTTATTGGCCAATAAAGCTGAAATGTGTTTGATTTAATCGCTAACGATGTGACTATGCAGCTAAATTGTTTTGCCAATCAAATCTTATGTCTCTTCTATACTTACTGCTGCTTTCATCTTGTGTCTGTGTCAATTTGTGTGTATGTGTGTGTGTGTGTGTGTGTGTGTGGTGTGGTGTGTGTGCGTCCTCTAATCATGTGCGATCATGTGAGAGACAGAGCACTACACTTTGAGCACAATTAGCCCGGCATTTAGGCATCTTAATTGGTGACATTCGATCTCCGGCACTCGCTGATGAACCACTTAGCAGCAGACGTATGGATTAGCTCCCGGCGTGGCTCGCTCTTCTCACATGTAACTAACAGGTCAGGAATTAGTGCTCTTAACACTGCCTTACAAATGGAGACAGCTGTATTGACTAGCATGGAAAAGTACTTTCTCATCCAGTTTGCTTCAGTCTTCTCTTCCACTCTTGCTCCTGTCCTCTCTTCTTATCATCTCCCTTCGTGTGTTTTCTTTTCTTATCACTTGAACAAGGCTTTTGTTTAGATTTTGTTCCCCTCCTGGATGATTTCAACCACCATGTTGGCAGCAGGCCACTCAGCGTTGGCCGTGACAGTGTTTGGCGTTTTGTCGTCATGGTGCTGAAGCTGTCTCAGTTGTCTGGGCAACATGTGCCGGGGCTCATGGGAGACTCATAAATGTCATGTATTGACGGAACCGCTCTGGAGAGCAGGAAGTCCTTGCCAGAAAGAAGATAGATAGAGCGCCACTGGTGTTGAGGATGCCATGTTGCATTAAATCATGTTTGCACACGCTAATTCAGACATGCACATGCACATTTGCACAGATGTGCATGCAACCACGCAAACAAATACACAACACTTGTGATTGTAAACAGGTCGAGATTGTAAACCGAAGAAGGATATCTTGATTATCAGAGCAAACTCTTCCTGCTCCATCTTTCCTCCTACTTTTTTAAAATAACTCTGGCTCAAGGAGTCTGTTCTCCTGCCCCCACCCCAGCCTCTGTAGGTGTGTCACATTTTACCACACTTTCCTCTCCTCAGGTCACTGTCATGTGCCTGGTCCGACTGAGCACACAGGCTTTAAAAAGGAGAGACAGCACATGTCCGTTAGATTAGCGTGTCCCTGACGTCCCGGGCCTTCGCCTGCACACGTCACCACTTGTCTGGGGGTGCCTGTCGAGGTTCATTAGAAAATGCCAAGATTCACAGAACAGAGAAATTTTGTCAAAAGGTGAACCAAAATCTCCAGAATGCATGTCTTGTGTTTTCACTGAACCTGGTACGTTTCATTTCATGTTGTTTGCTGGGTATGAAATAAGTTGTGTTTCTTATCAATAAAAATGCCTTTTGAATTTTTTCCTCAGATCAAAAATAAATACTCCTGACCCCACGTCATTATTATTCAACATAAAAACACATATTCTAACCAACAAAGCAACTCCTGGCCGAGGCGAGGGCCAGCCGGCATTTCAAACACCCCTGAGATTCCAGATATTCTAATACCGTGGGACCTCGTCTCATATTTATTGTGGGAATCAGAATTTATGATGAGTAAATTGGGCTTCTTCATCTGTGTGCCGGGGGGGTTGCAACATGCGGCCGAGATGGCTTGACTTATTGATTACAGGGAGCAGTATGCCCCATTTCAAAGGGAAGGAGAGCCCCCGCCACGCAACTTCTGAGAATTAATTTGCCCGGCATGGGCCTTCATGAGAAACACATGTCCATACACACACTCACACACTCACACACACATACACAGAAACGCAGGCATAGACACAGCCCAACACACAAAAAGCCAAAGCCTGCAGGTAAAAGAATCACACTCCAAAAGAAGAGAAAAAAACAGTTGCACATGCATGTAGCCCCCTCAGCCCCCCTAAACACACGCACACACATACACACACATATATACATGAGACAGATTTTTGCAGTGCTCCAGGTGACAAGACAAGGCCATTCTGTAGCAACCGAAGATTGTTCAAAGATTGTGATCCAACATGCTGGCACGGGCAGAGAAATTTTTTTAATTCAACTTAGAAGTTGCTCTTGCTTCAAAAAACAACAGTAAATTTATTTCAAGTTGCTTCAAAGTTACTGAGATAATCTTTTTCTTTGTCTTTTTTGAGGTATGAATGTTTAAGCAAGTTTACTTTTTCATTCCTAGTTTAAATTTATGCAATCATTTTAGGAAAAGGGAAAGAAATTTTCCAAACAAATCTGGCCTCTACACACTGAAGTTACAAAGTGATACTGTAACTGCGCTGGTAGCAAATGTAACTCTAATGCCGTCCCATCCAAAACGTTTTTCCAGATCGAGCCACAGCTGAACTATCAGCGGTTCATCCCTGGCATTGTCCACTGGATCACCCTCTTGCACTCAGACACCAGCTCCTGTTTCACCAGCAGCACTCGCGCTAATTTATCATCATGCTCATGACAGACAACACATCTGTGTGTGAACGGATTGAGTGAGGAAAGAGGGGTAGGAAGTGAGGGAGGGGACAAGGAGGAGAGTGGGAGGAAATATAGTAGCGAGGAGGATTCGGTTCGCACAATCGGCGAGGGCTTTTAAAGGGTCATATTTTGTTTGAAGGGCCTCATCCTACCCTTCGCTCGACCTCTCTCTCTCTCCCCTTCTTTCCCTCCTGCCTGCTCCCTCGTAACACGCTGTCAGCTAACCCCCTCAGCACTGGACAGCTCATTGTCTTGGGCTATCTTATATTACAGCTCATATACTGCAGGTGTGTTATGGAAAAGCATTAAAGAGCTTAAGGAGTAAATCGAGAATGTAGACCTGCAGAGGTTTATGTTGTTGTATAAAACTGTAGCTTCGCACTCGTCAAAAGGGCAAGTTTGTGAGGGAGAAATATCAGTGAAGCATTTTTTTAAAAAATGTTTATGGTTTAATTTAGATAAATTATCAGTTGTCGGTGTGCTCCAGTCTCACATGATGAGCTTGATGGTGGAAATATGGTTGGACAACAGATGGGGTGACAAACATTAAACGCTCATCTCTCATGTTCACATGCTCATATTCATACAGTATCTGTGTGTGGCTGTGCGTACATGCATGCATACATGTCGAGACAGCAGGTGTGCGCACACGCGCCTTCTCATGTGTGTGTTCAAGCAAGCATATCTGTTTACTTTTGCTTCCCTCCAAAACCCACTCACATTTGAATGCAGGAGACAGGACACATCTCTCTGCTCTGTGAGCCGCTAGACAGCTCAGTCAGAATATTTTAGTACACACACAGACACACACGCGCACACAAATACGCGCCTCCCTGGGGTACCCCATATGCGGCGCCTGGGGAGTGCAAAATGGAACTTTTTAAAAGCCAAAAACACTTCTGCCGAACAAACTAGTCTGCTTAATAATACCACACCCGTTTTTCTCTCTCCTCTTTCGAGACAGGCCGTCATTATCTACAAGGGGGTGGTGGGTGTTTTTGGCTGCTTTTTAGGGAAAGGTCGTGGTTGTTGTTTTGGTGTCTGAAAGCCTTGCTACAAGACGAATGGCAAATAGACTATAAACTATTTGGAATCTATGCATCGATAAATGCATTCGGGTATGAGAATGAAAAAAGAGGCGGATTGGGAATTGTAGATTTAGCGTGAAGATACTTTCAAACTCCTGAGACATTCAATGACTGGATTTCCTTGTCTGGTGTTACATTTTGACGTACATTATATCCAAGAATCAAGCAAATCCATGTTGTCTAGTTTTATTTCTTCCAATAGTGGGTATGAGAGCAGCTTGGGTCTTTTTTCTCCAGTTTGGATAAATGAACTTGTGTACACACAGACACACAAAAACAAACACATGCACACACTCCAGGCACACAAGCAGTATGTATACAGACAAACACACATGCACCTTCTGCTCTTATGAAGATAAATATGGCAAGGGGTAGATTTTCACCCGCACCCGCTGAATGGGACACACACATTCATCTTTGCAGTATTTGGTGTTTTGGAGTATGTGTGTGTGTGTGTGTGTGTGAATAAGTGTGTGTGGGTCTGTGATGGGGAGAGGTGGTGTGAGGTGGGGGGGTACATATTGGGGATACAGAGGCAAGGGTGTGTGCACCTCACTGCCTTTTCAATGTATGGAAATGTATGTGCATTTCTAAAGTAGGGGGGCTAAATTTATTTCTCTTCCCCTCCCGTTATACCCTTCGCCCCTTCCTCTCTCTCTCTCTCTCCACACCTCATTCCCGGAGCTGATAGACCTATGGATGCATGATGGATGGAAAGAGAGGGGAGAGAGAGAAGGATGGAGGGGGTCTCTGCATGGATGCATACATGCATGCATGGATGTATATACACCCCAATCCCCCTCTTGTCCTCCCAAACACACGCTATAAAGTCCCTTACACACACACACATATATTACAAACACACACCTCTGAATGCAGGATTCATGCGCATACCAAACGTAATCCATAGTTTTACATAATGGGGAAGAGAAAAAGAGGGGAGGCGAGCCGGCTCCTGTAGTCGGGTGATAAAGATAATATGAATCATCTGACTCTTTCTCTTTCTCTGTGCATGTATACACACTCACCTAGGGGAGATGCTGATATGCTATAGGGGAATATAATGAGATATGGAGAAGGTCCCCCCTGATCGTCAAGAACACATGTGGGTCATATGTGTGCTTTGTGCAATTTTCACTATGTAGAAGGATTATGGTTCACGGTATGCAGAGATTTAAGGAAATTGCTCCAAGTGCAACTGGAAAAGCTATTGCACTCTTTGCACGTATCGCATAAAAGCAATTGCATTGGGACAGCACAATTGAGTGCACTGTTTTGATATGCAATTGATGGATTTTTTCCTCAACTGTTGTATAATAGTATGTATATACTGGGAGATAGGAGTTTGTTTGTCACTGGAATTAATTAAGCAAAAAGCTCACACTCTACATACAAACAAAAAGAGGAGTCACTGTTAATTATGCAGAGAAAGTTAATTCTTCTGAATATAATTAAAGCCATTTAACCATCAGGGACGGAGTGAGATCAAAGATGTATATTTGATGTCATGCAGATAGCATTTTTAAATTAGCAAACCCTCTTAACTTTATAATTATCTTTGGTGTGAGAACTGAGGCAGGAAGTTCTTTTGTGTTAATTCTGGGCTTGAAATAGTCTCCCAAGAATTAGATGGAAATTAATTAGAAATAATTGCAGATAGACATGCAGATTGCATTTACAATGCAAATAATCTTAGCAGAGTGGGACTTAAGTTTCCTTTTGCTTGTACTTTTCTGTGAGGACTGCAAAAATACAGAGGGAATATTATTCAAGTACATGAACTTTGTACGATATTTTAAAGCTATTTATAGAATGTGAATATTCATTGAAAGAGAACCATCAAATTAATATATTTAATTATTTTATCTTAATGGTATTTTGTTATATTGCTTCATTTCTTTTTCTTATTTGTGGAAAGGGCTCATGTTTTTGGGTGTCCATGTCGCAGCAGCTCTCCCCCCTCCTCATGTTACAGCTGAAGCTGACACACACAGTAATGTCCACATATATCAAGAAAGAGAAATAGAAAGAGGGAGTGGTGTGCGTGTTTGTATGAGGGAGAGGAGGGAGGGCATAGATGGGTTGAATTCTATCTCCAAGTATCAGTGGCCCCACGGAAAAATAGAATTGTTTCCTCCATATTAGGAATCAAAGCTAAGCCCGGTGTTATTGTGTGTCCACCATTTTGACTGCAGCCGACAGACCTTGAGGAAGCAGGTGCACCGGGATGAGTGTGTAGGTGTCCCTACATTTTATTTATTCATTTTATGCTTTTGATTTCTGCAGGTCAGAGTGCATGCCTCTGTGATCTTTTTTCTGCTCCTGATTATCTATTTGTGTATTTTTTTTGTGTTACGCATTTAAATACATATCTATTTATACATACATGTGCTGAATATGTGCAAACTATGACTACTTGCGTGGCTCATGCACAAGCATGTATGCCTTCAGGTGTCTGCGCTGGGTGCATTTATAGACCCAGAGAACTTTTGACCTTACCCGTTCCCCTCTCCACCACCACCGCCACTCTGTGTGTATGTAGCGGACCCTTGAACTTGACCGTGCAGGGAGCGAGGTGACAGGAGCTGAGGCTTAAAACAAACCACTCTGATGGACAACAAAGACAAGGAGGGTGTGGGGAAGGCGGGGAGCAGGCTTAGGTTGGGGTGGAGAGGGAGGGGGGTGTCCATAAAGGTTGAGATTCAAGAGGGGGAGGTCCCTAGGGTTCATGTGTGTTTGTGTTGCTGTGTCCATATGTGGTTTGTCAGGTCTTTGAAATCCATCATACAGTGAGTCACTGCTCATAATTTGTGACTTTTTAAAAAAGCAACCGCCAACAGAGCACACAAAATAAAAAACACATAAATATTTTTTTAAAAATTAACACCATGATAGAGTTCCTGACTTATTTAAAGGTTTTCCTTTATGAGGACCAAATGTTGCTTCAGTAAAACAGCATGTGTGGTTACACAACTAGTTCCTAGTAGCAACATGTGTGTGCTAACATCTGCATAAGTGCTGTTTGCTCATGCATAAAGAATGACCTCAAAAGCAATTTGCATCCATGCTCATGTCAATGTAGTCTTGCATATTCCTCTGTGTGAATGGATTGTAGTTTATCAAACATATTGAAATCAAATGTTAACCCATTAGATTGCAAGTAAGTAATAGTAATAGTTCAGCTTGAATTTGGGTCAATGACGTGACGCTTACTTAGTGTGTCTGTCTGAATTTTCCATTAAAAAAACAGCTTAAACTACATAAAAAGACGATATGTATGTCTTATACCTCCCCCATATGCAAAATCACTCAAATATCCCAGGACATTTTAGTTATTGGTAATTTTCCTGCTATTTTGAAGTTTCAAAACATCATGTAGGGCAACTGTCAAGCCTCAACTTCTATTAACAACTAGTTTAAAATAACATTAAATCCCTTTAAATATATATATTTCCCTATTTGGCACAGTTTCTAACACTTACAAAATTATAAAGCATTTGCACTTTTATGTCCATCATAGTATACAAATGAATGTTGTCCCAAATTTGTTCATTATAAGAAATATCATCTGGGGTGACCATCAAGAAAACACAATTTTGGGACCCCAATTTTGAAATCACCTCAAGAATAAGGTATTTCATGAACCAGACACATCTGAAGAACCTAAATGAAACACCTGGAAGCTTATTAAGGCTGTCTCATATTTGCAAATAAACCTATTTTTTAAGTACTGTAGTGTACGAGCTACTTTTGGGTATCATGCAGGATGACTGCTCCAAAACTGTGAATAAAAGTTTATCTGCAAATCTGTAAGCCTATCCTTCTTAAACTATTTAATTACTTATACTTTGTTTAACTATTAGAAACTTTAAATAAGTACATTAATTTTGAGACGTATTAAAGTCATCCCAAATGATATTTTTTTCAAGGCTGTCCTTTTAATTCAACTTTAAAAACACTTAAATCTCTTAACTGTTTTTGTTTTTTCATAAGTACATGTGTACACTACATTCCAAATGCTTGAACAATGGCCAGATATATATATATACTTATTTTTTAGTATTTTAAAATGGCCCATTCAAAAGTCTCATCTGTCAGTGACCAACAAACAGATTTAAAGGACCAACACTCCCCCAAAAAGTGCAAAGATTGTTTGAACAAACAGGTCATCTAAATTGGAAAAGTGAATTTGTACTAAATTAATGGGGCATCAGTGTTGAAGGAAGGAGCTTGAGGGTAAGATGAAAGGAAGCAGAATAAAAGGATGAAGTGAGATGAAGAAGAGGAAGTTTGAAGTGAGCAAGAGGATGTGGATTTGAGAGGAGGGGGAGCTAACATCGAAGAAGAGAGGAGAGAGAACAGGTGGGGGGTGGGAGGGGTTTAAAAGAGGTCAGAAGTCATAGCATCTATGGATGAGGAAAATGACGGTGCGTGTGTGTGCAAGTGTGCGCAAGTGTGTGTGTCTTCCTAATTGTGAGGAGAAGGTGAGAGGTGAGGCCTAGGCACGCTTCTCGCGAAAACAGCAGATAGAGATGGACAGTCAGAGGCAGCGCAGCGCTTTGTGTGCGTACGTGTGCATGTGTGTATGCATGTGCGTCTGCGTACTTGCAATGCATGTGTGTGAGTGTGAGTGTGTATGTGTGAGTGCGCCTACGAGTGTGTGTTTTAATAGCCACAGTCAGAGAGCCTCTGTCAGACAGTCAGCTAATTGGCCATCTTACAAGTACAGAGGAGGCTGCTCGCAAATTGGCAAAAAGGGCAACCGGCTTCAATCTGATACCAAACTCCTTTCTGTCACGATGCTGTCCATTAGACAACAGCTTAAGTCAGAGAAATGGAACAAAAATAAAGAAAAACAGAATACAAAACAGGGGGAAAATAGTGGCGTAATTGTGCTTTGGAGACTCATGTTGTTGTGCTTGACCCGTGTGTAGCGAGACATCGGGGATCATGCCAGATTTAGCGTAAATAAAAAAAAAAATTGGGGGGATGCTCATTGAATTGGTGTGATTTCATATTTGTGTGTGCAGACGCCTCATGTATTTTAATCCATGTAAAGTCCCAACTGGGTTCCAATTAGGAACAGGTTTCCTCCCGCCCTGAGGGGGAACTGATAATTATGCTGTTGACTGTGGTTGTGACTTAGAGTGTTTGTGCATTTCTCCCAGTGTGTGTGAGTGACTAACACTGTGTATGATATTCTTTTTTATCTCTCTGTATGTTTACAATGCTGACGTCGTTAGCTGTATCAAATGATTCTTCATAATTAGACACAATACAGAGATTCAAATCCTCTTATCGTGGTTGTTTATCATGAGTGCTGGCCTCACACACTTGTGTATTGTGTGTCATGTTGTGTGCTGAATCTTTGCTTGAAGGCACAACAGGCAGAGAGAGTGTGTGTAGTTGTTTCTGGACATTTTTTGGACCTTGTGTTTTTTGCACATGCATTTGAGTGCTTGTGTTAGTGTGTGTGTGCTTCAGTTGGACCGTACAGTGGGTGGTATCCTTTTCTTTTTTATCTTTCCTCTTTATCTTTCCTCATGTTTACACTGTTGATGCTGTTAGCTGTAGCAAATGATTCTTCATAATTGGGCATGATGCAGAGATTCAAATCCTCTTATCTCAGTTGTTTACGCACCACTTTAGGTATCAAATCTGAGCATGAAGTAGTAGCAGCCATATTCATTCAGTACATAAATAAATGTGCATGATAGGCCTTGTGTGTTTATGTGTGTGTTTCTACAAGTGTGACAGGTAGCTGCTCCGTGATGCTCTCAAACTCCCCACCCATGCATCTAACCTTGAAAAAGAGAGAGTGACGCTGATGTAGTGGACAGCGCGCCTCTCACATCTACACCTAAATGTTGAAAAATGTCCCCTCAGATAAAATGGATGACCTGCGTGTAGAACCCATCGGTATAAATACATTGTTTTGCAAGGCTGAACTGACAAGAAAGCCAAGAAAATGTTGAATTTTCCCTGCATGGTTTTCTTGCAATTTGAAAAGCTCGCCATAGCAGTAAAAAAGCAGCCCTGTGTTTATTTTCAGCGCTGCAGTGTGTTTTGGGGGGGATACTTGGGCCCTACTCACTGTGTATTCATGAACTCTTATTGTGGTTGCCACTATTTCCATATTGTGTCACTGCAAAAATAAATAAAAAAATAAGTAAAACACCCCACAGAGGAGAATTGAATATAAGATATTTACAGCATTTTTCTTAATCCGTACAGATGGACATGCTGAGGTTTCAACATATCGCTGTAAAATGTTGTAGACTTATTCATATCTGACCAGATTCTGGGAGGAGGTTAAAATCCAGCTTTAATTTACAAATCTGAGATAATTTTCACACTCCCCTCTGAAGTTTTTTTACATAGAAATGAAGCAAGCAGAGGGTTTCAGGGGGTCTAAAAAGAATCTTTTGAGACTGCAAAACAGCATAATTGTTTTGCTAACCAATCGGGTGTTATACTACACATAATATATGGTTATTTCATACAGCCTCCAGACTGCCAAGATGTTTTCAATTTGGCACAGCCCTGCGATCATGATATCACAGAGAAAAGAGAGGGAGAGCAAGCTTCCAGTCTGGGATGGCCAGAGCAGCAAGAGGGCGATCATTTCGCCAAACTCAAAGGCTTTCTCCCCCCCTTCTCTCTCCCTCTCTCTTTCTCTCTCTCTCTCTGGGACGAATAATTCCACAGTTGCTGAGGCACTGAAAAAGCAATCTGCGGAATACCCCAGGGTCATGTCTGTGGCCGGATGATTTGTGTGAAATGTCATACATTAAATATAAGTTTAACATTCAGCCCGGTGCACTGTAAAACTGCCCTGTCGTTGCCACAGTCCGCCATTTCCCTCCGTGCACAGGGAGGGTTCGGGTTCAGGAAAGCGGTCACAAAGGAGTTGGACACACAAATAGACACACAGATAGACACACATGTACACACCAACCCCCTGTGTCTGCCCAATCTTGGAGGGGAGTAGGAGGGTGGGAGCGGACGACGGGGGAGTTGTGAGGCCATTCGATCCACAGCTGCATTTCATTTACGAATGCGAGAGCCCAAACTTTTTTTTTTTTTTCGTGAAAAATATCTATATAATTTTTTTTTTTCAATTTCATCATGTATTTTTTCCAGGGAGCTTTTGGCTAGACAGACATTGAGAAAAAAGAAAGGAAGAAAAAAGGGGGGTTGGTTAGTAGACAGACAGATGGACAGAGAGACGGACAGTTTGTCTAGAGGCAGGTGTTGAATTCGCGTCCAGCCTGAGATGAGAGAGTAAGAGAGAAGGTGAGGAAGGAAGAAAGGGTTGTAACTAATTCATAAAGTTTCAAGAAAATAGCAGCCACTGAGAGGAAAAGAGAGAGAGAGAGGAAAAAGGTGTCTCCAGGGACTTATGTGAAGCAGTCATCCCAGAGAAAGAGGGGAGATTCTGTCCATTCTAGCAGATGAGAAAGAAATGACAGGGAGGGTACAAAGGATGTCATCCGCCAGATGGACAACTGATGAGTTTTCTCCTTTTCTCTTTGTCTTTCTGTTTTTTTTCTTCCTCATGGCTTGTTTGTTTGTGCTCAGCCTGTGCCTCTGGAAAGTTTCTGTCTGAATGACTACAATAAGACCAAACGTTTGATATGTAGAGGGGGGAACATTGTGGATACTTCAGAAACGTGAAATTTATTGAAGATGGAGAACTTTGGTGTTGATCAAAGGGCAAACAGTGGCTGTTTTGAGCTCAAAAAACAGTATATCAGCCCTGATTAAGCTGTGCCAGACCCACTTGATATTGTTCATGAATGTAATTATATACCTCTGTGCCTTTTTCAAAAATATTCTTATCTACTTGGCACAGTTCAATTTGGCCTTCGCCTGCTGGTGTTTGACAACATTTGCATCTAAAAAAATCCATGCCCCCTTTCTACAAATTCTTCTTATTATCACCATGAAAGAGCTCAGCACCAGATTTATCAATTTCACCTTGAAGGTGTTGTACTCGCCAGTGCATTTGTAAGCAAGTCGGAACTCTTTGAAGACAAACACGGTATCGTACAATCTGTAGCCCCCCTCTTTCCTCTGTCCTACCCTTCTCCTCCCTTCCCACTCCCCACTTCAAAGCAGAAAGGCTTAGATGAAGGTTTGGAAAGAAATGGAAAACAAATTGTTCATTTGTATCTGGGAGGAGACCAGACACTTGAGTAAATTCTGTCTGCGCTCTCTCTTTACACGAGGCACGGTAAAGTTATCTTCAGGTGGGGAGCTGGAGAATCAGAGAGAGGCAAGGCCTTGTCAATTGGTGTTTTAAGCCTCAGACACTCAATCAAATGTGTAAATGAGAGTAAGGCTGGTCAATTATCAGCTTCAGGATAAATGTACAAAGATATTACCTGTGAACAGATGCAATAGATTTTTTTCTTGCCCTGCTCTGTAGGAGAAATACAAAAATAATGCGTTACCTTGCTGCAGTGGGTGAGAAAAGTATCAGAAATAGTTTCCTTTTTAACATATTTTGTAGAAACAAATAAAAGTGAGTTTTTTAATCACCTACATGTCGAATTAGAAACTAAATAATTTGGTTCTGGGGATTGGCTGATCTATTTTTCCCTGATGGTCCAAGTCCAATAGAATGAAATAAAAACAGAATTGTACGCTGGTGAACAAACAGAACCTAAAGTTATGAATCAATGTCAAAAGAGTTTACGGCATTGATTGACAAGGTTTCACTTGTTGGGGTTATCGGAATGAACTCAAACCTTACACTTCTTTCAAATGCCTGAGACGTCTTCTAAAATCATTTTGATCAGTGAATCCGCCCTCATAAAGGGTAGGCCCTGATTACAAGGTTAACCCACTTTTTATGGGAAATTATTAGAATCCATCTAACTTTGATCATGTTATTAGAAAAAGACGTTTGAGACACAATTAAGTATTATTAACAAAAACATTTTATCACTTTCAAATTCAAATCACTTGTGTACATGAAGCAATTGTGGTATGAGTACTTAAATATGAACATTTGATCACTTGCTGTCATCTTTGATAAGCGATGGGTCCATTAATGTGCATACCATGACCTATTGTAGTAACATACACAGACACAAGTTTGTACATGATTTTTTCTAGCTTGCTGTGTTTGGACCTAGCGCTCTATCTCTCAACCCAAAATTCAACTGCTGCAACGAGGACTACAGTTTGTGTGTACAAATTAAATACCAAAAGTGTGAGGCCAACTTTTTCAAACTACTTTAGTTAAACTCTTTGATACCATCTTTGCTGTAATTGATGGGTTGTTTTATTTTATTTTTGATTGTTTTGCTTTGAACAAATCAAAACGCCACCAGCACTGCAACTTATTTTTTGGACATGTGTCGAGGAGAATAATTCTGTCTTAAATCAGGGTCATTATGGTAATACGCTTGTCTCTGTTTGGCCCCACCACTCTGTGCATTCAACAGCCCATGTAAAGTAAAAGCTCCTGTTTCGCTAACTTTAAGTTGATGTGGTATTTGGCGCTCTATGTGGACAGAGCAGTTCTCATCTCTTTTGCTGTTATTGTTATGCATTTAGGTAGGTAGCTATTTCTGATCCAGAAAAGTCTCATTTTGCTTTTTAACAGTCAAATGCATCACTAATGGTGAGAACTCTTTGTCATATATAAAAAAGGAATAATAATAATATTTATTATTATTATTACAAAAACAAGGCTACTTCTTAAGTGTGCTGGGAGTTAACTCATTTGTTACATTACTCCATCACAGGTTACAGGGTTAAAATATGACAACATGGAAATGATCTGTTTTGATGCTGATGGTCTAGGTTCTTGCTTTCAGTCCTTTTTATAACAGAAACAGTCAGTTGAGGAGCTCTACATTTGTACATTGTATTAAAGAATGAGCAAATATGTAGATGGTATATGTCTGCTTTACTCATAAAGTGAAGCTTAAACCAAACTCCTAGATAAAGAAGAAACTGCTGCACACTTGAAGTCACCCCTGCACCAATTTATAGTGTCGGTGTTTGATTGATGAGACAAAGGTCTGTTTGGTCCAAGAAAATTGTAACTGCCACTTCTTAGTAGTGCCAGCACCGGTGCAAGGTATCTTGGGATTTTACACCCATATGTCTGGTGACGGTTCAGACTGGAATTGAAAATCTGAGTCAGTACTGCGGACTGTAGTATCTCCACGTACGGACAGTGCTAGACGGTATTGTATACAGCTGAAGATCAGGGACTCCATACAATAAGGGTATATAACAGTAATTCATATATGTTTTGAGCTTCAGAGCCATGATAAGGAGAAATGGGTTGATGGGAGAAGGCCAGACTGCGGCTCCTCGGCCATTATCCACAGGCAGGCAAATCAAGGCAGCAAATCAGGAACAATGGAGCCCTCAAAGAGCAGAGTGGGGATCAAAGCAGCGCTAACTGGCCATTGCAATCCAATTGAAATGTTCACTTTGCATCTCTCCAAAGGTAATGGATGTGGAGAGTGGGAGGTGAAAAGAAAGGAGCTGCCCGCTCACATTTGACGTAAAATTATGGAAGGTAAGACGAAGAAAAAGGAGAAAAAAATGCTCAAGACAGGCTTGGCCTTCTCAAGTCATCTACTGTAGAAGCTTCATAATGTCCCTTGGTTATTTTGACTTTGAATTTGCGAAGACCAATTTTTTCACTCCCCTTTTTTTCTGCCTTTGAACCTTCCAATGGTAACATTATGATGATGTATGAGACAGTATACTATGGCCCTTGCACATGTGGAGTAGTATGGAGGCAGGCTATTTCTTTAAGTGTCCTCTTTCTCTGTCATCTCTCTCTATCCATCCTTCCCTCCTTCCTCCCTTTGTCTGCCCCATCACTTTCTTCTCCCTCCATCTTTTTCATCTCTCCATTTGAATGTGTTGATCACCTGGGGAGATGCTGCATTAACGCTGACTCCCAGTAAAAAGCAGAATCTCCTCTTTATTTATCTGCACTAAAATTCCTTCCAATCTTTCCAGCACATTTCACTCAATCACGCAACTCAGGCCATTCCATTAGCCACACAGGGGCGTTTTACCTCATTGAGCACAACACGCCCCGCACTTCTATGAATATAGATTCCCCTAAATTATGTATAATGGGAGTGCTCAGATTTTAGCATTTTTACTAAGAGGGTTTTGAGGGTGTATGAGTTGTTTCTGCTGCCTTTTTTGAGTGCTTCTTGAAGCCCAAGGCGTGTGCAGGAGACAGCTGGTGGTGTATTTGCTTCTTTTGAGTTTGTAGACAGTAAATGGAGTTACGTGCATATGTGTGATCATCTGAAGTTGGTGTAAGGTCAGAGCAGAGTTTACTGGGGGTATGCTTGTTTTTAACAGAGGTAAGGCTAAGCAGTAAAGCTACTTTCTCTCAGCCTTTTCCTTACACCATCTGGAAAAAAAGGAATTCTCTCTGATTCAGAAATCCAAACTTAAGATGGTGGCTTTTACTCTACAGCATGCTAACTTCAACCAACTGCAAGGTCTGATCCTAGGAAGTCCGAATTTGATCTCTTGTTGTGCTGAACATGATCCGCTCTGAGCGTGAGCTGTGTGACTAATTGGCTGGTAAGTAATTTTAATTCACATGTTGGCAGTTGGTGTCCATGTTGCTCAGCGGGAGGGAAGGCCACAGCTGAGAAATACCAACAAACAGACCAGCAATTCTATAATCAGAACAAAATCAACATCCTCATTACTGACTCCAAGCTGCAGCCGACATCAAAAAGGGCTTCAACACTCTTTCGCCCTTGTTTTCAGGCAGTGATTATGTTTAGTGTCAAGCCAGACATATCATCCAGAATACTAACAACCTAACAGGGGGATAAAGTTAGAGATGTTTTAATCATATTTTGGTTTATTTATGTAGCTGTAATAATGTGGCAACATCTTGCCCAAGTTTAAATCTTGGATTATTACTTTTTTCTTTAAATAAAAACACACCAATGGAAATACGTTGTAACTGTTTAGTGGAATGAGACATATAATTGTAAACACATAGCAGTATTTCAGGACAACTTTCAATCTAGCATTCTTGTTTTTCTTCCGTGCACATTGGAGCACAGTTTATCACTGTTGTAAAATGTTTTGACACCCCTGCACTCTTTTCATCAGTTGAATTAAACTGTTTTTGTGGGAGTAGGATTTTCCTCCAAAGTCACTGATGCATGTTTTGGACATGGAAAATATGTCTCTCTCTTAGAGAGGATTTTTTTCATGAGGTGATAACAAGCAAAGGCAGTGTTGTAGTACTGGAGTCCTGGTTTCTCAGGATTTGTGACTTGATTGTACTGGATGATTCAAACCCTTAAGATGAAGGAGAGGTTTTTTGGTGTTTTTTTTCAGACAGAGACAGCTTGTTGTCTTTGTGTTGGTATGAGAAAACTATACAAAAGGTTCAAAGCTCCAGTAGTTTAATGCAACTGGCCTGTGTATCCAGTTGAAGTGTAGCAAAACAAATTGTGTGTCTTGTTTTGGGATCTTGCAGAAATGCAAGAAAGAGTTGTGCAAAATGTCAAAACGAGGACTACTGAGGAGGAGACCGAGATAAACTAACTGACATCTGTCCAGGATGCACAAAGAAGAGCAAGTGAAATGCCTCAGAAACTTTGACTTGGATTATGTTATTGTTAGCTAGCTAACGGTAACTGAAGAATCTTCACCACCATAGACTGTATAATCAGTGGACACCAAGAGGTTTCCGCAAAAACCACAACCCCTGGTGTCTGACAGTAGAATAGGAATTGTGTTCAAGTTCTATTTTTCTCTGAGGAGTTGGTTTGTCATTAGTTATTGGACGTTAAAAACCTGGTTAAAGTTTCATTTTACAATGATTGACAGCTGCCGTTCATGTGTAGTTTTTATCGGGGATAGAAGAAACTCCAGGAAAGAGAGCCAAAAAGAGATTAGACCAAAAGAAAGGGAAAAAAAGTTCATTGCTTTTTTGTCACTAGGTTCCACCCAAATTCTCTACTGCGCAGACTCTGGCTGCACAATGGCGGCTCCAGTAACAGGGTTCTTTTGGCTTCAAAACCCTACTACGGTAAAAGGCAGAGCCACGCTGTCCATTCTAGAAACAGCTGATGTTCACCACTAGGTCAAAGATGTTGAGTTGTTTGATATCCTAGTCAGAAAAGACTTGCTATTATTTGACATTGGGCTATTAGACATCTGCAGCAATCCCAGAAATCAACAAGTTCATCCCACTTATTTAAAGGGATGAAGAAGCGTTTAGTCACAGGACTCAGTGTTCCAACCTTACTCACAAGTTGAATCTCTAAACAACCTCACAGGACCAGCCAGAATTGAGTTTTATGAATAAAAATGTGTTTTCTACATATGAATGATTCCACTCAGTCAGTCCAAGCTTCTACAGTCAGTCGTTTGACACAGTACTCATGATCAGTGTGATTTATAATAAAGACTCGTTTTTGACTCAAAATTTGCTAAAGAGCACTTCACTTTGCCTCAAATATGACTTAGACTCGGGTAATAGGGACTTAGACATGACCATTTTCAAGGACTTGAATGTTTCAACCATCAAATTTGTAATATATGGACGTCATCTCCTTGACATCACCTGTTTCTGATACAGAGTAGTGAAATCCTTGAGTTGGAGGGAGCCATATTGGATTTGTTGACTCAAGAGGCGGGCTTAAAGCCTCCTTACTAACAGCTACAGGGTGCCAGGCTTGTCACTCAAGTGTGCTACACCTCTGATGGGGCAAACTCATGATTGTAATTTCCTCTTAACTGCTGAGTTAAACAGAAATTCACCCCCAGTGTGTGCCAGTGGAGAAATTAACTTCTTTTTTTTAATGCTGTAAAAGCCTGTTTTCCTTGGCTCAGTGTGTAGGTGGTTTCCAATCTTTCTGCAGCCAGCTTCAAGCGGCCACCTGATGAACTGCGGTTTTTAGCACTTCTGCATAGGCTTCATATTTTCAGACCCAAGCTTGCTGCTTGGTTTGACCTCAAACTCAACTCATACTTGAGGTTTGATGACCGGACTATAGCACTGAGCAGGAGTTTTGGGGGAGAGATCATTGCAAGAGAACACTGAAGAGCCTCGTTCATCAGATTTCTTCTTAAAACCTTCTCATGCAGTTTTCAAGAAGATTCTGACATTCATCAGTTTTCCTATAAAGTCTTTACCTTTAGCTAAGAACAAAACTCAAGAACCTTTCAGGGCATGGGATTCAACATTCAAGAGCTGATATGATATTTTGTTTTCTTTATTTCAACACCTTTTTTTCAATAAAAGAAATAAGGACATACAGTCTAAATAAAATCAGTTATTATTAATTAAGTCTTGCACTATATTGTCTGATGTAAAAATAAATAAATAATGAATGTAAACTGAGATTCTTTAAGTTTTTTTTCCAATATCAGAATCAGAATTTGATGAGTTAGCACTGGTGATGAGATTTGCACGTATAAGGAAATTGTCTACATTTTGCTTTGCTTTCTTTGACTGGAAATAATTAATACAAGTGAATAGGAGACAAAAACATAGACTAGAATATTATTATGTTTGATGATGCATGTTTAAAAGAGAACAATTGATTGTAGCAGTAATAACCTCTTTTTATGCATAGGCATCTAGTGACCAAACTGTCACGTGAGCATGTTTTTTGTGTGGCAGTTTTCAAAATACAGCATATTAACTCTGAAAAAGAAAAGTTGAGATACAGTTTAAAACTTTCTTCTATCTCAGGTTATGTTCCCCTCAGGTTTGAGATCAAACTTTATTTCACTTCATCTGGTATGGGTCCTTTTCTTATTACAGCGTAGCTCGCAGAAGCCAGCACTCTCTGAGTACTATCATTAAATATACCCATTTGAAGTACTTACTTTATTCCCAATAACAATGTTACTAAATGTAATAAAAGAAGCTAACTTTCAGCACTACTGCCACGGTTTCAGAATCATATACAACTTTTTTTTATATTTGGAGTTTTGTGAACAATCAGTTTAGAACTTAATTTGCACTTTCCCAATGACTCTCTACTTTTCTTTATAATCCCATACATGCAGCTGGCCCTGCAATATCTACCTTGAGCATTTGAGGTCCATTTTTATGATAATTAGAAAAAAAAACATTCAAACTTGCAAGGACATGGCATGCTACAATTTAAGAACACAGGTGCAAACAATTCTTTGGTCTGAAAACAGATTAAAGAATCTGCCCTCAACTTTTCCAAGAAACTTCAAAAGAGCTTCAAGAAAACTTAGGGTATTTGTAAGCAAGGCACAAATAAGGAGCCACAAAGAGCATGAAATAGTCTGACTAATCTACTGAAATAAAAAATGATGTCACTTGTGTCAACTTTTATGGAGCATATGTTGATCTTTCTGACCCTCAACCTCCTGCTGACTGTTCTTCAGCTAATCTACAATGTAAGGGAGACCTTAAGCTGTGTTTGTGGTCTGTTCTCCGGTTTCTTGTTATGGTTTCTATTAGCTCCTTCACCTTTGCTGCTTCAAGATCCCTTGTAAAGCTTTTTCTTCGCTATTCGGTTGTATTACTTATCGATGATAACATCTATTTATGTAGTCCAGTAGAAGACTATCCCAACATACATGTCTGATTTTAGTCAGTCTTTCTCCACTGTCGCAAATGCTAAATCACTGCCAAATGCATCGATTAACCCTAGCACTGATCAGGTCTGACTGGCCAAAAGACATATTTCAGAGCTGGACCTCATGTTGTTTGGCTGCACTTGCAGCATTCACTCAGCTGTCCTATCTGATCACAGCCTAATACCCTATAATTTATTCTATGCTATCACATGACTCTGCATTTTATTTGCCTGCGGCTAATCTTGGCAGCAGTCAACTCAATGTAAAGGCCAATAGGTTGAAGGTTTCCAAGGCCTTCTGCATGTTTCATGAACATTGCCCCCATGACGCCTATTGAAATCATGCCATGGAAATTCAAACCCATGTTGAAGCCTTTTTGGAGGAGGGACTTTTTTGTTTCACAGAAGCTGCAGCAGTTTTCAGACAAGCACCAGAGAGGCTGTCAGAGACTGTTTTTGGTTGAATTGGGGCCTCTAACGCAGGCTGTCCCTCAATGTTGGAGCGTTATGGATGTGTCACCCCAGAGGAAAGGCTGCTGGCTACGAGGGTCACCATGCCCTACAGCACATGACACACACGTCACCGATGTGACAGCAACATGCAAAAAGCGTTGACACCATGGCAACTGAATCAGCCGGTGTGCGCGTGGCTGTGCGTGGCTGTGCGTGTATTGATCCAATGTGTTTTCTAAACTGTATTATTGACCTAAATGTTGTTTCTAACGTCTAATCTGTTCGAGCTGAGATGTAATTTTATAAAGAATTTCGAAACACTTGTTAGTCTCACTTAAGAAATTGTCGGCTGATGGAAATTTATTGCCGCGATTCAGATGGATTGCTTTCATAAAAACCTGATGTTGCATTGAAGAGAGCCAAATATAGTAAGTGTTCCAGTAACTGTATGATGCCTCAGCACACACACCCACACCCACCCACCACACATAAACACACATACACACACACAAACACACACATAAACATACGACAAACACTTTCACATATACAGACGCACACGCACTAACACTTGTTATCGATCTGCAGCTTAGCTCATGCCAGCAGGTAGTCCAACTCACCGGTTATTCTGAGGAATTGCTTTCAGTTGGACTATCTCCACACAAACACACACACATGTGCACGCAAACACACGCACAAACACCACATGATTGTTTCCAGTGGTTAAATCTACACAATTTGTGCAGAAGCAACTCTTAAGACACCATCACCTCCTCCTCACAGATCAAGGGCTGAGTTTGTCAATACCATGCACACAGACGCACACACACACACACACACACACAACTGCAGCCTTATAGCTAAACCAGTGATAATGCTGTGAGAAGTTGAATACTGTTGCATAGTTAGAACAAATTTTTTTATCCCGTCCTGTCTTCCCTCCCAATCTCCCTGTAAATAGTGCCTTTGCTGTCACAGTCACGCTTTTTCAATTCTCCTTACAGCCGATAACACATTTTGGAGTGTAAAGGAGACAGGATTAAAGCATTTTGTGTGTCCATGTATGAACGACTCCAGTGCGCTTTTGTGCATGTGCATGTCATGTTTGTTGTGATCCCAAACGCCCTCTGCTCCTGCACCCCCACCCACCCTTTTTTTTTTTTTTTTTTTTTTTTAATAATTTTGTTGAATCTAATTTGAAAACAAGTCAGAGGAACACAAAGTTCAGTTTGTAAAACCAGCATTTGGTACAATGGAATGTTTCTCATTAAAGTCAATCAGCCAGTAGACAACAAAAGAACCTTTCATTGAAGAATATGAAGTGAAAATAAAAAACAGGGCAGCGCTTTAGCTGGCACTGCTTCGCCTTGTAATATGTTATGTGTGTAGCCTCCTCCTCCTCCTCTCCCAAAATCGGCCTCTCTCGTTTGAAACGGATTGAATTAAGACTTTCAAGGGACCTTTTTTTTGCCCCTTCCCGCTCTTCTGAAAGGTCATAAGTCTAATGCAATTATAGCACATAACTGTGGTAAGGGAAACACATGCCAGGAGATGATATGAACATACAAGCTGTAAACTGCAACTTTCTCTTCACTAAGCAGAATGTTGTATTTTACGACTGAATCAATATCTTTAACTAAGGCTTGTAAAGCAGCCCAGTTAGAGACTTTATTTAGGCTTACCTCTGCCTGACCTCCTTGCACTCCGCCTTGGCTTTCAAAGCATGGGAACAGCAGGAAGCCTTGCATAAGATCCAGCGAGCATTACGTACTGCATATATGGAACTGCCTCAGTGTGGTGGGCTTTCAAACAAGCATTTATTGAATTTACTGTAATCTATGAACTGTTATGATTGTGGTCCTCTCTAGGTCAAACAGAGAGCTTTTTTAACAGTCGTGTATTTTGAGTAAATAAAGTATATGTTGTCATTTTGAGTATTACAGTCA
Organism: Thalassoma bifasciatum; assembly: GCA_008086565.1. NCBI lineage: Eukaryota > Metazoa > Chordata > Actinopteri > Labriformes > Labridae > Thalassoma > Thalassoma bifasciatum. The sequence continues at coordinate 629,303 of RPOG01000047.1, read as the reverse complement.
GGTAAGGCAATTAACAACAACTAAAAGTATAAGGAAACATTCAATTTGGGTAGTTTTCTAACTGTCTTGAGGATCATTGTTTTTTATAAGTCATCCAAAAGTATCTTAAACTATTCAATAAAGGAAGCAATAAAGGTTAGTAATGTAAAGTGAAAAAAATGTGAGCATTAGGGTAACCAAACGTCCTCTTTTACCAGGACATGTCCTCCATTTCTGATGGCAAAATTATGACAGGGGGGATTTTATAAAATCCCCAAATTGTCTCATTTCTTAGCTTGGTCTACACACCAATAATATCTATTTAAAAAAGTGTTGCACTGGGCTTCTGGCATTATTCTGAAGTACCTACTTATCCAGATGTAGAGCATGTATGAAAACATGGTCTGACTGACTCTGGACAGATGATGCTGAAATCATAATGGAGAGGAAAAGATAAAATTTTGAAATACAAAGTTAAAATTCTGGGATGAATATTTAAAATTTTGAGATAAAGTGTCACAGTTTTGAGATTTAAAGTCAAATTTATGTGATGAAAAGTCAAGATTCTGAGGTAAAAAGTCACAATTTCGAGTTTAAAAGTCAAAGTTTTGAGGCAAAAAGTTAAAATTAGAGTAATAATAGAGTCAAAATAATGAGGAAAGAAAGTTGTAAAAAAAAATTATTATAAAAAGTTGAAATTAAAACTTTTCATTCCATTTATTTGACTTTTGCATGATGTCCAAGAGGCCAGATAGGGTGTCCTCATTGTTTTTTTTCTGTTTGTTTTTTTTTTCAGAATATGGTCACCATAAATAAATCCGTTTCAGTTGCATATATAAGGAAGTAAAAAAATGTCTTAGAAAAGCTTATCTGCCAATTCAAAGACTCAAAAAAAGTGTTGTGATACATCATCTGACTAAGATGTGACCTACAGAGTTGCTGAGATAGGATGGACACAAGCATGCTAACCTGCTAGCACGCTCACAGCTACTCTAGGTTTTATTTGAAATTAAGCCCCTTTATGCAGGTTCCTCTCCGAATAAGTCTGTTCTACTTTTAGGGATTTTTTTTGTATAGGCTACTGTGTTTTTCATGGCATGACTTGACAAGCTAGAGAGACTTTTTCAATACTAGCAAACCGAAACCTCAAGCTCAACTGCCATGTGTCCCCTCTGTGAAAAGTGTTGCAGTTCATAGCAGTGTGCAGATCTTATAAATGCAAAAATGAAGCACATTTTTCTCTCGTTTCTCATTCCCAAACTTCCCTTCACTTTGTTACTTTCTATCTGAAATAATTCCCTCAGTTGTTACATATTTAGCAACAGAAAAAAAATAATAAATGACTGAAAACTATGGTAGTGAATGGCTGTTCCTTTAAAAATCCAAGCAAATGGCAAGTGAGCTTATGTTAGGGCTCTGTATGTCATTTTGATCATTGTGTAGGAACAGCCCTACATTTGTTCCCCTACTCTACCTTTATTGTTACCTGTAGAGCAAAGTAATTCTGTATCTTTGAATCCCATTCTTATCATTCTGCCTGGTTCTGTAATTCTTCATCCAGCCAGGACAGAAATAGCCAGGGCATTTTTTTTCCTTTTTTTTCTGAAGGTGGGAAAAAAGGAGAAACTTGTAATAATTGGAATAATCAGCACATTGACTAACCAACAAAGGAACAGGTGTGTGTTTGAGTGTGTAGGAGGATGGAGGTGGCAGTGTGAGCATGCTCTCTCTGCTATTTGCTCGACTGGTAATCAGCCAAACACGCTACAAGTCTCCTGCTATGATTTGCCCCCTGGTGTGTCTCCAATCTGAACGCCTGTGAGTAAGTTTCTTTATGTTGACTTGTGCATGCATTTATATCTGTGTACATGTCAACCCCTGTCAGTGTGTGCATGGGACCAGGCATGGGTGTCAGTGTAAAGGAAGTCCACGTGTGTGTTTGTATGTGTGAATCACAGAATTTATATTTGTTTCCTGTTCCTTCCGCTGCAGAGGGGTAGACCCCAAGTGAGGTTTATAGCTTGTGTGTGTGCGTGTATGTGTGTGTGTGCGCATGTGTGTGTGTTGGCAGTCGGACATGTTCACGGATTGGTGTATTTGCCGGATGGGAATACAACTCCTTGGACATTTAATCTAGGGAGAATTTCACGCTAGTTACTGCTTGTCATCAAATGTTTCTAGCGTAAAATACTGCAGTGATCTTTTATTGGTAGACGTTCAGGACGAATTCGCTGTCAGACCTCTGAGTGCCCCACTGCCCTCTCGATAGACTGAAAGTGTGGCTTGAGGAAGATTGAGGAAGACACTAATCATAGGCTAAGTTCAATGCCAAAATTTGCTTTTCTCTTGGGACAAATGAATCTGAATTTTGAGCGTTTAACTGACTGTCTGAGAGTTTTGTTTTCAATTTCAAAGTTTGTGTATTGTAAGATAAATTTTGGCCTTTTTGTCTTCGACACACACAGACGGGATCCCAAGCTTAGGGGACTACAGATGCAGTATATCTACTGTCGTATGTGTTCACTTAGCAAACCACAGCTGCTAGCACCATTACTATGATTTCCTGCGTGTGTATGTCTCTGTCTTTCTGCCCTCTCAACACACACACACACACATCTAACGGCCCTATCCAAATGGATTTGAGCAGGACACATATTTTACACCAAGCTGCGTCTCTCTGATGTTCAGGTGCTTTGCTGTAAAATGTGACCCAGGTTGTCTTCTAATGTATATCACAGCCTGAAAAGAATGACGTAGTCCTTCCAACCCTTCTGAGAAAAAAAGGAGGAACCCTTAACCTTAACTTTAAACGTCTGAGTAATTGCTTTTTTGTGCCTGTGTATTAAAAAGCTTTCAGTATTTAAGCGGGCAGTGAAAAACAAAGGACACATTTGTTTAATAGAATAATCCTTCCTGTGTTTAAGACGACTCCAAAGCTTTCAATTTTGAGCCTTAATGTTTCGACAAGCTGTTCAATCAGTTGTTTTTTGAGGACATCGCAAATGGCAGGCTGTCTCTGAAATACGTTTGCTTGTTTTACCTGACCCACTTTTCCTTCACTATGTGTGTTCAAGTGTGTGTGTGTGCGTTTGTGTTTGTGTGTGTGTGTGTGTGTGTGTGTGTGTGTGTGCGTGCACGAGCTGTCCCTCTTTGCTCAGAAGGTTGTAAATGTAATCTTAGACACATGTTACTCCGGCTGATGTTTTTCAGATTGATGTCAGTTGCGATTAGCATATCTCCTGCCAAGACACAGGAGTGCTCTTTAGAGCCTGGCCTCGCTCACACACATACACACACATATACACACACACACACACACACACACACCCAAACTCACACACATGTATGTAAACCGTTGGGTAAACACAACTCAGCTGCCATTTTGAATGATTGCACGATGATTATTTGATGCAGTGATTTATTTTGAACGCAGCCTGTGAGTAAACTGAGGCAGGAAAGGGATGAGAAATGTGACTGACAAGCTCCAAAACTAAAATTCTACCCCGAGACACCCTTTTCCCAGAAACATATTATTACATTCTGGCCCCAAAAATGCATTTTAACACTCCCTGGCCTCTAACTTTAATGTCACCCTGTCTGTTTCTGAAAACGCCGCCATGTAAATGCAGCTGTGACCAACACAGTCCAAGACGAAACTGTTTCATTTACATTCATCTTGTGCTCGGGAATGGAGAATTCCTCCTCCAATGTAAGACAGCGGGGGGAACTGTGCGAAACGAATTTCTCGCCATCTCTGGAGAGCGAACGATATAGGGATTCAGAACACACCCTTCAGACAATGGAAGAGGAGGGGGTCTTATTTTCTTCTTTCCCCCCTGTCTCCCTCCACACCTCCCTGACCCTGCTTCCCCTCAACCTGCCCAGCAGAGTAGGAGAATACGTGAAGCGCCAACAAGGGGGGGGGGGTGGTTTGGAGAGTGAGACAGACAGAAAGAAAGTCAGATAAAAGTAGTTAAAAGAAGAAGAAATCTTAAGGGGTAGGGGGGGTGAAGAAATAACAGAAGAGTGGCCGACCAAATACCCGGCGACAGAATGAGAGAGGAAGACGGATGCAGAGAGACAGGGGAGAGAAGATGAGAATATATATGCGGTGGCCAGTGTTGTGAGACAAGGCAGGTTGCTGTCACTTTAAAAATGACTGTAATAAAAGTGACCGTCGGAAGATGGATCTGGTGATTTTGGCTTGCTAATCAGTCATCTGTGAAGAGGACCACAGCCCAGATTCAGCAGCCGCCTGACACCTCTTGATTGATGCCTGCGCCCGATAAAAAAGGCCCATTAACTGTCCCTTCTATTAAACTGGGTGAAATGGCGAAAAAATGCTCCTCTCTTACACCCTTCTTTTTCTAATCTCACTTTTATTCAAACCATATATCTTTTTCTATCTACCTTTTTCTCATTTCTTACTACACCCTGTTCTCTTTGAGTTCTTATAAAGATATTAGGAGGTATGTTAATGTGTCAGGCCTACCTCTGTTTGCATGTGTTCATTGTGCTCCAGATGCAACATACTGTATTTAAGTACAACTCTTAACACTCCAATCAATAGATCAATAGGTGGTAGAAACACAGCAGTTACTTCCTGAGCTGGCACCTGCTGCACTAATCCTAGTTAGGCATGTAAATAGGCCTGCGTGATTAGTGATGTCACACATCATGTGACTTCGAGCCTTCTTTTAGCCCCATGACATGTGTCAGAAAAAAAATAATGACCCCGCAGCTGAATCTCATATCGCCCCATCTCTCCTTTTCCTTCTAAGACACACACAAACACACACACACACACACATACACACACAAAGATTGCCTGCAATAATAATAACCCCACAGACGACAGCTTCAGCCCCCTCCCTCTTACCCCCACCTCTACCCCCCCTCCCACATACAATCAAACAAAGCCTCTCTCTTACCTTGCGCATGACCAATCCTTCCATCTCTCCCTCTTTTTTCCTCCTCCTCCTCCTCCTCCACCATCATCCTATCTATGCAAGCTCTTCCTTTTCCGTAAAACCTCAACCACACCTAACAGCAACACCTTGCACTCTCCCCGACCATCCCACAGCCTACAGCGCGGCACTCACACCCCCAATAAATACAGCCCTGGTCTGCCGTTTTCCCATCTATCCCTTTTTCTCTAGCCCCAGTCTCCCTCTCTCTCTCACCCCCTTTCTCTCTCTCTCCCTCTCTCTCCCTCTCTCTCTCTTCCTCTGTCTTTCCCCTCTCCACTCGCTCCTGGCTGGTGCTGGTGAAATATCAGGGCAAACGGATTCCAGCTTTTTTCTCTGGCTCAGAGGGGTTGTTCTGTGCGATTTGGCCCTGGGGTGCATTTCAGCGCTTCTGATGTGAGAGAGGGGGCGAGAGAGAGAGACTTAGACACAGGGAGCGAGGGCAATGGAGAGAAAGAGAAAGGAGGCAAGAGAAAGAGAGACTGCTCAGGTTTATCCTTTCTTTTGGAAGAGTGCAGTCAGTGATTTTTAAGAACGACAGACTTTTGACCGGCATTGAACCAGCAACTTGAGTTGTGCATGCTCTTCGTAGCTTACAGAGGCCTTGAGTGATCTCCATACATAATCAGGACAATCTACCTCCATGGCAGGTGTGCCGCCATCTTGGAATCTCTCTCAGGCAGTGGACTTGAGCAGAGAGCCTGTGCAGTACAAAAAAGGTGGATGACTGCAGCGGCGAAGCTTTAGTGCCTTAAATAAATCTAGAAATGGTCAAAATAATATTTTTTTTATTTAAATCCTGAAATTGCATTAGATCTTCTGCCTCTTTGATTTAAAAAAATCCCCCCACCTGCCTAAGACACTTCTCAGGTACTAACACATTTTAAATAATAGACCTGTGCTGTTCATTTAAATTCAAGAAAATTAAGGATTCACTGTTTTTGTGGTGGGGAAGAAAAATACAACATGATAAGAAAAGAAACGGGGACAATTTTGAAGTTTCATTTAAATTATTCAGTCAATATTTGTAAACTTTGAGAATGATTTTTTAAGTCATTGTAGATCATTAGATATATTTTTCTAGAGCACATGATTTAGCCATAGAATCAAACCACATGCAATTGTGCTTTACCTTCCCTTTGTGTGTCCATGCAGGTGTGTATTTTGCACTCCCTCATGCATGCATGAATGAATGTGTTTCTGTGTGTGTTAAATGTGCATGTTTGTTTCCTAATCTCACATCTCACTGTGGGGCATTTTAAAAAGATTTGTCATTCTCAGCTCAGTTGGGCTGATTGTGAATTAAATGTATTTTTAGGCACCTTTTTTCCCCGTCCCTTTGTGAACCCAGTTAGAATTGAGGTCAGGACACACAAACAGACAGACGGACACACACACACACACACACACACACACACACACACACACACACACACACACACACACACACACACACACACACACACACACACACACATAAATGCACACACCATCTCAGCAAAGAGACACATAGCTTTCAGAACAAATCACTGTTGAACTAGCCTGTGTGGAATGATTCTGACATTTTGTTTGGGAGAAATAGCATTTAATTGAAGGGAGGGGCGATACGGATGGCAGTTATGCAACCAAGGGAAAATGTCTACATTTCAACCCAAATTGAAAACATAACAGAGTTTGTGTTCTGTGTGTGTGTGTGTCTTTGTGTGTATGTGCATACTGAGGGGATGTTCGCACCATTTCACTGTTCTCCTTAGTTTGCTCGTGTTAAGTTGTGAATTAGTTCGAGTTAGGGAGTTTACTGTTCAGTAATAATATTGGACTTTCACAAAAATGTAAAGTGACCCATCTGTCCATTCATCTATCCATATAAACATCTGTGCATTATGCCTTAAATTTGCATTTGTAATGAGTAAATGCAAAGCTTCAGAGATGACATGCACTTGCTTTCATCATAAACCTTTATTACAGAAATTTTATTTCTTCATAAAATTTAACGAGTTGCTAACGAGAAAAATTAGAAATTAGTCAATAAAGTTTTTTTTAAATAATACACAACAAGGAAAAGGAGCATTTCCTCTTATTGGGAGACAAAAGCTTCAAAACTGATTGGCTCCTGCTGATTCCTATGAAAAATGAATGTCCTTTTTTTAGCCCATGGGGATTTCCTGGGACTAAAGCCTTTGTCTTTTGCCCCCAAACACAGAAAGGTCAGAGGTCAGACGCAGCCCCACAACATTTGTCTGAAGCAGAGAAGGACTCAACGCTTTGCTCAATGACACTTCGGCACAGTAGATGCTTGCACAAGCGGCTGCTTGAACTCAGGTCATCCGGTCTAATGATGGTCACTAGGAAAGGAGGCTGAAGAGCCCTCATAAGGACTCTTCTAATGCAGTGAGGAAGCCAACAAGCATCTTTCAGGGTCACTGCACACCTCAAAATCTGACGCCTCTCTCTCCTCTCCCCCTCTCTCTATTTCTTTCTTTATTCTCTCCTGCGCTTCAAGCGTTGCCAATTTGTCTGAGCTGCATCCACTAATCCGTGCGCATTTACGCATTGGTCATTGCGCCTCCGGTTGACTTGGTTGGCTTGATGGATGATGGCGTCCAGGCAGGAGACCGACTGACTGTACACGCTCACAGCTGACAACAGCGTGGGCTGGTTCCTCTCCGCTTTTTTAAGCTATAACACAGTAAGAAGAGAAAAAAGAATATACTCGTTAAGTAATTTTAAAGCACACTGAATGAAGTAATTATTCATCAATAATTCATTCATATCAAGTTTTTCTATTGGAATTAGACAATTTAGAACGATGATTTCAAAGCTTGATATTATTTTTTAGAGGGACAGACAAATAGAGATCATAATAAAATTAAAATGTTTCTGAAAATTTTCACTTTTCCAAGAGAAAAAAATCCAATCCTTCAGAACATTTTTTTTATCAACTTTATTTCCACAAAATAAGGCCTGCCTGTCGTGGAGATTAAGCTGCAGCAATACCAATATAGAGTCATGGATAGAATTACTTTTCGAGTAACTCTTTCTCAGATACCTCCCTGACATTTTTCCCCATGACGTGGAGATGTCAATCTGTTGCCACAGAGCTGGCTTCTCGGTACTGACTGGGGTATTTTCAGTGTTGGGATGGCCCACTGAGTGTTAGACAGGAGGGGAGGAAGGGGGTAGGGGGTTTGGATGGGTGGATGATGGCCCGGAAAGGTGGAGGGGTGACCATCCCCTAGAGAGAGGAGAGGGGGGGCTCCTGGTGAGGACCTCTCAGACCACTAAATTGACATGTTCAAGCCCCTGGGTTGTCATGAAGAGAGCACTTTAATAAGGCGGGTGACAACACACACTACAGCAGTGTTACTTCCAAGAGGCCATTAAAAAGAGGCCTCTAGTAGATTTAAAATTAAGATTTTATTGAATTAATGTTACGCATACTACTGTTTAAAAAAAAACTGTTTTGTAGTGTGATATACTAATAAAACTAAGTATTAGCATTACTGTTATTTAGTATTGTTGTTTTTAACTTTATTATAAATATAACTCCCACAAATTGATGTTTTTAAATTAGTATATTATAATAATTGATTTTTTGGTGTATACACTTGCTCAGATTTTTACATGTTAAACAGATAAAATATGAATTCTTAAATGTCATATTTAAAGTCCTTTTAATCAACTTTGATAATTATTCTATTGATTATTAACAGACAATACAGAGCTTACAGGTGCGATTATTCCCATGCTCTGCAGCTTTACTGCTCTATAAGTGTGTGTGGATCTGAGTGATAATCAATAGAATTCGGCGTTGAACGGGGCTGGAGGCGGATGAATGTGTGTGTTGTGTGTTGTGTGTTGGGGGCATCACGCGGAGACCGTGTTAAAGGGTTTGGGTGGGGTGGGGTGGGGGCCTCTTTTTTATTCTTCCGTCCATATATGGAGGACACTCACTGGACGCGTGTCTATTAAAGAGGGATCAACAATGAAAAAGATCGCAGGAGCAAAGGGCCAAGTGGGAGGAGGGCAGCAGGGCGAGGTGGAGTGAATGGAAACAGCAGTGGTGGTGGTGGTGTTCGTGGTGGTGTGTGAAGGAGATGCACATGGGGAGCGCGTGTGAGCTTCCATGTGTGTGTGTGTGTGTGTGTGTGTTGATTTCCTCCAAAATGCGGGTGACGACGCCTGCCAAGTCACACTTCTCCTCCTCCTCTTCTTGTGTCTCCTCTTCTTCTCCTCCTCTTTCTTTCTCACCACAACACTTGTTCTTCCTTGGGAGCAATATCCCGGCAGCCCCTCTGCTCTTGCCCCGCCTGCATCACGGGTAAAGACTTTACAGTCAGGGGCCATCGATTGCTCTTATCAAATAAACAGAGTGGCACCAGCGGCTGCACAGACCCCACCACCACCCCTGCACCTCCACCCTGTCTCCTAATCTCAAGCTCCCCTTCTCCTCCTCCAATTCCACCCCACCTCTTCCATTGCTCGAGAGCCCCAGCAGCTGTGGTCCCATGTAAATTTTACATGATTGGCACCTCCTTATTTTACCCCCCTGTACCCCTCTCCACCCCCTCTCTCATATCATATTGCATATTTATGCAGAGTTTATGCAATAGCTATCATGGTCAGGCCTTTCCCTGGGAATTTGCATAGCTGATTATAGTGCCTGAAGTGCTTGATTGTTGCATGGGTGAGTTTATTTGATGCTGAAATGTGATATTTGCTGTTAAGACACAGGAGGAGGGGTTGAGGGTGGGAGGGATGGGGGTGTACAGGCACAGTTCCCCTTGACCCTTGAAATGCAACGTAATCCTGCGTGGCCCTGTTTGATTAGGGGGCATTTTTCTGTCTAATTGTTGTCATCAGGACTCGCACTATCATTGTGCATCTGGAAGCACTTTGACATCTAAGTCAGTGGTTCTCCAAAAGTTGGCTTCAAGGAACCTCAAAGGTCTGCGAAGGCCAAGCATGCATGAATTCTGGGGACTTCCCTCCCTCCCTTTGGTGAGATGAAGATTTTCTTTTTATCATTTCGCTTTGATTTCATTAACCTCATATTATTCTTATCCGAGAACATGTGTAGGAACAAAGGTTTTTGTTGAATCACCATTACGCCACACTTACACCAGGTCTATGAAGCAACTCTAAATCAATAACAAAAAAAAAAATGCACACTGGGAGTCCCAGGGACCAAATCCAATTAAATGTGGACCCTTGGCATAAGGTGTGTCCATTTGGGGGTCCTTGACATGAAAATGTTGGAGAAGCCCCTGATCTAAGTGACTGAGGCAAAGGGCTGCATTGACAGTCTTTGTTTCTTTTTTCTCTTGCCCCCCCTCCCTCCCTCCCTCTCTCTTTCTTTCTGTCTGTCTCTCTCTCTCTTTAAAAGGGAGCGTAAGAGTGGGCTGATACCGGTCTCATGTTGCGTATGGATTTTCGTTTATATAATCGATTGAAATGTCCCAATACATTGATTTTGGGTTCAGTGTTTTACAAACAAGCGTTTATGGGTCTCGATTTTATGTTAGGGATGATTCCAGTGTGACACCAGCGCGCACAGAAGTCGGAGTTGTTGACTTTTAAATAAATGATGTTAATAAGAACAAATAATAATCAATTCTTTTGCTGAATAAAAAAACATGTACAACTGATTTGGATTGGAAGGAGGTAAAGTGGAAAGAAAAAGGGTGTAAAGACACAATATCGTGCTGCCTCCCTCCTTAATCAAATAAAGTGTTGAAAAAAAAAAAACACACGCACACACACACACAAAAGCATTTCCTTCCCTCTGAATTTCTCCTTGAATTATATGCCATCACTAGTGTGTGTGATTGCGGAATATTAAATTAAAGTGGGATAAGTCCGCACCGAGGCGGGCTGCGTCCAATCCGCAACTCATTTCCCCTGTTGTAGCACCGCATCACTGCGCTCCTCTCTTTTCAATGACAATGTGCCAAATCTGGGCATTTTGAAAACACTTTCCATATGCTATTATCGGATCGCTACTGAGCAAGAGAAAGACAGAAAGGAAGAAAAACGGAATGTTTTATACCAAAGGTACCGAGATTCTACTTTTTTATTTCTTTTCTCTTTCAATGGCCGGTTGTACTTTATGCTTTTTGAGGGATTTAAAGGAGGTAAGAGGAGGTGATTTTGAAGTTTTATAACGTTTGCATATTTATGGATCGCTGTTGGATGGCTTTAGACTTTAGTAAGAAAACGTCGAGAGACTTAATGATGAGCTTTTAAGGACAGAAACTTGTGTCTGTTTCTCCTATTTTACTCGATTTTTCTCTCTTGTTTTGACAAAGAGAGCATTGTTTTTGCTCACTTCCCAGTGGAGTACCTGTGTTGTCTGATGGCAAAGTTGAATCAACGTTTTGCTGGACATTTATTTAGCCGAGATCACAGAAATATTACAGCTTTATTGATTTATTTGCAGTAAGTTGAGTTTGCAGCACGGTCACTTCACTTTATGCTCATTATTTTACATTTAACTTGCATTGTTAGGATTTCTGTGCGTCAGACTTTTATTTGTTATGCTCATAACGCAGTTTAAATTATTGGATTTATTCTTTAATTAAAGATTTTTAAATACATTTCATTTACACTGGAATATTTTGTAGCATTTGGTAAACTTGCCGTTTGTTGACATGCGTTAAAGAGTCTTACTTAACTTGTTAAAGTCTGTTTTTCGGGCCTTTGTGCATCTTGTTTGTGCGCTTGTCTGCTGGGCGAGACTTGGCCAGTGGGTCACTGTGGCAGGTTGCGGGTCAGAGCTGTGGACTTTGTCGTGTATTTCTTTTTTTCTAGTTTTTGTGTGTGTGTCTGTGTGTGTATGTGTGTATGTGTGTGTATCCTGAGGAGGCACAGGGGTCAGTCATGCAACCCCATGAGGGCGCCGACGCATAGGGCATAGGTGGATGTCTGTGCGCACATCCACAAAACAATGAACAGGTGACTGCTGTAGCTGATATCAGAATTTGATGGAGGAAAAAAAAAACGATTTTAAAATATGAGAACAAATAGCATCAAACCTGTGTTTTAGTTTGACCTCAGAGAAAATATTGATTTACCAGCAGTGTGGCTTCTTTCTGCGTGTCAAGCCTTTATGGAAATATCCGGACGATTCAAAGTTATTGATCTACTAAAGTGGCATAAGATCACTACGAGAGCTCAATGCTTTCCTTCACGTCACATACTGCGAAAATAAAACAGAAACACCTCTTTAAATGTTACATTTTTGCATTAGAAATTAAAAGAGTAAAATTTCGGACACTGTGGTCTATGTTTGAGGTGATGTCACACTGAAATTTCCCGTCAATTTATGTCCTTTTGAACGAAAATAGGCACACAAGCAAACTGCAAGCAGGCACACACACTCACTCACAGAGACACCACCAGAGCGGAGTTTACAGATAAAAATCTATAATTAATTGAGGATGCTGCTGATATGGAAATGGGGCGAAATATTAGTTAACGCGGTCTATTGTGGAGCGGTCCTCCGGAGAAAGAGCATCGTCTGCAGGGAGAGAGGGGAGGAGACCGGGGGGATTTACAAAACGCAGGAGGTTAAGATAAGCGGTAGTCAATATCAGCTCTTTAAATCCGCTTTGTGCTTTCTCACGTTTTCTTTTAAAACAAATAAAATTAAATCACAACGCAGGTGAAAATGACAGCAGCGCGCAGAAGAAGTGGATAAAGTAGATCCTCTTTCAGAAAAGGAGATGCTCGAATAAAAAAAGACAAAACTCAGTGGTTTGCGACTTTAAGAGTCCTCCCTCTCGATGGACAAAGTCGCAAATGAGAAATAGGTCCATTCCATACAGTTTTTGAAACCTCGACGCACGGCCCGGGATGACTTTTTGCGCGTCCGCTGCAGCAGCGGGTAGACTCGAGTCTCCAAGCCGTCTGTAAGCGACGCCTCCGAAGGCTTGACAGGCTAGAAAACCCCCCTGGAGGACAGGCAAGCAGCTGCAGCAGCAGTAGCGGCAGCAGCAGGAGCCTTGGATCCGGGTGAAAAGTGACGCCTCTGTTCCTCACCTCGACCCACCCGCCCCCCCTTTTTTGTCGGAGACCTCTCTAAACCCAGAATAAACAGCCTCGGGTCGGGTCGGGCTCGGATCTCTTGGCTTCTTAAGGATCCAGTTGGTACGGGGTGCAGTCCAGTCAATGTGGCTGCAAAGTAGACCTAGTAGTTCACTTGCCAGCAGCAGCCTTATCATCACATCCCAAGCCCCGGCTCATGCAGTTCAATTCACCCCCAGCTTCGATTTTTTCCATGAAGGCGAACAAGATCTCTTGATTTTCTCCCCGTTTGAGACTGTGTAAAGTCTTCCTCATGCCCAAAAGCCACTATTAAAGCAACCGGGGGGGAAACACACAGTAAACGGTTTGCATTGAAAGGCTATAGGGCCAACAGAGCGATGCACTTTGTAAGGACACTAAATGTAAAGGCAAGTGAATGGAGCTTTGAATAGAGAGGGGATTTTTAGCCTGACCCTGTATTGGATTTTGCAGTTTGGCTCTATTGAACCCACACGGGGCCTCAGCGGTCCCGAAAGGGCAGTGTTGACTCTCCAACATGTGCTGGATTACTGGGATACATCGTGGCTTTGACTTTTAAGCTTGAGTGTTTATATGTTTCATATTTGCGACAGATCACATACAGACTCCTCTCTGTAAGAAAAAAAGCGTCGAAATTATTAGAAAATATGATGAAAAGAGACAAAATGTACATCCATGTGTGGCGTAAATTACCTACATGTGTATGGATGACTTGTGTGCCTTTTAATATGAATGATGTTGAACGTTGTGCAGGCCCGTTTTCATGCACGACACCAGAGGGTTTGTGTATTTATTCTTCCATTTCAGGTGTATTTCTCCTCTTCCTTTTCATACGCATAAGTGATGAAAACATTGTTCTTTAAGTTCTTCTCTAACATTTTTGTAAGTTGTCCAAACCCTGAAAGTAACTTGCACAAGTGTTTCTATGCTCTAACATTTCTCGGAGTAGACAGACCTTTTTCTTTGCACATCTTCACCTGTGGTGTCACAATCAACTAAATCAAGCTGATACTAAACAAAAATGAGCATCATGTCCTGAAATAAATCACCATATGCGTTTCATGACATGAAAAAAGTGCGTGTAGGAGAATTTTGCGCGTCGGTAAAGTAGACTGAACAAAACGTGTTTGTTTATTTCTGCGAAAAAATGGAAATTCTTTTTATTAATTCTTTGAAGTTAGAGGTGAGTGCAGCCTGTTTGTTGTGCAGGAAGCGCTTGTCCATTGTTCTACATGTGATTTGGCCCTTGGAGAAACCGTACAAAAGGATTTTTCTGTGCGCATAGACCTCTACGGCCGCCAGGGCTCCGTGTGCGCGTCATTTGCAATGTGGAGACTGTTGATCAACTCACTAATTACACTTCTCCCCTCTCTCTCCCTCCCTCTTCGTCTCTCTTTTGCACCCTCCCTCCCTCTCTCTCCCTCTCTCTCTCTCATTCGCCCTCTCTCTCTCTCTGTCTCTCTACCCATTCCCAGAGTGCATATCGGGAAATAGACACACAAAGACATGCGCACTCAACTTAATCAGCCATTTTTTTAAACAGGGCTAAAACGATAATAATTAGCAGAATAAAGACATATCGGATTTTCATTTCCTTTCCTCCGTTTCCCGACCCCGTCCACAAGAGAAACTGCGAGGCAGCCCGTCGACACGTCGTTTCACCGCCACCGGAACCAAAATAAGGGATAGCTCTCAAAGCGCTTGACATTTGTGGTTTTACCCCTTTTCCCAATATAAAGTTGGAGGATTATTGTAATTTTCCCTGTTTTTCCACGTTTTGATTGTCCACTAACGCAAGCCGCTGGATGTGACTGTTTTTAAAGCCAAGAGCAGAGAGAGAAGCGGAGGTGACGGCTTTGGAGGGGGAAGAAAGTAAGTTTTTTTCCTTTCCACCTCTCCCTTTAACTTTTATTGAGTAGTTTGGGGTGTGTGTTAAATTTAGGGGTCGGGTATCGATTATCTATCTCGCTGGTGGATCTTTGACATCGGGGCTGTTTGGATAACAGGTGCTGGGTTGTTTTAAGTCCAGAATAAAGGCGGATATCAGGATGTTAGAGCAACTCCGGCGCTTTGGCTCCAATAAACCGAGCGACTGACAGGGTCGGAGGCGTTCTTACGCATGTGTCCGTGCTGCTACACTGAGATATCACATCCAGATCTGCCCTTTGAAAAGTTATACGATGCTTACTGAGAAAACACGCTGGAGATTCAGACTAAGTACTTCTCCACTGTAGTTATTGCGAGACGAGACGAGCGTTTCTCTCCTGTCGTGCAGTGCGGATGTGGTGTTGCCTTTCCAGGAGTCCGTTCCCCCGGACATGTCCGCTCTGAGCATGTTCCTAGTCGAGGGGTCTGGCTGCCTGGTTCCAACCACTCCCGGATCCTTATTTCACTCCCCAAACATAAGATTTTTCAAACCGAGACACATGTTGGATGCACTACTGCGTTAAGAACCGGGTTTTACGGCTTTTCCATGCACCCTCCACGGCCAGAGTGACACGATCAGACTCCTGGCACGATCTCCTCTTTCCTGTTCAGAAGTGAATATCTTTTAAATAGTCCAAGTGATAACCTTTTTTCAGTCATTACTAAAAGAGTACAGTGCATGTCCCTGATCGTAGCTCACGCATCTTTACCTGCTGCGCTTTGAAAGTAGTCCCACTGTACCGAGGCGTGGGTGGCTGCGTCGCCCAGGAGGGAGAGCCATCGTTGGGCTACTGATAGCACGGCGAGTCCCTTTAGAGGCAGCCGACTCCTGGGTCCCCCTGTTTGACTATAGCACCGGCATTTTCAGACAAAGATGCATCCACAACTCATAGTGTAGTCTTTTTTCGGCTTTGACTCATTTTCATTTCTACTCTTAATCCCATTTTTTTCTGTACGAATCCGCGTCGGTGGGTTTCTAATTTCTTTGCATAAATTGTCCCTCTCTGGATTCCTACCGATTCAGCGTAAAACATCTTCCTCAAGTTGTCGATAAAAGATGTTGTATATTAATTCAGAGCAGACAGAGCAGAGGAAGGGCTCCTCAGGTATTTTTTGCGTCCTGGTGTCTGTTTTTTCAGCTTGGTAGATAGACTTGGCTCGGATTGGGACGCGACAGTGACAGGGGGGACATCGATCGCACGGGTGAAAAAAAAAAACATCAGGGCCAAGGGGCCAGTCAGTCTTCAACCCGGGTGTGTAGCGGTGTAGTGAGTGTAGAGAGACGGTGTTTAGGACAGGCGACTTGTTTTTACAGGACTCCTTCTTTTTATTCACGGCTTTTCTGTTTTCTTTTTGCGTATGGATTTCAGAAGGTTTTTACCCCTCCAAAATACAGACTTGTACATCAGTGTGTTGTACTTTATAATTTCTCCAAGATTACTGTATGAGAAGAGGATTTATACACAGAGTGGACAGCTTTTTGACCAAAATACGGATTTTTCTGTGCAGCCTCGAATAGCAAATAGGGAACGTTTTCTCTGCTTAAATAATCAGAATAAATCTCTTCTATTATTTACATCTTTATTTCAACTTTATTAGTGTATATAAAATTGGAAACACATGCTTGAAATTTTACACTCACACTTAATGCAAATATTCTAGTTTGTGTCAGATAAAGAAATTATGTGAGATTAATTTTAGAGATTAATAAATTATGAATTCAGAATTGATTTTAAAACAATCAAACATTTTAATTATGTCTGCATAAATCCTGCGTTTCATGATGTGAACAGGCCTGATGACAAAAACACAAAAAAGTGAAATTACAAGAGGAGATGATCCTGTTTAATTGCTGCGAATTTCATCAGTTAATGATGCTATTGTCTCACTCCATAATAACACACTCACTTTGTTTTTATTTTTCTTGTCTTGCAAATGAGATTTTTTTTTTCTTTTGGAGGTTTCTGTTTGCAGAAGCTCAAACCCTCTTATTTTTTTGTTTTTCTGTGCGGGCTTGTCTCAGCACTATCAAAGACAGCGAGTGTGTGCATGTGTGAGTGTGTATGTATCTCTGCATGTTAGTTAAGCAGCTTGTAACACTCATTCCAGCCGCAACAGCAGTCAGGGAGAGGGATAATAAAAAACATATAGTGTGAGAGATGGGCAGACAGCCCTGAGAGGACAATAGCTGTTGGCTTGAAAATGCTTCTTGATTATTAAAAGCTAATGCATTTTCAGCATTGCAGCCTTCATTAAGGGTGCGGATGGAGGAGGAGGAGGAAGAGGGGGGCAAAGGGATGAGAGGGTACTAGGAGGAGGAGGAGGAGGAGAGAGAAGGAGACAGGGGGCTGAGTCTGTCCTATAACTCCTAGGCCCAAGACACATGCAGCTAGAAGATTGGCTCGGGCCTCTCCTAGGGGTCGACAATGTGTCATTTCCACCCGGCTAGATTGCCCTCTGCCTATCTGATATTAATGTGCAAATCAATATTTCAGGGATTAAATTTCCCTTCTTCATTTTTTATGGTTTCTACCTCAATAAGTCTCCCGTCTAATAGAGGAGGCTGGATGATTTAGAAGCCTTTGCTGCAGAAAGAGAGAGAGAGAGAAAGAAATAGAGAAGAGCTTTGCAACAAGGCTATCGCTGCATTTTAATGTTCTTCTTCTTCGTGGATCCCCCATGGGCCTTTAGTGAGGAGGGCTATATCGCTGCTTTACACTGTAAAGACAGCCAATTTGGCTAAAAAAGGCTGAACGTGAAAATATGAGTCCGGTTGAATACTTAAGACGCTGTGGTAATCCGAGTAGCAGGTATTAGCTGAGGGAAGCTCCCCCCCTTTTTCAAAGACACTCACACACACACACACACACACAGCTACATCCAAACCTGCATTACCAGCCGTCATGCTTGGGTGAACAGTATAGCTTACCAGGCACCGCACTGCTACAACAATATAATTTTTTTCTTCCTTCTTTTTTTTTGTATTGAAGCCCATCGACATGCATTGGGGGAGATTTACTCTTCTGCGTAATAACATCTGGCGTACGTGTGTGATAGAAATGAATCACTCTGACACAATGACCTGTGTATGATTATTGGTGAAGGGAGGAGCGTATTACCATAGTCATAATGCTGCATCTCATTGAGAGGCGACTAAATGAGCTTGGACCCTTTGACTCCCCATAGACATTCATTAGGGGGACACTGTGCACACAGCATAGGCGTCCGTCTGCCAGATAGGTGTGTGTCTGCATGTGTGTTTATTTAATCCTCCTTCCTGTACCATCTGGTGCGTGTGTACGTGCGTGTCCAGCAGCAGCAGCAGCAGCAGCAGCAGCAGCAGCAGTAGTAGTGTGACCCCCCTCCTCTGCCTCATTCAGGTTTTGCAGCAGAGCAGAGGAGACTGTTTTAACATCCCCTCGATAGGGAGAGTGTCAGCGAATGAACACACGGGAAAAAAACGAAGAGGGGAGAAAAAGACAGAGGAAGAGGCACAAAAGAGCTCTAATTGTAGCACGACCGCTTGGCTTCCTCCCTGATTCACGGCCATTACGATGTGAAAAGCACAACCGCCTGTCCTCCATTATCAAAACGGCAGGCCTACACACACTTTCACGTCCATACACACATACTCACTGGGGGGAATCATGTAGATTTTTTGTCTCTTATCTATGGCTCAAATAGCTACTCTCATTCTGGTCAGCCGCTTTGAGGAGATTGAAAGTATCCAGCACTCTTCTCACACAGATCATGAGTGGCTGGATTTTCAGAGTGAAATTAAATTCTTCTCTTGTAGGTTTCCAAGCAGCCAGAAACAAATAAACACAACCTTTTTTCTGCACTAACCGTATTTCACCAAGATGGGCCAAGTTGTCTTTTTCAGACTCTCTTTAGCACTTTTTCGTCGTGTTTTATGCAACATGTATTATGCAGCTGTTCAAAAGATGCAGGATTTGATGCAAAGAGCGGTATTTTAGATCAAGGTGTGTTTTTCTCCGGTATCTGTAGTGTGTGTGTTTGAGGTGATGGGCTGCAGCAGTAGTGTCAGGGTCTTCTGGCTCGGTGAGGCCTGTAGGGGGAGAAGCTAAGAAGTCCGCAGCAGCTCAGCATTATGTCCCAGAGAGAGAGAAGAGGGGGGGGCTTCCTTTGTCAGCCCTGGGGCACCACCGCTAACACACACTTTCTCTCTATCACACACACTGAGTGAGAGGCGGAGGAGGGTTAAAGACTTGGAACGAGATCAAGCCCCTCCGTAGCTCCCGGGGAGGGTGCTTGTGAATATGCGAGTTTTAGTGTAATTAGCACTTAATTATATTAACATATGCAAATTGTCAGGCGGAGAGCTTGTACCGCCGGTGGGTATCGGCTGAGATACAAGTGACTCTATTGTACCACCACGGTAGAAAGGAGAATAATGGGTGTGTGTAATGGCCCTTTTCCACTGACTCGCCTTGGCCCTACTCTACTCGCCTCTACCCGGTTTGTGTTGCATTTCCACTAGCGCGGTACTACGCGGCAGACGCCAGTTTTTAGTACCTACTCTACCCGGGTTCCAAGCGAGTAAAGCCGATACTAAAAGGTGACGTCGACGGACTGCCGGTCACTCATTGGTCAGAGAATGTTCTCACGGAAGCTTGAGACTCTGTACAAATCACTTACAGGAGGCAAACAAATAAGTCAGCGACGAGTTTTTAATGACATTTAAACCCGACGGCACAGAACCAGACCGAATGAACACAAAATACCACCTTAAAATGCACCTTCATGATTCCTAAATAAGTTAAAAGTCCTTTTTAAACGAAAAAGAAGTTAACAGCAAAGATAGTTCGGTTTAAAGAGTCTTTTCAATTAAATCAAAGTTCGTCGGCGCAGGAGCGATCTGTCTGCTACGAGAGTCTTTAAGTACCAATCAGTCCATTAATCCACAGGGATCCAAAAAGGAAAACCAGTTCAAAGAAGAATTATTGAGCAACAAAAAATCTCCGGTATACCAGGCCCAAAAATCAAAAATTAAAGCGATCTCACAGGATCCAGTGAAGAGTTAATGTCGTTAAGCAGCGCCTTCGTTTCCCTATGCGCGCATGCAGCACATGACTGTTGTTTACCTCCGCTCCTGTGTCATGCCGCACCACATTGAGCCGCTGTATTACTTTAATGAAATCTTTTGAAAGCTTTGTTTTTTCCTTTACAGACCACGGTGGCACATATGTAAGTAAAATTAATACAAACACAGCGCAATATCTACTGTACGTGCGTGAAGACGCGTCGTGAAATCGCGTCGAGCTATAAAATCCACGCCCACCGTGAGTCTGGAGCCGGGCTAGTGGAAAAGCAAACCAAACCGAGTAGAGTCGAGTAGAGTAGAGCCGAGCCGAGTAGAGTAGGGCTGGAATTGTATAGTGGAAAAGCGCCAATTCCGTTGGTCGGTCGTCGGTCCGTCCGTCCGTCCGTCGGGGGACACGATCGTGTATTGGTCGATCGCGTAAATACTGAGACGGACCGGCGAAACGGTTTAAAGTAATCAGCGGTACTGCTGGACCGATTAACACGACTGATTACAGGGGACTAGACAGCAGTCGGCCCTACCCACTGTAGGGAGGTGGGGAGTGTGTCCAAAAAAACATGAGAGGGGTAGAGTGAGAGGCCCGACTGTCCAGATTAAACCGGCGCACAATGACTCCTATTTACACACGTTCCGCTTGTACGAGCATTTGCATATTCAAAAACACTCTGCCATGTTTCCTTGTCTGCTCAGTGTGTGTGTTTGCATGTGCACTCGTGCATTGGCAAGGCTGTGCGCATGTGGTGGCAATGTGTCTGAGGGGACGACAGCAGCTCAGTTGTGTGCGTCACATGTGTAACACACTGCTGTCTGTAACGAGAGACCAGGACTTTGTGGCTGGTATATGGCCATGTGTAGCGACACAGCTGAATTTGTTTTTGATTATTGTACAAGACTGAGATTCTGGCAAAGAAAGACTCGGGCCTAAGTGACACGCACAAGGAATTCTGCCTTTGAAACTTGCAGCCCTTCTTTTCACTCCATCCAAATATCTAATTACAACACATCTCTATAGCTACCCCCAGCTGAGAAGCAGGACTTTCTTTTTTCAGGGGGAGGGTGGACAAACATTTAATTTTCTGTGCTTTCCTGCTAGCCAAAGGTGGATAGAGATTGGGCCTAGTTGGTGCTACTAGTACTTGCATGCTAATCCTGTTTTTTGACAGGAACGTAAACTGATATAATTGCTTTTCAGAGGCAGGAACGGCGGTTTATACAAGTGTGAAAGCACGGGAAAGGGGATTAGCATTATTTTGCATAATGCTGGGCAGGCGCTGAATGGGGCATTGAACGCTTGACTGGGTGACAGAGATGAAAGAGAGATGAAATGCTCTACCCCTCTCCTCTGTCTCCCTCCCTCTCTCTATCCCCTACAGTCCCCTCTGTCTGTGGCCGCTGTTAGCCAGTAGGGGAGTGTGTCTGCTGGAGAGGACCCCGGAAACACCAGGCTGGTGTTTTTTGGTTGCTTGTTCGGATGCCAGCAGATGGGAGCTGTCATGTGAGGCGATATGTATGATAATAGAGTAACTGTGGAGACTTCTTAAGCCTCCATGTATACACTAAACTGCCTCCCTAAAGCACTGGAGTGTGCAATTATGTAGTGGATGGATGTGGCTCAGGTAGCATTTACATGGAAGGAAGGGAGCGGCTTTCATGGATCAAATCAAACTATACTCTTCTTACATTTTTCTTTATTGAGATGTTTGCTGAGGATTTGGTTGGATATCGTCTGAGTAGAGGGAACTGTGGTATTTTGAGGCAGGTGTGTTTTACATGTGTGTGAGCTCGGGTTGTACTCGCAGGAATGGGTCCCCCCCCGGGTGGTGACGCTGCTTAAAACTGCCACTGTGACTTCCATCTGACCCGGCTCGACTTTCTGAGTAATTTATGATCAACCGTCATCATTGCTATTGCATCTGGCGTATGGAAATGATCCAAGGGGGGTCAAGGGAGGAGCGTGAGGTTTGGGTAGTGGAGAACATGAACGCCACAAAGGCCGGTGTGGCCTGTTTTTGTTGTCTCTCATTGGACAGGATCTTCTTTCTTTGACCTTTTGCACGCCTTCCCTCGCCTTTCATATGCTAATGTCAACCGGACCCGAGGAGGAAATGGCTGGAGCTGAGTGGAGGAGGACAAAGACTCTCCTCTCGCTCTCTTTTTTTTTCCACGTTATATCTCCTCTTTTTCTTGCCTCTTCCCCTCTCAACAACTTGACAGACTTTGGCATGAAAGGAAGTGAGTGCTTAGCGGATGGGAAAGGTGGGGACAGTGTTCTCGCTGTGACCTGTGCGAGGATCAAGTGCGCTGTAGCGATCTCTTAGTTGTGTGTGTGCGTGGAGTGTTATTTTTGAGTGGCCCTTGTAGTGTGAGTGTGTGTTGCGGATCGGTAATCGTTTCAGCTGTGCTACCGGTAGTGATGGTTTGAGGAGTGATTTGTTGCTTTTCCAGTGAAGCTAGTCGAGTTGTCATATTTCTCCCGGACTCTTTTTCAGCTCTGCCAACTCTGTCTCCTTAGAGCCAGTGAAGTACTGTCTCTGGCGAGGTAAAAGGATACTAATATAGTTACTACAACCCTCCCTTAACATAATACTCCTGTCGAGCATGACGTGGTTTCGGGGCTCTTTTGGCTCTGTTATGGGAAGGGGGCATGTTATCTGTAGGAAATGTAATTTTTGTCCTCATTGAAATCGTTCATTATTGAGCGCGGTTATCTAAATGTTTTTGTTGCTGTTGGTCCTGCGCCAGTCAGGATTGCGTTACCCTCTCTCTCTCTCTCTTTCCTCTCTCTCTATGTCCATCTCTCACTCCCTCATCTCACCAGGCCCTTCATCAATCTCTTCAGGGAAAAATAGAAAAGAGGGGGATTTTTCTCTCCGTCCCGTTCTCAGGCTCTCCTGCCTATTTAGCATCAGCCATCTCGTACAGGATATTAGCCGTGGAAAAACACGCTCTGGGTATTTCATTTAGAATAATATGTTTATTCTTTTGGTTTCAAAGGGAGGGTGGGGGGATTTTCGTACAGGGTGGGGAAAGAACAATCGGGGCCGTGTGTTGGAGCTCTCTGTCTGTTTGATCTGAAGTCCTGTGGGCCCTGAGGGTGGCTGAGATTCAGGTTTAGGTGAAAGAAAAATGAGGCCTTAGTTTTTCACTGAGTTACTTCACAGTTAGCAGCTCTGTGTCATGTTCTCTGGTGTTCTTTATTTGCATCTCTGAGTTATCTGTTTTTTTATTCTTGTATGGTAGAAAGAAAGACTCAGTGATTTAGCAATTTGAAAGCAAGAAAAAACTTTCTCCATGCTCATATTTCGAAACTTTCGTTGTACTTCTGTGTGCATAAAACAAGGCTCATTTGAATTATTAGTATTAATGTGATTACCTTTAAGAACCTGACAGTGCATATCCTCTGTACTCCATGATTCTGTCACTATAAGGGACACTTTCTTACCCCTTTTGTTCTATTTAAGCACCTCAGAATCCAATGTCTAACATAGCATTCACCAGCCTTTTGTTTCAACAGTCTGTGCTTCTCTTACTTTCCAACAAAACTGCACACAGTACAAGAGGTTTTATACCACATTTCATTGATTGCTCTTAGAAGTATTTTCAGAGTAAAAGTTGGCAAGCAGAAAAAAAATGCTCAACTACCTCACCAAAAGAGAAGTAAAGAAGACAAGCTCGGAGCTAAAAGTTGATGAATGACTAAGTTTCTCCAGGTTTGAGAAAAGATCCACCACAATAGCACAAGATGTCTCATGACAAATGATGCATTGACTTCCTTGTTGGCTGAAGACAAAGGCGGGGATTGAAGAAGGCAGAGAGCCCAGTCACAGGACATATGCACATTAATAGATCTGCAGGAAAACAGAGAAAGAGGGAGAGTGATGCGGTCATATAAATCTTTATGGTTAATTTCTATCAGGATGTCTATATTAAATCATCCCTACATGCTCTTCCGTTTGTGTGCAATATTTGTGTCCAGATAGATGCATGCATTTATGTGTCTGCACATGCCGCTGTGTGCATGTAAATCTCACATGCAACATGATTGGCGTGTGGTATTCCTGAAGGCAATAGCTTGTGGATATCAAGGCCATTGGCAGGGCTCGTCAGGGATTAAGTGGCTAATTAATTATGCATGACTTGTGGGCTTAAACAAACAGTGTAATGAGAGATGAGACGAATTTACCAAAGAATTAAGCCCTAGTTGCATGGAGACCTTCTCAGTTATTCTATTATTCTTGTTGTTGTTATTACTATGAACACTATCAATTCTTTGACCTCGCTTCCACCATTTAAACGTATTATTTCAGTCATACAATTATTAGACAGTTTCAAACTGTATAAAATTTAAGACCTGGCATCACTTCAGATATATTGCCAAAAGTGATGGGTGAAACTATTGAAAAACAGAATATTTCCTTTACTAATGGAGGCCTCGGTTTGATCTATACAGACAAGCCAGCTAGCTTGTGTCTTCACAACTCCCCTGAGGAGACTCCAGCCAACACTATCCCTCTGTTTTTTTCTGGCTTGGCACCAGCCCTGGAATTATCTTTAATTATTTGCTTTTAAAAAGAGAGGAAAAAAAAGACTCCTCTTTTTCCGTGACAGAAGAGAAGAAGAGCAGAACAGGCGCAGGAATGTTCTTGTATATGAAATTGTAGGTATTAGCAAGGCCGGTTTTGTCAGCGGTTTCACTGATGTATCAGCTCTCTGCCCCCAGACTAAATAAAAAGTGGAGTTTTTTGCAGTGTTCATCCCTGCTAAGATGAGCAAATATAGAAGGGCTTTGGGGGAATTGTTAAAAAAGCAAAGTATGGCTGGAGAACGGAGATCTTCCTTTGACCTGATACCTAAACAAGTGTCAGGATGTGGTGATGGATGGTCCCATGTTCTTTCGGGCCTGCTTTTCACCTTTGTAGTTATCTTGACGAAGTAAAAGCTGAAATTACATTAAAATAGTAGATCCGGTTTGTATCATGTACATGCTACATCTATTTACAAGTGGATTGCCATTCTGTAAGCACAATTCCTGAGTGCATGTGTGTGTTAGAGGGAGAGATCGCTGACTCTGGTTTTTTAGCTGCCTTGTCATTGACCTCCATGGTCCCCTGGTTACCACATTAAGAGCAATGCAACACAGATGCATGCACATGGAGAGAAAAAAGGACACTCAGAGACCTTCATTCCACGTAGATAATTTTGCAGTAAGCTTACAGTGAGACGTACTTCATCTTGCATGTTAGATTTTCAACATGTTAATGTGTCACTTGAATCTAATAGCAGTTATTTCCTGCAGCGAACACTAAGGTAATGGGTCCATTTCATCTTGGTTTCCTCTCAGCGGGCCGGCCCCAGGATTTGCGTGACATGGTGTTTATTTGATAAAGTAATATTGTGGTGCTAATCTAAAACCATGCTAATTACATCTGACAGTTGTTTGTTTGTAGTGAAATCCAATTAAAACGTACACTTTTCAACTCCATCGCTCATCCCCAAACCCCCCCCCCCCCTTCCTTCAATTCTCTTTCTTTCTTCCTTCCCTCCCACGGTAACCAGAAAAAGAGCCGATGATGGCACAAATAACAACTGTGCTTTCTTTGTGGTTTTTGTGAGAACAGGGCAAACTAGCAACAGCTGTCAGAAAAAGGGGGTTTGTTTAAAAAGCAAATGGCTTTGGTCTAAAGTTCATTTGGAGACGTCTCTAATTAAATAGAGAGCCAAAAGCTTAAGTTAATTAGTAATTCCCTGGGTCCAGAAATTAGACCCGTCACGAGTATTGCAGCCCTTGGAAAGCCAGAAGGTATGTGTGCACTTGTGTTTTGTGTGTTATTTGCACATGTCCTAGCACACAACTGTCCTGAGATGTGTGTTCATCTGTTCTTTTCCTTATGCAAGGCCCACAAATTCTTCCCGTTGAGACATTAATGGTCTTTTTGTGGCGTGTCAGAGAAGTACTCAGGAGATGTTTAAGTGAGGGGCACATAGCTCGTGGCGTCAGTCAGGATACCTGCCCTATGATTATGTTTATGAAGATAATAACAGGGCCAGGGTCCCGTAGAGTACCATCCTTAGAAAACAGCAGGGGGATTTGAACTTTAAACTTTATTGTTACCCCTGAAAAACAACTGGATTGGTTCAGTTCAGCCGCTGTGTCCTAGAAATGTCTGTACAATTAGCAAGGTGCCTCTGCATACTTACTGTTAAGCGTAAAAACAGATGTGTTCTTCTCTTCTTCTCTTAAATTTGACTGGGTAATTGAACTGATAAGCACTGGTAAAACACACATAAATCAGCTGACTTCAACAAAATGGGCAGACAGGATGCCTACCTGTTCAGATCATTACAGACTTATAACTACTATTTTTCACAGCCAGAAACCACATGCTTTGCTTGCATGCATGGCTAATGTGTATCGCCCTGTAAGCAGCTGACAACTCCTGCTAACATGCTTTTATATATGCAACATGATCCCAAGAGACACATTTTACCAAATACAGGCAGAATAGTTATCAGGAAGTGAAGTACATAAGAGGAGTAGCTGGAGTTACTACACAAGTTTGTAATGCCCAAAAATAGGTTTCAGTATATCCGCAGTTTACTGGTCTTGTAAACTGATGTCATTGCTGGAAAAGAACTTCATGTCTCTAATATCAAGCATGTATTTTGAGGGTACGTTGTGCTACTTTTGATGACTAAAATTCACATCCACTGGACTCACAAGTGTTCATTATGTAGCTTAGAATTAACGTAGCATTTGAGCTTCATGCTAGCCGATACAGTGTGACCAGGCGTTCGTATTTGCCAGGTGGATGTGAAATGCCTGCGTCAGAGACTGCTCTCTGTGTCTGTCTGTGAGTGTGTGCTATCCTTGACTGACGTGGACAGTGTTTGCTTAACCTCTTCTGCGCTGCGCTACCACGGCCTTGTCAATTTAAGCGAGTGTGTGTTTGAGAGAGAGAGGGCGAGAGAGGAAGTGAGTGAGTCCAGCAATGGCAGCTTTCATTTTTCATGTTCCCAGCAGTATTTTTGCTAAACAAACCTGCTGAGAGGCCAAGTGAGAGAAAAGAGAGGGAGTCTGAATCAACACAAATGAGTGGTGTTTGTTGTCTTCTTTTTCCTGGGGTGGTGTATAATTGTGTGTGTGCATCCACACATCCTGATGAAAAAGAAAAAAAAACACAATTTTTTTTAAACCATTTTTTTAGGCTTTGTATTTAGCAGGATTATTAATTTCTCCTGACAAATAATCCCACCCTGCCACCCCCTTCAACATGCATTGTTATTTCAAAGCAGAGGTGTGTGCGTGTGTGTGTGTGTGTGTGTGATTGTGTGTGTGTTTGCTAGTGTGCATGGTCTCATTGCTTTTGCCTCATTCCAAAGGATAAGGCTGTGATTTATGTAACATCTAAGCCCTTTCATATTGTGTATGTTGTACCTTACAAGAGCATGATGAGCAGGCTAGATTAATATTTATTTAGCACAGGGAAATCAAGGATTAAGCAGTCATCATTTTAGCACTAATCCATGTCTCTGGTGAGATGCAGAGACAAAGAGAGGCAGATTACTAAACACATAACACTGAAAAAAACGCAATTAGTCGGTGACTTGCTTGCCTCAACTGTGTGGAAAAAGAGGTGGACAGAAGATGTGCAAACACACTCAGATACACAGAGTTTTTCTTTATTTCACCTATTGTGTTCTCTGTCTGCCTCTCTCTGACTTTTAACTTCTCACCCTCCCTCACTGTTCAAAAGAACCCCTCATTGAAATTAGCGGTGGTTTGTCTGATTCACTCATCTGACGTAAATGTGTCTCATGATCTTTTCCACTGTCCGAGCTCACATGCACACTCGCTCACACACACACACACTCGCAGACTGACACACATGCAAGAGCGATGAATACTTCTTTCTTAGCAGCAACCACGTGGGAGAGGGACAGTTTGCTTACACTGTGTGAGTCTTTCGGTGTGTGAGAGTGGGTGTTGTGAGTTACTTGGGAGTCTGTAAATAAAATTACATTCTTCACTAATTGAGTTAAACTGCTTTGCTGGAGATGTGGCAAAAAAGATGAAAGCTCCCTGTGTGTGTTTTGTGTTTGTATGCTGTGTGTGTGACTGTGTGTGAATTTGCGTGTACATGGTGCTAATCTAGTTAGCTGTTAGCAGTCTCAGGTGGTAACCGATGGAAATGCTATGAGTGCGGCAGTGTTTGCTAGTTCTGTCCTCAAGCTTCAGAGTATGCAAAGTGCCGAACTTAGCCTTGCAAAACAGATCAAGAGTGAGGGAGAAAAAAAAATAGTGTGTAAGTGCATTTGTGTTTATGTGTGGGTCTGTAGGGGGGCACCCCTCACATAGAGAGCAACAACAAGGAACAGCAAAGGGGCCAAAAAGAGCATTGGAAAGTCTTGGCGGTGTAGTGAGGGGTGATTTGGGAGGGCAGAGGGTCCAAACCAGATGTGAGGAAAATAAAAGACGGGAGATAAATAAAAAGAATGAGCAGACAAGTCGTGCTGCGAAAGAGAAAGACAGGGAGAAGCACAGAGAGAGAGAATGCCATCCTCACTTCCCCTTTGCCCTCCTTCCTCTCTCTCACCCGGCCACTGAATGTTAATGGCTTTTCTGCCTTACCCCCACCTCCCTTATATGCACACACACACACACACACACATATGCATATACACACTGATACGCACATACACACTCTCAAATCCCTCCCCATGGACACTGGCGCATTGTTTGTGGCAGTCCTTCTATTCTTTCAAACTTAATTACCTTCTTGCCTTTTGTGGCGTCGGGGGCTGGAAGTTTTGCTCCGTGGCAGTGGAGGTCGTCACACATTCTTTGGCGGTGGATTCCCTTAATCTGGAGGGGGCAATGAGGTGGAGGGGGTAAAGAGAAAGCGAGGGGAAGAGTCTGGAAGAGAAGAGTTCCTACCAGCATGAGCTCCTAAAGGTGGTTTTAGTACCCCCCTGTGCACGTGTACGCACGCGTGCACGCTCATAATAGTCGGGGCATAGGCTGCCCTTTGTTTGTGCGGTTCATTTCCAATCAACCCTAATTAAGTAGAGAGTGTTTCCAGATTGCCGGCGAAAGAAAAATCCCCATTTTTTTTCTCTCCCTTCAGTCTTGGCTGTTCAGAGTTCGTGGAAGAAAAAAAATGGAGGCATTAGCTATGTAGATTGCCTTCGCCTTTGATGCTGGAAAAATCTTTAGCAAAGGGCAGTAAGTGGTGACTGCGACCCGGCAGTGTCTGACTGTTTATTTTCATGTTTCAGTTTGAGTTTAGTTTGAAATATCGCCT